>CM060107.1:34818661-35418661 GCA_030522415.1 Channallabes apus
CGATTTTTTTTTCTTTTCACAATATGATCATTTGTCAACTATATAAACTCATAGCTACAAATATATTTTATTATGTTGATACTGTTTCCTTCATTAATGTTGGACTAACCCGGTGAAGTATGTGCAATAATAATATTATTATCAAAGATAAGATGAATTAAACAGTATAGTTCGATTAACCTAGCTTAACTATGTAAAATAGAAATCCCCCACACCATAGCAGAATGATTAAATTGCATAAGCCAATCATCTGGGTTAAAACACCACAGCAGCAGTTCTGTAAAATATTTACCAAGTACTGGGTTGCCAAAGAGCCCCAAACTTTTTAGAGCGAGAGTCAGACATAAGGAGTAAAAATTTTCATGTGTGTATTTTATTCCTGTATTTTCTGTATTTAATAAGTGTTTTTCAGAAGTGGTGTCATGATGAACAAGGCTGAGAAGATGGCAAGAATCTTCAAAAATCTAACAAATTAACATTAAAATAGATTTAATTGGGCATGTTTCTTGGTCACTCAAAAATGTGATGTATATTATTTAATTACATTAGTGTTTGTCATTATTATTCTTCTAATATGAAATGAGTTAAAACTACTAACAGTTGACCGGAAGCAGTGTAAAGGATTATATAATGATTACATTTAAAGCAAAGTTCAGTAAAGAGTATAATTACTTTTATTATCAATGTCAAAAGAAGGAATTGTTTTGTTAATATTTAAATATTTTTAATTATAGAAATAATTTACATATTAAATTTAGCTGTTTTGGCCAATGCCAATTACCAATAATATTTTTTTACATTCTATCCATTGATGGATGAGATCATTAAAACGTTTAAGCGGCTGTTCGTGCAGGACGAGGCAGTGAGGACTTCTATGTGTAGGGCTTGCCCAAGTGACTCTGCATCCAGTTAAGGGGCCACTAACATGGATGCAAGACAGATTTCAGGCTTCGGACAAAAGCCTTCAGAGAATTTATAAGAAAATGAGACCTTAATCAGGCATGTGATTCTTTGCATTAGGTGCTGAATGATGTACTTGTGGAGACAGAGATTTCCAGACAAGTTTCATAAATGCGACCTCATCATTAACTATTATATAAATACGGGCAACAATCATTTGTTCAAACTGAGGAAGGCTATATTTTAGTAAAATTCTGATTCACCTTTATTATGTTTTATAGTACAGTAATTAATCATTTTAGTAACTATTTTCTATAGATTTTCTTTGCAAATAATTACAATGTATGCTTGTAAGAAATAGTTTTTTTTTTTCCAAATCTAATTTTTTTGCCTGCGTATGACATCATGAGTGAGACATTAGTGTAAGCAAGGGTGTTTCATGCAGGTGGACATGGCAGTGCATGCTGTGCACAGGCACTGACAAACTGCTACAGAGTAATGCCTCATCTGCCTTCATTCTTATGGGGTGTTTGGTTTCTTGAGGGAAAGCTGAATAGCTTAAATTGATTTCATTTGTTGGTTACTTTGATATCTCCTCTTGCATTTTATTGAGCTCTTACTTTACCGGATAGCATAAAACAGAATAAAAGAAAATCCTTCCCATCAATATAGAATGCAGATCAAGCACATTTTAACAATGTTTAAGATGTCTATAACATATTGAGATAAGAGATAAGATAAATCTTTATAAATCCTGAGGGAAATTGTATTATTAATGTAAGACTATTAATGTTTTATTAACATAATTATCCTGGAATTAGGTTTAATGTCACTGCAGTGTAAAAGTCCTTATACATGTTTTTGTAATTGGTGCATGTGATGTTTTATCTAATATTTTACACTCGTCGTTTTAAGAGAGAAGTAAATATGTTGATTCTGTGCATGAAGAAATATTTGACATTTTATATCTTTTTAGATTTTTTTTAGCAAAAGCTGTGCTTTTTGTTCCATTGTACTCTAATATGTAAAGGATAAAATGTTGGGGAAAATTTAGTCTACACAAACAGTAATTACATAAATAGTTTTATATCTGTAAATATTCAGATATTATAAATAATTGCAAATATCTTTGTAAGGAGGAGAAATGTAAATGATGCAGTTTTATTCTAATATGTCACACAACAGTCTGCATTATCATGTGTAATAAATTACTTTTTAAAATTGTAAATTATGGATCATGTTTCTGTTTTATGTTTTTTAGGATTTATTACAGTGAAAGTATGCAATGGTTTTATTTAATGAATCACCATTTGAGGAAAAAAAAGTCTTTGGTAACAAAAATATTCCAAAAATGTATTTACATTAAGTGACGCATCTGTTGAACTATGAAATAACTAAGTTTAATTATTAATTAGAAAATTATTATACTGTTAGTCAAAATTATATTAAATGCATAATGTATTAACTTCAGTATATATACAGATATATAGATTTATATTATGTTACTTGTGGATTAATTTACAAACTATATTTAGTTTCATGTTTTTGTGTGGTGGATTTATTTTTCCATTTATTTAATATAATTATATACACAAGTTTTCCTATAAACACATTTGACAGTTAATTCAAATTGTATTTGTTTTTAAATGTAGTAAAATAAATAAATATCTTGTTAATCTATCCAGTCATCTGATACACTAGAAAATATAAAAGATGTATAATATCTTATTACGTAAAATTAATAAGATACAGAAATATGTTGTTGTTGTTGTTTTAATTATATAAAGAGTTATATTAAGATTAGTACACAAATACCGGGTGCAATTTTCCTATTTAAAATGCCCTTAATAACCAATAATTATTTACTCAAACTGTTTTGAGAGGTTTGCTAAAATCCTTTTCAGAATAAATTGTACAAAATCCTAGTCTTATTAAAATATTCAGATAATATGATTATCATTTAATCAGGGCCATCCCGTAATTGAAGTGTTTGTAGTGGAGATGGTAAGCGTAGAGAGCAAGTGCGTTTGTGTGCGTGAGTGTGTGAGAACCTGGTCACGCTTGGTTGATTTCCAGGGGTCTTAGGTCAATGTTAGTTAATAAGAAGTGCTGTCTGGGGTCGCAAAGGTCTTCCCTTAGGGGCTGACCCTCTTGTTAGTGACACTTAATGTGTGCGCAGTCTTCACCTTGTCAAATCAAACAAGCACCACAGAGTTTCAATGGGCTCTGAACGGCCCCCTGAGTCACACTTTTGCTCTTGAGGTCATGACCTTTCATTCTCAACCAGTGGTTAGTAATAGAGCGGTGCTTTAGGCACATGTAGCGGTCAAAGGTCAGACCACTTCAAAAGCACTGGGTGGATGTCTATCATGGTGACAGCTAGAGGAGCAATGATGTGACAATTGGATTGAAAAAGGGTTTGGATATAGAGGTGTGTGTGCGCGGGGGGAGGATAAAAGTATAGAGAAAAAAGAAAAAATACACTTGAGACTCTGTTTTAGATTCAACTTTAGTTTATTAAAACTTAAGAATTGTGTCATTGTTAAAGACTAGGGAAGTGCCTTAAACATGGCATAGCAGCCATCTTGTATTATATGTCCTCTGAGAGTGGGAGAGTGGATTGGTTGAGTCAATACATGCAGTCCTTGTCCACCTCAGCTTCTTTCACTACAGTAAATAGAATTATGTGTCGAATACAAAAACATAGCAGTAAGTTGCTGCGTGATTTTGTCTGCCATATTGCCTATTTAAAAAATGTATTAAAAAAAAAAGTTAAAAATGTCTATCAGCAGTTCTGAATGTCTTTTTGCGCTTCTCTAAAGTGGCCCTAAATGTGAAGCACACACATTATTAGATAGATCTGAACACAAATGTACGTCAGAACAGTTCATGTAATGAGTTTTGGTAATGAGTCATGAGTAATGAGTCAGGGTGCTTAACAACGGGCATGTCCTCTGTAAACATGTAAATTTTGGTGACTCTTATGCAATCCTCCTTGTATGAGGTTAAAATATCCAATTAAATATATCTATGTATGTTTCATCTACCCGCAAGGAATAAGGCCGTGGATTGGTTAAAGGCTGTGGCGAGATGTGACGTAGAGCGTACCCCTTAAGAGGCTGAATTTCTTCTTATTTTTCATGCTAGAACGAGCTGTTCTGGAATATTGTGGTTCTCACAGGCTAGAACGCACAGTTGCATGCAGAAGGCTATATTCTGTTCGTTTTAACTGAACAGATCTAAATCGGATTGTCAGACATTGCCTTTCGAGTATCTGGCAGTGTTGAATTGTGTGTGTGTGTGTGTGTGTGTGTGTGTGTGTGTGTGTGTGTGTGTGTGGACAGACACGAAGCAGCCCTTTGAAACAAAGTAAGTTGAAAAGCCAAATGGTGAGCCAGGTCTTAAACTGTACCACATAAAATTAAAGCGGCAGCCATGTTAGAATGCATCTAAACAGCTACTCTGGGAAAGAGAGCAAAGGTTCCCCCACCTTTCCATTAGTCTCTATCCAATTCTGTCTTGCAAGATCTTAATCATAAAAAAAGCATGTGAAACGACATATCAAATTAATCCATTAAACGCAGATCAAGTGTTTTACCGTTCAGTGTCTTTCCTCAAGAGAGGCGAGAGCTAGTAAGATGGGAGGGGGGAAACTTTGAGCACTAAGTCCAGCCCAGGTTTTGGTGTGAGACTTTTTTTTTTTTTTTTTTTTTTTAAGGCATTTTATTAGTTGTGTTTGCAGTTCCATTACAGTAACATAACACAAATAGAAAAATGGTGATTGTCAGTTATGGTTAAAGCGGGAGGGGCAAATACACAGAACAATACCATTGTGCTTTACAATCGTAAAAGATGAAGCGTGAAGAAATATGTCGATTAGGGATGAACATGCAGGACTATTCCTCTGTGCTATCATAAGGTGTGGTTCTATATCTTTTCTTGTTGTTTTTTATTTTTTGCTTTTTCTTAGCTCATTTTTTTGTATGATTGGAGCAGGGTGGGATTTGAGTAGGTGGGGTAGATGGATGAAGGCATAGGGGACTAAATACCAAAAAAAAAAAAAAACTTGGAAGGAGGGCATATGAGGAAATCAGTGTAGGAGAGGTGGAGACTAGCTTTTCTGTCTCCCGTTCAATTTCTACCAATTCTCAGGACGCTTAAGGTACCTAGCTGGCAGTCTCGAAGACGACTCGAAGGCTCAACAAACTACTACGGATAGAGCAAAGGAAATTTAGTGGCAAAATTTAATTGAACGCACTATGGGAGCGCGGACGTCTTTTTGTTTAATATTTTTATTTCATCAGTATTATGCGATCTCTGAAATCCAGAATGGTGCGCGAGTGCATGCAGGGTCTGTACACTGGGGGAGGAGTGGATTATATGTCACACTCACTCCCTCCCTCTTTCCCGCTTTCTCTATCTCTTTTACTCCTACCACCCTGGATTTGCTGCTTTTCTTCCCTCCCACTCTTGCTCTCGCTCTATCTCCCTCCCTCTCAAGTGCAAGACCATGTGGGGCGTATGATGAGAAAGAGGCTCACCCCACTGAGTCTCATATTTCAACATTAGTCAGCTCTCTCTCTCTCTCTCTCTCTCTCTCTCTCTCACTCTTCCGTCCACTCTTTCTTTAGTTCTCTTTCCTGTGCTCCCCTCATTTCCTCCTCTCACTCCTCGCTTTAAGACATGGGTTAGATTGCTGGAACTAAACTGAAAAAGCATGGCAGGGAAGAAGGGAAGGGAAGGCAAAAAACCCTTTCTGCTGCTTTTTCTGCTGCAAGGGCCTCCCCGCCAGTGGGCCTAGCCAGAAAGGGAGGGCTTCTGCTCTCCTAATAGGATTTAACCCTCTGTCTACAGCCGCTGCACTGCAGCCGAACCAAACCCTGCCAACAAGTCACACTCTCCAGCGCATTGCTTGAGGTTTCATGCAACAGTTTTTCGACATTGGAAATTATTTTGTTTTGGTTTTGAGTTCTTCGTTCATGTCTCGTGATGAGTATTAGTTGTAGCTTTTTGAGAATGATGATTTGCAGCATGGGATCTCTTTGGACTTAGAGATCTATAGGTAGGTCTGTGTCTAGTCTCTAACCATCTGCTTTTATGTACAGTTCTGGGCTCCATGAGGCCTGTATTGCTTTGCCAGGTACACATTTTGGTGGTGCCTGTGTGCCAACTTCCTCTGTCTCATGCTTTCATTCCCTTTCCCTCCCTCTCTATCTCTTTCTCAATTCTGACAGGGTTAGTGGTGTACGGGAGCTGTGCCTGGGACAGATGCCAATTGCACACAAAAGACTGGACAACAGAAAAGAACAAAAATCAGGCCACTGGACCAAAAGCAGAGCACAGATTTTTTTGCTGTGAAAGTATTACACAGACACGTGAGAGGGAGTGCGGAGGGGAACGTGGCTCTCCTTCTGTGACGGATCCTTCACGTCTCACAGAACTAAAAGCGAATCCTGCTCTCTGGAACACATGCTTTTCAGTGAGTGCTGTACCTCCAGAAGCTGGTCGTGCTGATGGTTCAGAAGCCTAAGAGGGAAGCGAGAAAGGCACAACTAAGAGACGCCAAGAGGGGAGGGAAAGGAGGAAAGAAGGAAAACGGAAGGAGGAGGAGGGGAGGACCTTTTCCAGCCTGTTAAATGTTCCCCAGGCCCAGCCAAGGCGAAGGCAGGCACTGCATGCTGATTTGCATTCAGCGGACATGCTAATTGTGTGTTTTCTAACATACTCCATTCATTCGAACCAGGCTCTAGTGTACAGACGGGCTTCATACACGCCTCCCAGACACCCGCGTGGCCTCCTATTGTTGCTGAGGCTGCTTAACTGAGCCCGAAGAGATCGTGGCCCGGGCCGAGGCACAATGCAGAGCAGGGGGGTAGCCTGGATCTCCAGGCTGCTGTGGAGAGAGGACAGAACGGGGGGAACACTTAGCTAGACCTCCCTTGTCAGATTCGGAGTGCCTCTATCATCTCTATCCCTCCACATCGAAGACGGTATTACTGGGGGGAAAAAACCTCTCTGAGAAGGAAAGAGGCCTGTAGGAATTCGAACCTGAGTATCTGAAACACTTTTAGAGCCTTATGGGTTAGACTTCTGTAAGTTCCGTTGAGATTTTTTGTTTGTGATAAGTTTATGTGTGTGTGTGTGTGTGTGTACTGTATGTGTGCGTGTGTGTGTGTGTGTGTGTGTGTGTATGAATTTTTCTCTTTGGTTTTTCTGTGCCTTTATAATTGTTAGGGAACTTACAGACAGATCATGCTAAATTTGTTCCTCTTCAAAATATGACAGGTGTACATAATATGAGTATTAAACTTATCAGTATTGTGGCCATGACGCTTAGATTTTTATCTTACGTGATCAGGTTTTAGATTTTTTTCGGAATAATGTGAGCTATTGAAAGATTCCCTTTCCATTTCTCTGTTTTATCAGACATTTCAAGCACAAAAGTGTTAGATTCATATATTTTTAAGGCTTATACTATATTACGGTAAACATACAGATATTGTTGAGGCCTTTAAAAATTCATCAAAAAAGTGATTTTTGCAGCATTATTTTCCAAAATGGCGGCATAATTGATTTAAAATGGATTCTGATAGCCACAAATATTTACTAAAGGAGAATACTGAATTAGACTGTAGAGTCCCATAATGCAACTCTTACCTAGTAACCTAGTAACCGTTACCTTTTATCATAATTTAAGAAAAAGAAACACATTTCATATTTTAACACCTTTTATGGAACATATTTAGCAGCATTTTTCAATTTGTGTACATTTGTAATCGTTTAAAGAATTTTATGTGAACATGCAAGTTAAGGTGATTGTTAAGGTGAGTTTGATTTAGAAAAAAAATTAAGAAAGTATATATATATATATATATATATATATATATATATATATATATATATATATATATATATAAAATGTTATTTACATTGCTGTATACATAGAATGCGAAGGCATGTCTTTGAGTGTGAGTCTTTGCTCTGGGGCTTACTTTCATTTCCTACTGGAATATACTTTTTTATGCACATTTTATTGATAACCGAAACACTAATAGACAGGATAACATCCTCTCAGGTTCTTTATCTTGGTAAATATTTGAGGTGTGTGTGTGTGTGTGTGTGTGTGTGTGTGTGTGTGTGTGTGTGTGTGTGTGTGTGTGTGTGTGTGTGTGTGTGTGTGTGAGAGAGAGAGAGAGAAACAGATAGAGAGGAAAGAATGGGTAAGTGACCCTAAATATTAACTTCGATTATTTTATTCCAAAAGACACACAGACTCAAACATAATTTTTGATATGTTTGAAGCTGTTACTGTTACCGACGTGTGTCCTGGATGCTAAGCAAACTGCAGCAACATGGTCTTATTTCTGAAGAGACAAGCCTAGAGCCTTACTGAGGACTACCTCCGCCATTTTGATTTCGTTTTATACAAGTACAAATGTCAGATTAAGCTTTTTTACTTTGCATCAGATTTATTAGCACGTTGGCATTTTTTCACTCATGAGGCAACTGTTGTCCTTTTTCGTATTGATTACAAACGCAAACAGACGCTTTATTATTTAGCTCTTTAATTTTTTTTACATTTCTTTTTAGCGAAAAAAGAAATGTAAATGCATCTAAAAACAAAAATATAAGAACCGCACGCTGTTTCTGATAGTGCTTGTTGTTTATATTTACGTATGTCATAAAGCCGCCGATTAAAAGTTTATGGGTAACATTATTATATGTTGCACTATAAGCAATAAACTAAATATTAAATGTGTTCCTGCACTTATAGGATCAATGTACTTCCCATTTTCTGTCTCTCATTTCTCATTCACTCTTTCGTTCACATGAGACGTGATTTATGTCAGTTCTGCAAAGCAAATCATTTTTAACGCTTCAGCACTGCATCTGGTTGTAGGTCGGTTTTATACTTTTTGCATAATATATTCAGTGAAATCAGTTTTGAAGCCCACACGCTTTGCAAAGATTGCAGAAGTTTGATTTCAGACTTATTTGTGTGTACGCGGGTGAGTGTTACTGTAGATGAACCAAATCAAAGTACACACATGTTTTTTCTTAGTTTTTTTTTTAGACGTTGTACAGTAAACGATATTAAACTAAAATTAATTTTTGGTCTAATCTGCTGGTTTCAGTTCCACAGTAAATGAATTGCCTAACTGTGGGTGACATCCAATCAATCAGTTTAAATCAAGAATGATAATAATTGAAAAGCTAAATCAAGATCATGTCAGTAACTATTTAATTATACAATATTATTTAAATTGTACAATTATTGTTTTATAATAGGTATAATAACTCACGATAGTATGTCTACAAAAATAAGCAAAGTCTCTTGCTATTTATTTTAAATTATAAGCAATGAGACTAAGTGTGACCTTTTGCTTTTTGCTTTCAGGGTTGTCTGAATCGTGGTCCTGTCCTGCACACTGACAAGGCTTTCAGCACGGGTGAGTGGCATGTGAGCGCTATTTTATCAAAATACATATTGAACAAGAGTAACGTTAAAACATTTTTAAAAATTTCAAAAAGAAACATTTGGTTTTTATTATTTGCAATATTCATTTCTTTAAAAAAAAACCACTATAGTAAGACCTTAAGGAAATATTGCGTTATAAGGTTCTCATGTACACATACAGTAGTCTGTTGCAGTCTTGGGTGCAAGCCGGAACAGTTTAGTGATTTTCCTAATGAAAATGTGGGAACGAACCAAAGAATTTTGAGTTTGAGTTAGGTTGCAAAATTAAAAAATGAATGTACTTTAATGTACCACAGAAATACAATTTGCATCCTGTTTTCAGGGACTTTCTATTTGGAGATGGTTCTACGCTAATACTAAATTTTAAATTAACAGTTGTAAAAAAAAAAAAAAAAAGGGGGGGGGGGGGGGTCGATTTTTTTCTTTTCAAATTATTTGTGTTTTCACCTGCATGTGGATTTTATAACCAATTTGTTTTGGTCTCTTTATTTGACCTTACAGAAAAACTATATTTATAATAAAACTACTAATACAAGGGTCATTCAGATCAATCCGGGACTTGTGATGAATATTCTCATGAATAAGGGGAATAAAACCAATTATTACATACAGAAGATTTCAAGCACAGTACTGTACGTTTATGAGACTCCTCGCCACAGTAAAACGTGAATAGGGCAAATGTTTTAAAGAAGAATACAGTACAGGTATATGATTCTGAAGTGGCTCTGAGCCCACTTAAGTTGTTCATTTCGGAGAGAGTAATGCCTGATCCTTGAAAATTGATGGATAACTTTTTGCAAACTTGCAGGGAAGACATATCTGTCTGTGAGAACTTTACACACAATTATTCACCAGCAGCATTTGCATATTACAGGGACTTTCCACATGTTTGAGAAATTAAAGGGGTTCCTGGGAGGCCAGAATTTCAGATGTGAAGCACGCAGTCTGGCCTACTGAGTACTGAGAATTTTTTACCTTTATAGTATCCAAACACTAATGAAACACTGTGATAAGTGCATTAATGCAGCAGGGAATTTATACAGAGAAATATAGTATTTAGTACTACATTACAGGAAGGAATATGTTTATATTATTTTAAACAGTGACAGTACTGTATGTAAATATATTATTTAGCCTACATTCTTATATCATTGGAGATAAAAAAATAAATTGTCTGCACATTATGGATGCAAAGCCCTGTGTGCTTCCATCTAAATAATTTTGATCAGTTGGTAATTACACTGTAAGTATCTTGTCATCCGCAAAAAAAAAATTATTGATCCTTTAAGATTTTTTTTCTTCCTAAAGTATACTACTGTAGCTACACCGTAATGCCAGTTTAAAATCTTGTAGATTTATGTTACACATGTCGACAAGTGTAGCTTTAAATCTCTTTATTGTGAATTACTATATATATATATTTATATATATATAGTAATTCACAATAAAGATATATATACACATATAAGATATATATACACAGTATATACACACACACACACACACGCACGCACACATATATCTACAAACACGGAAGAATGAAAAGATGATTGACAGTTAAAGGTTTTTACTTTTTTCAGTATGTTGAATTTATGCTATTCTTAATGGTTAAAGAGCCCCTACAAACTCTAAATTAGATTAAATAAAATAAATTTTTTATCTTCATGTTTCATATAGTAAAACTTTCCAAGACATGAACTGGTGCATAGGAACTTATCTGATAAATTCTGTCAATAAAAATAAAACACACATTTTCTTAAAATGCACTCGTGTAACAGCACTGAATTACAGAATAAATTCTGTGTTTTGAAGTGTTTGGTCACGGCGAAAAGTTTTCTACTGTTTAGGCAAGTTTAGGCAAATTTTGGAGAATTTTGCAATAATGATGACCGTGCCCTGTTGTTCCTTAGTCATTACACAGATTTCACCTTCAATCATATTCTGTTACACAGTCGTTTTCAAAAACATTAAAGCTTTTTTAATAGTACAGTTACTATTAAAAATTAACGATCACTAAACTCTCACTACAATACATACAGTACTGTCACTGTTTAAAATAATATAAACATATTCCTTCCTGTAATGTCCATTTCTATGCCTAAAGCTTTGGACAAATGACTGACTTTCTGGAGAGTGTCAGTGAACATTTTGAATGTTAGCCAGCTCTGTACAGATGAATATAAGACTGCTGTGGTTTGGGAGAATGGGAATAAAGGACTAGACAGGGCTGGCAAGATATACAATGGAGTGAAGTAAATTAGCATTTTCTTATTAGTCAGCTTCATTTTAGTTGACTGACTTGCATGTGAACAAGCAGCTTTGCCATGTCCTGGCCTCTTTTTGGCGCCATTTTCCATGCACTGACCTTGGATCAGTGCCATAAACTGTTGTTTTCCACTTATGCTGAAGTACTGGCAAGGGTACGCGGTCCTTCTGAAACCCTCACTACTTGTCTACCCTGCCCTTTGTCTCTCCCCCCAGATGCTTGGCTAGAAATTCAACCTGCTTGTGCATAAGCCACTGAGACTGTAGCTGTGCTACCCTTTCACTGCTGTATGATATCTCCTCTGGAATTCTGCACATGCCAGGCATTCGGTTACTTAGCCAGATGGTGGAGACATCTTAAACACACCTCTAATATTCTATCTAGAAAGATGCATATAAAAAATTATGGTTTTATGGAAATATTTTAAGGATATATGCATATGTTACTTCATATTTTAGAAATCTTTTGTTTGTTGCTGTTTTTTTTTACCTAACAGGGTAATGGAAGTTCTATTTTATGTATATGACCATTTGCAACCAAAAGGGTTCATCAGTTGAAGAGTACAAATAAACCACTTAAAGAAAAATAAAACCACTTTAAGCTCATTCCCTACATTGTTTTTTTTTCAGCTCATTCCCTACATCCGCTTGGCATATATTACCATCCATATTGTATTTATTTATTATATACTGAATTACATAAGTGCCCACTGCACACACACATTTCCACACCAACTCCAATATTACAGAAGCAAGCTCACAGGACCTCTAGAGTGTCCTTCTGCCATGAGCCTACACCCGGGTAGAGTTCCGAGGAGCAGATGGCATCTCTGCATGGCATGGGATGTCACAGCATGATGCATCTGAATATATAGGGGAACACTTTCCAAGAAACCTTTAAATGCAAAACATGATTCAGGACGCTTACTATGTTTTGGTAAAGTTTAGTGGGTTTTTTTTCCCAACATAAACTTTTTTATAGGTGTTATTTATTCGAGCAGATTTGGTTAGCTACTGTAGAAATAGCCTGAGTCACTGCATAGGTTAAAAATCTTCATTTTTTTTTTTTCCTGTGGAGCTTTAAACAGACAAAAGTATTTGAATAGTGCTCTATTAATAGCCTAGCAACAGATGCATTTCTGTCTTCCAATGGCAGAAGGGCATCGTTAAGGCATGTGGTTGGAGAATGTGTCAGCCTGACAGATCATCTCAGTAACTTACTGTAGCTTGTCTGCATCAGAGCCTGCCCACTGCTGCTTCAGCACTCTTTGCTTCACTAGTCCATTCAGGTCCTAAGGCACTTTTTCTGTAGTTACGGTATAAAAAGTATCCAAAATGCTTACAAAAGGAGATGTAGTATGTCATAAAGTACCTAACCATATGTAGTCAAATATTTAAACTCAAATGAGAGTGTTTCTTGGCTTTTCCTGGATTGTGGCTAAAATTTTCTAAATTAAAATTTGGTCCTTAGACATTGACAGATTGTAACTTACTTTTCTCAAAACAGGATGCACCTGGTCTCCTGGATGAATAGAGGAGACTGTGTCAGAAATGATTAGTAGAGGAACAGCTGATAACTTTATTTTGACCTGTCACTGAGGTCCTTTTCATATTATGATACCAAATGTTTACTACTGAAATTATGAATTTGGCACAGGAGAGCAGAAAAGCGGTTTGGATGTTCAGATCCAACGGAAATTTCAGCTGTGGGGAACAATGGGTCCTAACTCCTGCCAGATCATTGTGGCACTACGCCCAATTTTGTCATGGGCATATGACATAATATATACTGTAGCTGATTTGTGTTGGCTCAGGACCATCCCTATTGATGTAGCCTATTCCACTCAGTGTTTTCTTACTGTACTGGGGAAGGCTCATCAAGAGCTCCTCCAAGCATACCATCACCTGTGTCTGTCCCTGAAGTATTATTCATTTAATTTACAGTCTCCACAATAAGTGTGTATGGCCCTGTTGCCTGTGGTTTAAAAGTGCAAATTTGCTTGCATTACATTTAGGCATTTGGCAGACGCTCTTATCTAGAGCGACTTACATTTTTTTTTATCTCATTACACATCTGAGCGTTAAGGGCCTTGCTTAAGGGCCCAACAGTGGCAACTTGGTGGTTGTGGGGTTTGAACCTGGGATCTTCCGAACCGCAGTCCAATGCCTTAACCACTGAGCTACCCTAACTGACTAAATATAATTCAGGTTTTAACCTATTCTTTTTGTGGACACTGTAGTAATGAAAGTAATGATGGAATAAATTAAAACAACCAGTTTCCAAGCCCAAAGATGTGGTTTTGTTTGAGTTGTCATAGATGAATGCTCCAAACACAGGCTTTGTCAGGTACAGTGCTTGATTCACCAAGCTGCAGTGTGGAAGGTACAAAGAATAAAGCCGCTTCATGCCTTCCATTTGCTCCAAATTTATGTCATATTATTTATGGACTTTGTCTTTGATTGACGTTTACTATGGACTATCACTGGTTCACTGGTCTCCCAACCCCTTATCACAAAGTAATTTCTTTTTGTTTGCTCAATGAAAACAAGAAATAAAATGAATTGAGCTTGCTTTTAGGATTTAATGTTGAAGTCATTTTGCCTCGTTGAGAAACTAGTTTATTTGAAAGGGAAAGGACACTGTAAAACAAAGAGCAGTTCCCTTTAGGCAGGATTTTTTAAAAACCTTATGCTAATTTTGTATATGTGAACATTATCTGCTTGAAATTACCAAGTTGAGAGAATGCAAGTAGGAGTGCTGTGGTCTGTTCCTAAAATGAATCCTGACTTTCATTCCTGAACATTCACTTCCCAACTTATTTGGTGGGCCTCATCCAGTCATACTTTTAACAAATAAACTGGTGCCATTGATGAAGATGGCTCAAAAAATTTAAAATGTTTTTAGGGAAAAGAAGTCTTTTGTAATCAGTTTGTTTAATTTTTCATATATCGTTGGGTGTATCAAACGATTTGAGGAAAGCATATTCCAAGAGAAAAAAATGCTTGTGACATAATTAATATTTTTAAAGGATTTTTGTCCAGAGCCTGTATGAAGAGTACAAGGTTATATCATGTGAAAGCTGAGCATACAGATTTTCATTAGTATTTAGGCCAGGGGACTTTAATAGCTACACCAAAAACTAGATTCTTTGAAAGATTAGGCATCGTAGTGTTGAATTAGATTAAAAAATTTAAAACATTGTTTTTGCTAATCTTAAGCTGTGATATTTGGAGAAATCTTATTACCATTACTCATCACAGCTCAGGTTTCTGAGAACGTCTCAATTATCTTAATTATGCCTATGGGTATTAAGCAATTTTGCAGTCATTGCCAAATCAATGATGGCCAACACAATTTCCTTATTCCATTTCTGTATTGTTGATTTCTCAGGGTGACAAATGACTTCATGCCTATGTGTCAACCCATATTTATACCCATGACAAACAGGAAGTTGTGATCTCTAAAGAGGCTCTAAACACTGCAGTAAACTTTAAAATGTGGACTATAAATAAAGACATCATTGATGTACATTTCTAGGAGTGCCAGTGTACATTTTTTGTTTAATAATACAAATATATTAAGATGACCTATTTAACTGGTTTATTTCAGAGCCTTTTTAACCCATCTAGTCCTTTTTAAAAATAATGATAGGATTGCATTTATGTTTCATGAACGTTTCAATTTGTTTCTGCTTACGTTCTCAAGCATATGCATTACAGTATGCCTCTGTTTTAGTATGTTAGAGTCATTAGTTACATTAAATGTGCTGTATCAACTGCAGAGGTGATCGGGAGGTCATGCTGTCTGTCTCACACCACGGCACTGTCTGCACATCCAGGCTGGCTGCACACTTGTGTAATAGGAGCTTCTAATATGTATGAATAGTTATTTCAAACCTGGGGCCATAGAAAGCTTGGGCTCCTTATTTAGCCTTAGCACTCTTTGCATGACTGCATGGATTTCTCCTGGTGACACCCAGAGCCCTGCAGTAGATGGAGATGATATGGAAGGTGCCAGCATCATTATCGTTCACACGCTCAGTATGAGCCATATTCACAGGAACTAGTGGATGCATGATTCAAATAACATTTCTAGTTTGTTCTGTAAAAAAATTGTTTAAACTGTCAGAAATACTGCAGTTAACCTTTTAGGGATTTTTTCTTTTAATCCAATGCAACAAAACATGATAATTTCTTGTGCTGTTGTAGGAGGCAAAGCAACAGAAAGAATGTAATAAGGTAATATCATTGAGAATTCACACATTATGTTTCTTAAACATTAAATTCTTTCTTCCTAGAATTTAGGTAACCTTACTCCTGTCATATTTCAAGGTGCACCATTCAAACCTCGTCCGCTGTCAAAATCAGACTTAATTTGTGGAATTTATCGTAAAATTTCTTCTTTTTTTTTCTATTTCTGAACAAGATTTCTTTGCCATTGGCAGGTTTTAGGGTCACATAAACATGAAAGAATGTGCTTCTGGTTTATAAGACTGCAGTTCTATTGTTATGAATCACCAGTAAACCATCAGCCTGTCATGTGACCAAGCGGATTTGCGATTGGTCGTGCTATGCCTGGCAACAGAAGAGACTGAAATTCTTCCAATAAGAAGCGTTTCATTAACTTTATGAACATGGACCTAGATCAACTAATGGATTTAATGAGTCCGTTTCTTTTTTTTTTCCTTTCCTTTTTTTCCCCTTTCCATGCTACAGATGGAGGCAAGAACTGTTAAGGCTGGAGAGATGGAAAGATGCACCAACAGACAAACCGGAAACCCTAACAGGAGAATTATTAATTTCATCTACTTATCGCGTGTATACGTAAGTTAAATTCGACCTAGACAATTATATATTTTTATTCATAACGTTATACGTTCACAATTTTATTATTTTTGTGATTGCTCTTGTTGTGATTGTGGGTCGTTCAATAAAACTCTGTTTTCAGCCTGTGCCGGACCAGCGGACGTGTATTAAACTGTCCTTTGGGGTGAGGTAGTAGGTTGTATAGTTTTAGGGTCATACCCTTCCTGTGAGATAACTATACAACTTACTGTCTTTCCTGAAGTGGCTATAATATCATCGTAAGTGAAGTGACTGCTACAGTTATGGCATGCTGATTACAGCTCCTGTTGTCATCTTCGATCTTTTAAGCATTAAATGTGTCAGTTTTATGAATGCATGCAAAACACAAATTATATGTCATTACCTATTTCTTTTAGAAAATTCTGAAACATTTTGGACAATAATCATGCCTGACATACATATATTTACCTATTTTCATGTAAGAAAATGGGCAGTGTCCAGATGTGCAGTTGTAGTGATGGTCGTCAATACCTGCTAGTTGTGCGGACAATGCTTTCACTGTACTTGATACCACTTTTTATTTTGTATGGACAGTGCAAATAAATAGTGATGTTCTGATAATTACAAGTCCATGCTAAAACAGATGCCATACTACAAACCACACAAGATTAAGAAGCAAGCAGGTATATAACTTTAAGGCTATCCAACCTCCAGGCTTCCTCCTGTTTGCCATGTGGATGGGCAGTTTTGGTTTCTGGTGTTCGTACAGGATGAGGTAGTAGGTTGTGTGGTTTCTGGGTAGTTATTTTGCCCCATCAGGAGATAACTATACAACCTACTGCCTTCCCTGGAGGGCAGCGATTCAACACATATTCACCACCAGGGGGCAGCACTCACCCTTCCTCGTTTTCATCAATGTTGTGACGTTCACATGTAGCACTTTATTGTGTGGTGTTGTTTGTATACCATATGCATAATGTCATGCAAGAGTAAAGTATGGTGTATTTGGTGTTTCTTTTACATGGGACAGAATTATCATCTAAGAAGAAACAAAATAAATGTGTGAATAAACAAGTATCAAATGATTCCAAATAGGTGTAACATTCTACCATAATCTGAACAGACCCAAATTACCTATAGTTTTGGATCAACATGACAAAAGTATTCACTTTTTGCAAAGTCCGCTTAGCTGGCTGTGTTTCAATAAAAGGAGCAATTAAAGTAATGTCAGAAATTATGGAAAGACAGTAAAAAGTGTTGTAAATGAAGGATGAAACATTCAGGGCTTGTGAATTTGTGAAACACAGGAGAAGCAGAAGAGTCACTGTTCTTTAGATGACTGAGAAAGTGAACACATTAACAATGAGATTAGTATGTTAGAAAGAACTTCAACTAGTTAGAGGGAGATGTTATAGTAGGGACAGTATATAGATCACTATTTACAAAGATGAATGTGCACTTGCAGAAAAAGCACAAGAACTTGTTTACAGCGATGGGGAAGAATGTGACACACATGTTGTATACCCAGCAAACTTTTCGGTTCTGAGGAAGTTTGTGGGATCCAGATGCAGCATTAGATGCCATGGAGGCCATTTTTAGCAAGGTTTGGGCCAACTTGTCCATCTTGATCATCTTTTACCTGCCATGAAACATTTCTTTCCTGATGTCAGTGCTCTCAAAGACAAGGTATGAATGACAACTGAATGGATTCATGAGACCATAAGTGTATGTGCTATGGCCTTCATAAGGCCCAAAATTAAACCCAATCGATTTGTGCAGACATTCTCTATAACCAGCTGAGGAACACCTTACTGCTAACTGGTGACTTTTATTACACTTTAATACCGGTTGGTAATCATTTAATTTGCTTCGCTAGACTAAGATAAACTGTAGGGAAAAGGAAACTAGAGATGTCTTTCTCAATAATTTTTCATAAGAGCAAGTTAAAGGAACCACATAAGCTGAACAAGCCCTGGTTCTTTAAATTTACACTTTGATAAGCAGATGGTGTTTATTGTTACTGTTGATAAATAATGTCTACAAAATCTGAAGTCTGGAATTAAATGAAAAATTAAATAACTATTACAAAAACAAATCCTTCTGGAAAGCTGTTGGGCCTGATGCAGCTGGTGGTTAAACCAGCCCCTTGATGTGTGGGGTATTTGAAGTCCAGTTCCAGTATACAGCTGTTCACTCGAGCTAAAGCAAGCAAGCATCAATCCATGATGCTCTGATAGCAGCTTTGTTCCAATTCTCACTGCTGTTATTTACCCCATATGCGTGCTACTCATCTACCAGAAGTGGTTCCTTAAACATGACTGTGTTTACAATTCTAAATTAGTATCAGATTTGTATTTAAATACAGTTGTTTTGATGCTGTGTGCTCAAAAGAAGCCTTCCAAAAGTATGTTTTATATGCTGACTTGGAAGGCTCAGACATGTAGGAATCACTGCCTACTGGGGTGATGTGAATGATAGCACAATGGTAACACTTCCAGGACCTGAAATTTCCACTGTGTGATACCTGAAGTATCACATACTCAGCGAACTGAACTGAACTCCACCATTTGCAAAGCTGACCTTGCCAGGCATGCAAGCAAAACTTATTATGCTGGAACATCTGAAAAACAAGTACAATGACTGCTAAAGCTTGGTTCATCATGTACTTTGTTAGATACTTAGCCAGTCTGTAACATTAACATTTGCCCAAAGCCATTAAACCCCATATTCCAGCCAGTGGACCAATAAGAGTTCCAACACAAATTGGACCAACACCAATTTGCTCCGTGTAGCCGCACACCCAAAAAAGCTGATAGCATCATGGAATATGTTTCATTTTACGTATCTTAATATTTTAACTTAACTCCCTGCCAAAATCTGCCATCTTTATTTAGAATAAATTATGCTGTATTGCTGCTTATTACTTCGCATAATTTTGTTTTTGACAGAAAAAATGGATATAGTCATTTTTATTTACCATCTCTAACAGCAGAATCTGAAAGGATGGAATGTCTCGCCTAATCGAAATGTTCACAGAAGATAAATAATTAAGTATTCATCTTTATTGTCTTTATTGATAGTCAGTGAGTTCCTTAAAGAATCTTAAGCTAAATTTAACAGATGAAATCCAAATAATAGCCTTTGAGTAATCGAGAATATAATTGACACCAAGGTTATTAATTATTTCAATTAGAAGATAATGGTTCACCCGTGTGCCATCAGGCACATTGGGCAATAAATACGTCCTACCACTGGAGAAGTATCCATATTTCTGTGGCTGTCTCTTACAAGGCCAGGTTCCCAGCTCAATGCCCGATTGTATCTGAGCTTGAGGGTGATGGATCTTGCTCAAGGGCCCAATGACTAGGGCTTGAGCTGGGGACCTTCTGATTATCAGTCCTGCACCTTAAAAACTGAATTACTCTGTCCCAGTCATTACAATAATCAGTACATTATTAAACTATCAAAATAGGTGTTAGTCGCAGCCCTAGTGTATGCTGTATAACTGTACACATGTAATGTTTAAGGAGCAACTGTTTCTTTATACAGTACATACAGGCACTGTGAAATATCTTAAAATAAAAGTAAATATTAGTCCATACAGTCATTTTTTTCAGCATGATTTGTGGTATGCTTTTAAATATCTATACAGTACTTTACGCATAATTTTTTCCTTCTTCTCCTTCATAATTTATTGATGCACATATGTCTTCATGTCCATTCATGGAGTGTTAGAGGTGACATCAAGCATGATAAACTGCAAATCTTACAGTTGAGTAAGCAATGATAAACTCCTTCTTTTGAAATAGTTACTGAAAGGTCTTTTTTATTGCAAAAGCCATACGCAGAAGCACATAAGGTTCATACTTAATGTCATGAAATCATCCAGACTTTTTAAAGCATGCAGTTTCACTGCCCTGGGGAGATGGGCCAAGAGACACAGGCAGTGAGGAAGAGAACAGATTTCTGGGTGTATTGCAACACACTGCTGGTGTCCTCATGTTCAGCACCCCCAGGGAAATTGGCGAAGACTCTGCTTCACTTCAAGTTGGGAGTAGCTCAAGCAGGGGCAGTGAGCCAATGGACTTCAACCCATCATGTGCTTAGAAGCACAGGGCCAGGAACAAACTGGCTGCTTATGGTCCCTTGAGCCCTGTACTCCACCCAGGATATAGAGAACAAACATGTCCATCCCATTGTCTATGTACTCATCCAGTTATCTCTGCCAGAACAAAGCATTCAACAATGTTATATTAATTTGATTACATGAAAACTGTGAAATTGCACATTCATTTAAGATGGTTCTTTAGTTCCACTGGCATGTTGACCACTATAAAGAAGACTTAAGCAACAAATGCTTTCTCTAGACATAATCGGCAGGATATGAAACAGTGCCACCTGTTGGTTCATCAACTGACAGGAAATTACATTGTTCATATTTCCTAAAATCATAACCATTTTCAACTCATTTCATATTGGTTAACACGGTATACTGCAATTAGCAAAATCCCATCATATGTTAAGGGTAAGCTTGGTTTTCTTTTTGGGCCTGGTTCCTCTAAAGGTTTCGTAATTATAGCATCTTAGAAAGTTTTCCTCTGCCACTCCCTACCCTGGTTTACTCATCTGGACATGGATTTCTTTGTCGAGAAGGACTTGCTTACAGTATATAAAATATCATGCAGGTTTGAAACATAGAAAGCAAAGTATACATACAAAGGAGATTCAGAAAGTAGAAAAGGGATCTTTTTTTGCACATAGTTTTTTTTAATAAAGCTAAATTATAACTATGCAGTGTTTCTAGGCATAACGTTCTTAACATATATTATACTAAAAATGTTTTATTGCTAGATGAATAAACACTCAAAGGTGATAGGCCTAGCTAATTCACTTCATGTCTATATGAATTCACAAGAGATGCAACAACTTAATTAAATGCAGAATTCAATATTTATACGTTCAAATATCCAGTAGAATAGAACAGAAAATGCTGAGTAAAAAAATAATAAGGAAGCGGAGAAGGCTAACCTAACTTTAATTTTAGATAACATCAGGATTGAAAGATTATTTTACATTTTTAATTCTTTAATTATCCTAGGAGTCACCACATCAGAACATTTGATTTGCAAGATCTGGCACTGGTTTATATGCTGGATGTGCTTCCTGTTGCAACTCTCCCATTTCCCCACTGGGCTTTGGACCAGCACTGCATGCAATGGCTGTGTTGTATATGGTGTGGGGTTAAGTGTCCTGCCCAAGAACCCAACAGTGGCAGGGGTCGTGGGAGATCAACCAACCCTACAATCAGCAACCAAGATCCTCAACCTGCTAAACAAGATGTGGGCAAGATACACGTGTAGCACTTTCAGTAACTAACCTCAAACATGACAAACATAACCTCCACAGCTACAACTGGATTTCCTCGGCCATCTCTGCTCTTCTGCATCAATTTTATGACCTAATGTTCTGTCAGGAATGATTGAAGGAAGGACACTGGGGTGCAATTTCCATTTATTAAACATCAAAAAGCCCACATGAACAGGAACTTGACTAGGAACTGTGAATATTAACTAGAGTTAATGTTAGAGTAACAATATGATGCAGCACAAGAAACAAAGACAAACTAAAACTGGAAAGTGGTAAACAAGACATAGACAGGATTTAGTCATGAAGTTACTACTGTCCCAGTACTTTTAATATAACTTTATGTCTATATAAAAGAAGGGATCCTGATGGCCTTTCTGCTACTCCCATCGAAGGGTCGCCACAGCGGACCAACTGATCTGCACACAGAGTGGCACAGGTTTTACACAGGATGCCCTTCCTTATGCAACCTTCCCATCTTATCAGGTCTTGGGACCGACACTACATCCAGTGGCTGGGGTTTGGGCATTGGGTGGTAACTGAACCAGGGCCTTCTGCATGGCAGGTGAGAAACATGAAGTACCACAGAGCCACTAATGCACTGTGCAGTAATGTACATCAAGCAAATAAAGCTTAGCTTAACTATGTGATAAAACAAAGCACATACAGGGGAGGGGTAGCTCAGTGATTAAGGTATATTGTTCTACTGATCAGAAAGTCCCACATTAAAACCTAGTGGTAACTGTTACGCCCCTGAATAAGGGTGTCTGCCAAATCCTCTAGTATTCATTTAAAACAATGTACCAATAAATCTGAATTTATTTATGTTCAAATATATTTAAAATCCAGTGACTTATTTTTTAAGCAGCATAGTGGCTTAGTGGTTTGCATGTTCTCCCTGTGCTTGGTGGGTTTCCTCCTTGTATTCCAGTTTGCCCATAGCGTACGAATGAGTGTGTGTATCTACGTGAGTGTGTCCTGCAATGGATTGGCACCCTGTCCAGGGTATACCCCGCCTCGTGCTCTGGGGTCTTCTGAGACAGGCTCCAGGCCCCCCACCACTCTGTACACAGGTATAGACGATGAGTGAATGAGTGTCCTGTTTTGTCTGACTTTACTAATATCTCAGTACACATGAATACACTGATGTTGCAGTATACTTAATATACGGAATACTATATATATATATATATATATATATATATATATATATATATATATATATAATGTAATATATTAGATCACTCAACAGCAAACATGTGTTCTTTATCAGTGATTAACAGACAATCTCTTTCTCTTTGTGCTTCGCTTCATCTTCCACGTCCGGTTATTGGTGTTAAATCTCGGTTGTCGTCTCTCAGGGGGTGTTACGCGCTCGCGGCTTGTCGCGCATCCTCATTGGTCGAGACCGGAGGTGTGTCTGAGGGGGGGGGTGCGCAAGCGTTTCCACGGCTACGGCGCGAGCTGCCTTTCATGACGCGACTTCCGGGAGTTTGGTCGGGGCGCTCGGTAGGCGGTGAGTGGAGAGTGTGACAGCGGCGGACAAACAAGGACGCGTGGAAGGAGACACACGGGGTTCCGCTGTTCCTCCGCACGGAGCTTTTCCCTCCAGCCTGACGAGAACTCAGTATGGACGCGGCACAACTTCAGGTATACGACTTTAATTTAGAGCTGTGCTCTCTGCGGCTTCTTTACAGCGCTGTAGTGTAGAAGGAGCAGGCCTGTAATGTCAAACTAACATTTCTCTCTACTACATGACCTGTCAACACAGCAGTGTGGGAGTTATCACTCAATGAAATGACTCGTTTTCCGGCCACAAACATGATACGAAATTCTGTTCTGCTCTTTGGTGTTTAGTTTCTACTAGTTTGTAGGAGTTTATCCTACACTGACACTTGAGTCCACTCTTGTACTTTCATTACATAACCCCCGAGCATTGTGAATGCTGCTCCAGCACTTATTTCCTACACTTATCTTATCACTCATTCACATCTGCCAGAATTCCCTGCCTGAAGCCATGGTCCATGTTGTGCAAATATGCAGGCGTTTATTTATTTCTTCTTTCTTGTTAAGAATCCCCCTGCAAACCTACCAGGCGATGCAAGTCCAGTGTAAAAACACACACCAGCTTTCAAACTGCAATGGGATTATACGGTACAGGGTGTCTCAAAGGTCTCCATACATAGCACATGGGTGTGATCAAAAGTTTCCGGGTTCTTGAATCGGTCGACGGAGCCCGTGCACTGTCCTCAGAGTTTCCCACGTCTAAGATTACTTGATTTTTACCTGTGGGGGGCATGTGAATTATGAGTTTTTATTAGGCAACTCTGACACAAAGTAATTCCAGTCAGGGTAGCATGCTAAAAAGTATAAATTTCCTCTTTGGAGAATTTTGTAGATCTTGTAGAAGAAACTTGCATGTCGGCGGTTTTCTAAAATGACTAACGCAACTAACTATGTACAGCATCAACTCTCAGTCTCTTTGCAGATGTTAGTTTTTCTAAAGCATATTGGAATAATTTGAGAAAAATAGGACAATTAGACACCTGCTGTGATAAAGCAATCAACCAGGTGTTTAAGAGTTCGGTACCAAACCTTACCCATTAGCATGGAGGATATTCTGTTTGTCATTAACTGTAATGGCAGTCTGGTAATGCCCTAGGCAAATTGGGATTCTGCTTTAAGAAGAAGTTAATATGAAACAGTTTGTTAGAGAAGAGCCCTGGAGACAGTTTCCCAGTGAAACACCTTGCTCTGTTGCAGATACACAAAATGCACAGTGGAGTCCAAACATCTCAGAGCATTAGTCAAAATAATTTTATTTTGCTTCCTTTTCTTTTTTCAATACAACTATTTTAATTACAAATTAGCCTACATTACCGACAACATCTTTGAGTCAAAATATTTCCACTGATTTCATTCTCCCTGTTTGTTTTAATCACAGCGTGCTCTTGAGCTGGCATGGATGCCACAAGTTACATGTCACAAATTAGCAAATTTATTTACTAAAAATTTTATATTTAAGATATGGAATAGCTGCTTCCTTTGTTTTAAAGATTCCTTCCTTTGTTTTAAAAACCTAAAACCTGTTTATTTAGAATTTTAAATGAAACCAAAAATGCCAGATTTTGAACCCCACGGTGTATAAATTCAAAAAGATCTTGCTCAGGTCTAAATTGAATAGAAAACAAAAAGCATTAAAAAAATGAATTTGTATACACACACAAAACGTAAGGCAGACAAAAGCAACACAAACATTAGTTATACCATTAATACCAAGATGTAAAATGTTGCCATATTAGGAGTTGTTATTTGCAGTGACAGTTTTTGATTATACCAAAATATATTTACATGTATTTATAAGTGTAGTGTACAATAACATTAGCTGGTTTTAAAGATGCAGTATGTTTATATTGCTGTTTATGATCCTGAAACTAAACCTGATCTTATGCTTTAACCTTAAATTATTATTAAAACCTAATTCTTATTTATTTATTTATTTATGAAACAGGTTGTTTTGGTTGATCGATGAGTTATGGTTGGGATGAGTAGAAGTGAATGTGGTAAATAGAGAAGTGTGACGGTCACCAGAGGAGTCTGTCTATGAAGCAGAATCGTTTTTCTTCTTGGGGGCCTGCTGAGTAACAGCTCTCATGGTGCGTTTAGGTTTAATTTTTCTTCATATACCTTTCTGCTTCTCACTTGTGTTCCTTTAATTCATTTAATGATTTATTTACATTTACATTTGCACCCTTTATATATTTATATATATATATATATATATATATATATATATATATATATATATATATATATGCTTCAAACGGAAGATGGTTTATTGTGACAGTTGGAATTTCAGTGACAGAACGTCCAGTTCTGTAGTTTGATTTGTCAGTTTAGCATCTTTTTTTATTTATTTATTTTTGCTCAAGTCAGAACATGCCACTGATTTTAGCACTCTGTAACAAGCAGTGTGAAATGTGCAGTGTGCTTACTGCATCTCTCATGCTCTCATTCCTACATTTCTCTCGCTCTCTTTCTCTATCTCTCTTTCTCTCTCTCTTTCAGGTTCTTTAATTCTTTCCGTCTTTGTGAGGCTTTGCTCTGGCAAGCGTGAGAAAGAGTGCTTTATTTTGGAATCTGAGCTTTCTAATCAGGCCCCACTCTTTACTCTCTCTCTCTCTTTCTCTGTACTATAGTACCTACTTGTTCTATCTGCTTTTTTTCCCCTGCAAACAGGATTTTCTGGTTCTGCTAACTGCCCCTCTGCCTGTTTGCTTATACATGTCAACATACGTACTTGTGTTTGTAAGGATGGTGCTTATAGTCACATACCCGTTGATAAGGATGCACGTGAGTGCACTCATTCGTTTGCATATTCTTGTCTTATTTAGCTCATTCATTGGTGCTAAAATTGAGCATAGGTGTCTGCTTTGTGAGAATTATTTTGAAGTCAGGTTTCTCAGTCTTTGGGTCTCTTTAGACATCACTCAAGTGAACGTGTCTGTCGTAGCTCTTAAAATATTCAGAGCTACTATTTAAAGTGGCAGTGAAGTTGTTGACATTGTTGATCAGGGTGCTGTGTAAAACTGTATCATATCTTTACTGTATCACTTACATCTATGATAATACACTCGTGACACTTTGGATCAATCAAACGCTGTAATAGTCACGCCAGACTGATTGCTCTTTGTACCGTAAAAACACTCATTAGGTGTTTGAAAATTATCAAGTGAATCACGTGTAATGGATTATAGAGAACATTAAGCCATTGCCCTCAAGGACTGGACTTGTTAATCACTACACGGATCAGCCACAACGTTAAAACATAAAGCGTTAAGCCCAATGTTATGTAGGTTCCCCGTGTGCCGTTGGGCCAGCTCTGACCACTTGAGACATGACTTTATAGGACTTCTGGAGTGTGCTGTGGTGTATGGCATTGGGATATTAGGAGTGGATCCTTCGGGTGCTGTGGTTTGTGGGGTGGAGCCTCCATTGATCGGATGTATTTGTCTGCTGCATTCCATGGATGCTCAGTCACCGTGAGATCTGGGGAATTTGGAGGCACAGGAGGCTGTTATGCGCTGAGTGTTCGGATACCTTTCTAACATTGCCAGCACTGACTTTTTCAGCAATTTATGCTACCATAAATGAACCTTGGGTGCTAAAGATCCTGTCACCAGTTCGGTGGTATTAAATTGAAAGCCAATGTTATTCAATTAACCTTGCGATGGTGTTAGTGTTACGGCCGATTGTGTAAATGGGCTGAGGACAGCGAACAATGTGTTCTTTGTTCTCTCATGCACTGAACAATCATATGTAAGCTAATACAGTATGTAAGCATATTCCTAAACTGTGGTCTGAACGATTACAGCCAAGTGTCCCTTTGCGCTATAGTTGAGAAGGTTTTAAGTGAATTAGTGATGTCCATAGCACCAGATTAAGACAAGCCCTCATGTCAAACAGCACACTGGGAAATGTAACAGGACCTTTACAGCTGTCTAGTCATATGTAGCATTTGCCCCCACACTTTGCCCTTGTTCTAAGTTTTGCCACAAAACCAAACAAATACAAATTAAAAATCAAATGAGTGCGCACACCCTCTGTTGTGGAAGTTTGTGTCTTTGCCAGAGTAAATCACATGCAATGGAAAAAAGCTTTTCTGGTTTGTTAGCTTTTGTTTTCAGTTTAGGTGACCGACTAATAAGGTGTAAAATAAACTCTGGCGTGTGCAATGGCACCGACGACCTTTAAATGAAGGGCAATATATGCAGGCTATATTTCTAAAGCTTTTCATGCTTTTCATCTCTTTCAGCTATTCTGAATATAAAGCACGACTAGCTTTTTCAGCTGTGACATTTCAGAGCCTAGGTAGTGTTTACATTTTATTACTTAGATTCGACAGACTGTATTTATATGCCGGATTACTGTGATTATTTAAAGTATTGATAAAGACCTTCCACAGGCACAGGTTCAGTGGCCACAGGCTGCCTTGCTTCTCCATTCAGAAGTGCCGTGTGTTTAAACCTGTGCCAAAACTAGTCCCAAGGCTGTGATTACGCATGAGAGGCTGTTTGATTATGATCATGCCAATTACCTGTGTTTACTGCACATAAACAGACACGCAAGCTGTAAACAGACACCCAGTGTTTTATAATAAAGTACATGCATTGCCATTATTATGATTGGTATTTGTTTCCTTCTTTTCAGATTGGTAAATATCATTGTCTAGACGTGACAATTCCAAAGACATTTCTGATATTTAAAGAATGGTGGGTCAATTTATTTCTGCGTTGGAGGACAAAGAGCTAGAAATCTTGAAATACCCTTAACATGATTAAGCTCAGTTTACAGTTACGGGTAAAGCATCACAAGCTGTTCGACCAGGACCTCATTCCCATGCCTAGGCGAGTTGTTGTATTTAAATCCGCTAAAGGAAGGTCAACAGATCGGACAGACCAAAAATTAATTTTTATGTGGATCTCTTCCAGAGTTGATTCCCAAATAATGTAAAATGAAAAGCTAGTGAACTATGTAGGGTGACAAATCCCTTGTTCCACACACCACATTGTGCCCTTGATCGGGGGTTAGGGAGGGATTTGGTATGCAGTCTTGTGTTAGAAACTAGCAAGCTTTGTAGGTCGCGTTAGCCGTGAACAAAGCGGAGAGGGGGTCATGAACCAGTTTAAAGCAGTTCCTTTATGTTTACCTTTACAGGAAGGACAGAGTGTTAGGACAGGTAGCACTTTGCGATTTCTCAGTAACCTGAAAAAACTAAATGCTTTTAAGAGAATGCCTGTTTATAGCTATTATAATTAATAACACTGATATTAAAGATATCTATAAATGAGGGGAAAATATGTAAATAAGAGGGATCAGAATATTTTAATGTAATTTTTATGTATATGTGTTGTTTTATTCCTTAACACGCTTTTGTTTTAACAAAATGTCCTGGAAGGATCTGCTATTATTTGTTAAAGCTAATGAAATATCTATGAATAATATTTCCTGCTGACAGCAAAGATGTTGGAAACGAATCAATTCACATTCACAATCAAAATGCAAAATCTTTGTTTTATATTTTTGGAAAAAAATACATTGCTATATTAAAATAATTCTCTAAGATCTTTTATTTCTTAAATGCATGACAGAGCAAAACATTGAACTGTAACTGTTGTTCAATATCGCATTCATGGGCCATGAATTAATCGTGTGACATTATGCATTATATCCCCTCACCGGCCACTTCATTAGGTTCCTGTTCAACTGATTGTTAATGCAAATATCTAATCAGCCAATCACATGGCAGCACCTCAATGCATTTAGGCTCAACCTTCTTCCGGTTTTACAGAAAATATCGAGTGAGCAGCAGTTAATGCCTAAGGTCAGAGGAGAATGCCCAGACTGGTTCAAACTGCTAGAAAGGCAACAGTAACTCAAATAGCATCCCGTTTCAACCAAAGTATAAGCGTCTCTGAACATGCACATCTGACCTTGAAGCAGATCGGCTACAGCAGTAGAAGACTACAACGGGTAGCCACTCCTCTCAGATATGAACAGGAAATTGAGGCTACAATTCTCATGGGCTCACCAAAATAGAACAATATAAAACTGAAAAAAGAGCCAAAGTTGCCTGGTCTATCGAGTCTAGATGTCTGCTCCAACATTCAGATGTTGACATAAACACCATGAAAGCATTGATCCATCCTACCTTGTATCAAGTGTCCAGGCTGATAGTGTAATGGTCTGGGGGATATTTTCTTGGCACTTTGTACCAATTGAGCACTGATTAAATGCCACAGCCTACCAGAGTAATCTTACTGACCATGTCCATCCGTTTACAACCACGGGATAACAAGCCATGTCAGGAAGCTAAAATCATGTCAAACTGGTTTGTTGAACATGATAATGAGTTCACTTGTACTCAATTGGCCTCCACAGTCACTAGATCTCAATCCAATAGGTCACCTTTGAGATGTAGTGGAATGGGAGATTAGCATGATGGATGCGTAGCCAACAAATTTGCAGCATTCTGCAGCAACTGCATGATGCTATCGTGGAATGCTTCCGGAATGTTCCAGCAACTTGCTGAATCTGTGCCATGCAGAATTAAGGAGGTTCTGAACCCAGTACCAGCAAGGTGAACCTAATGAAGTGTCTGATGAGTGTACAGTATCTCTGATTTGAGCTGAGTGCAGCTCTGTATTTACAAACTCTGTAGATTAAATTGTTACCTACAGTCAGTGTTACTCACTGACCAGACAAATTTCATACTGGTTTTTCTCTGTCCGTGTGTGCCTCAAAGGTTCACGCCAAACAATATCTGAGGTTACAGGTGCATAAATCAAGCCTCATGTGAGACACTGTCTCTAAAATCCACTTGACAAACAGAAAAAGAACAGATAGCTGGTTAGGGGTGGGCGATATAACCAAAATCTTCTATCACAGTAGAAGTAATTTTCTTCCTCGATAACGATATACTGTATATCACAATATAGCAATTTGTATCTGAAAATGCATAAATAAAAATTCAAACACAAAGGAAACTGTTTTACATAATGTAATTTTATTTAAACTGTAAATTGCTGAGGTCTGTGTGGCCACTACCAGCTCCACCACCATCATTAAGTTTGCTGACGACACCGTCGTGGTGGGCCTGATCTCTGATAACAACGAGACGGCCTACCTGAAGGAGATTAGGATTCTGGAGAACTGGTGCCAGAGGAACAACCTTCTAAACGTCAGTAAGACAAAGGAGTTGATGGTGGACTTCAGCACTAAGCAGGAGAGGACCTACCAGACCCCCATCATCAATAACAGCCCAGTGGAGAGAGTGGACAGCTTCAAATACCTCGGTGTTCACATCACGCAGGACCTATCATGGTCCTGTCACATCAACACCGTGGTGAAAAAGGCCCGATAGTGTCTCTACCACCTCAGGCGCTTGAGAGACTTCCGACTGCATCCTGACGGGGAAACATCTCAACCTGGTTCGGGAACAGCACCATGCAGTACAGACGAGCTCTACAGAGGGTGGTGCGATCAGCTGAGCGCATCATCCACACCGAGCTCCCTGACCTGCACTCGATCTACAGCAGGAGGTGCTGGACCAAGGCCAGGAAGATCGTGAAGGACCTCAGCCATCCCAACAATGGACTGTTCTCTCTGTTGAGGTCAGGAAAGCGATTCCGCTCCCTGAAGGCCAACACAGAGTGACTGAGGAGGAGCTTCTTCCCGCAGGCGATACGGTCTCTCAATCACACCACCACACAGTACTGACCCACACATATGGTTTTTACACACACTCTGGACTTTCTGGACATTCGTTTACACTAGTGACCACTGCACAACTACACTTCGTGGTCATCAAACCACTCAAATCACTATCACAAGTCACTTTAAATAAATCACTTTAAGCATATTCGCACTGCACAAGACACTTTAAACATGTGGATTGCACAACCCTGGACATTACCATACTTTTCCTACTCGTACAGCTGCTCTTACTGTTCATATATTCTTCATATATTTTCTATTTTCTATATTGTGTATTGTTGTACAGTTATTTTATCTTAACTTTAATTTTTATATTTTTATTTTATTCTTTCCTAGTTAAATTCACCCTCTATTTAATTTTTCATATTTATTTCCTATTCCAATTTATAGTCTTTTATTTTAAGGTCACGAGCAGTTGTCTAAGCATTTCACTGCATATCGTACTGTGTATGACTGTGTATGTGACGAATAAAATTTGAATTTGAATTTTGCCGCATTTTTTTACTTTGGCCATAATCGATTAGATACTTGGATTTCAGATGATAGAAAAGTTTTGACGTGTTTCCACCACTTGTTAAAACAATGCACTTGCGTACCTTACAAATCACATTCATCTCATTCGTATCACTTTTCTTCTACCCAAACCAATTCCACACCACAGACGATGCACATTTTTTTCTTTACAATCTCCTCGTTGTTGGTTTTGGCACACGTAAACAAACTCACTGCTGATGCACCGTCTTCTTCGATTGTCGAAGTGTTTATGAAGCCAAACACATCAAAAGTGGGACGAAACCGTGGCACCCGATTGAACCAAATACCTGTGCGGCCCAGTGGACAGCACAGCGCTACTATCTGGACAGCGCAGAGATGTTCTGGTTTATTTGCGCAGCCAGGAGGATCGCGCAGCGCAGACCAACTTGAGCAGCGCTGCTCGAATCACAAACCTGCGCGACTTTTAAAAAAAGTAACATTCAAAGTTTATGATCAACGTACATATATTATTGCACCCTTTAAAATTTCAATCACAGCCACCTAAATGCACAAAGTCATAACAGGTTAGTGAATGACGAGTCATGGGTTAGGGACGTTTTAAAATGCCTCATTTTACCATGTGACAAAGCAGTTCCCTAAACTTTGCGTTCACATGACTGAACAAAGGTTTTAAATGGCTGTCTATGTTGTAGTCTCTGATTTAAAAAAAAAGGGAAAAAAGCATCCCAGTCCCTTCAGAGAAAAAGTGACTAGGACCCTGCTGATATAGTTTTATTGGTTATACCTAGTAATAGCTTTATTTGTTATAGCTCTTAAATTGTCTCAATCATTTCCCATATGAGCATTTGTTATATCCTACTGTACCACTGCATGAACAATAAGTTATTTCTACTGGCTTATACAGTGGTCACCTAATCGGAGCGTTCGTTTTACCGTCACGTGTATTTTATCTGTTTTCAACTTGGTGTTATTTGATCTTATTGGTTTAGAAATTTATATTTCAATAAATAGTAAACTTGGCCGAATTCTTTATAATTTTGTTGACAAGTGGGGCTTGAAAATTCTCCCACCCCCTTAAGTGGGGAATGACAGAAATATGGTCATTTATTTCAGTTAATAAATCTACTATAATTTTTTTTTTACTCATTATTGTACAGTACACATCAATAGCTCTGGTTCAGATTTTTCATGTTTGTTGTGGAAATTACCATCACCATCTGTTGTATTTACTGCGATGAATGAAAATGTCACTTTGCGCCACCTGGCGGCCATTTTACGAATGACTTTGAAATGCAACTGATTTATTTTGGCCGCTGTTGCCTTTAAACGGCGGTGAGCGCGATGGTAATAACCATTCTGATTGGGTAACCATTAGAACTAGCATCAGCATTAGAATCCTGAGGTGGACATTTGTTTAAAAACAAGACTAGATTAGGCAATTATCGGAGAAACCTCGCAGAACCATCATATTAGATGCAGAACCATCATATTAAAAGATATATCCTGTATAGCCTCCGAGTGGTGCAGTGGTAAAGCGCTCACCCTATCATCCGGAGATCGCTGGTTTGAACCCTGGGTGATGCTGTTTTCCTCTCACAGCCGGAGGCACAGAGAGAGCTGATTGGCCGAGCTCTCTCAGGGGGGAGGGATGAGAGGTACTTGCGCTCCCACATTAATCACGGCTCTACAGCCAATCAGGGGTGTCTGTGAGCTCGCGCACGCGGAAGGAGCGGCTCTAATGCTTAATGAGTGTGTTATTCCGCCCCTAATGGTGCCTGAGCAAGCAGTCTGAAAAGATGCGGTCGGCTGACGTCGGCTGAAGAAACACGTGATAGTCTTCGCCCTCCAGACTGAATGGTAGTGGTAGCCTTAATGTGGGAGCCTCCCTAGCGACAGGAAGGAATTGGCCACGACTAAATTGGGGAGAAAATTGGAAAAAAACAAAAAAATAATTATATAAAAAAAAAAAAAGATGTATCCTGTGATAGTGGAAAAGATGTTACAGTACTGTTTTTCAGACGTGTCAAATTACTGGCCTGCATCAAGCAAAGAAAACACATAAAGCGCTTGCTGAAAATACTGGAATTGGATTACCAACTGTCCAACACATTATAGTGCTGAACTGTCAACTTTTAAAAAAAAAACCTGACAAATGACTGTGTGATTAGAGATCAGGTATGTTTAATAGTGAAAGTAAAAGCATTTCCACACACAAAATGCAACATTAAATCATAGGATTGGGATTAAACGGCTGTGTGACCATAAGAGCAACCTGTGGTGAGACTAATCAGAAAAATGCCTTCAGTTTGCTAGGGAGCATAAAGATTGGAGCAATGGAAAAAAGATAATGTGGTTTGATGGGTCCAGATTGTCTATATTTCCAAAGCGCTGTGTGTGTCAGGGTAAGAAGGGAAGTGCTTGACGTGATGCACCCATCATGCAGTGTTATGATCTGGGTTTTGCTTTAGATGGTTAGGTATTGACCCAATAACATGATGTGACAATAAAATGAGGTCAGCTGATGACCTGAATGTAACGAATAACCAGGTTATCATATCAATGATCAATCATCTTCTTTGATTGCACAGCCATATTCCAAGACTTGAATTGAAACAGAGTGTTTCTGGGAGCATGATGAATCATCAAGTTGCCTCCACTGCATCCAGCACAGAGTCTTTTGAATGTGCTGGAAAAGACGTTATGGAGCGGTTCTAGTCTCCAATCATTAGTACAAGATCTCGGCTAAAAATTATCTCAACTGTGGAAAGACATAAATGTACCGTCATTGCATTAGGTTGTCTGAACAACGCCATGGCAATTGCACACCATAATTAAAGATACATTCTGTTCAGTTAAATATTAAAGTATGTGACTTTTTCACCAGGCATTGTGTACTAATAATTACAAATTTGACTGACAGAAACGGTACACAGATTAAACTCTTGTCTTGGGTGGATATACAGTACTGTGTGCCTATTGTGTAGACAGATATGTTATCAGTGTCTAAAGTCCAAGTAAGATAATGTGTTTAAAATAATGCACTTCTTGCATCACAAAGGCCATCTAAATGAAGAACTAAGACTTGTATGTCATGTCACGTTTGACGCTGTAGCATGGCTGCTAGCACTGAAACCGCACAGCTCCAGAGTGCTGAGCTTTGGTTTGTGTCTGGGGGCACTTTTACATGCTTCTATGTGTCCACATGGATAATTGGTAACTTGGAGGACTGATGAATGACCTCTAGGTGTTTTCCAGTGCTTTCAGGATAAATTCTAAATCTACGACGACCTCTGACCAGCATAAATAGTACATATTCTTGCTGGTTGTTGAGAACATTGAGTGCAGTTTTATTTTACCTGATCAGTCTGTGTGTTGTTGTGGTTGACTGACTGGTTCACTATGTCATGTCCTGCTCAGTCTCTCTGTCTCAGGTCAAACAAAGTCTTCTCGCCTCTTCTTTTCTGAAAGTAATAAAATAATAAGCATTTAATGCTATCTATTTCACAAGGCCTGTGTTGCCTGTGTCAATCCGAGCGCTAAAGTTACGATAACGCACTACTTCTCATGAGCTGTTTATTATATTATCGTTGGCACCCTTATTAGAGGAGCACATTTTAAATCATAATGTGCATATGTATCGGCAGCAAAAAACAATGTGGTTTCCAGATGTAAAACTAGGTTAGAGTTTAATGCACTATGGATTATCCTGACATATAGAAACCCATGTATTCTCCTTAAAGTGCATGTTAACTATTGATAACCCTTTTGATAACTCATTTGGCTTGTCTGCTGAACTCATTCATCAGACAGACACAACGCAGAAACATAGATAAGGATATTTCATGTGCTCACATCCCAAGTTGACTACAGATAAGATTGGAAATAAAAGACAAATTCAGCTCCTGACAGGGTTAAACTGGAGATCAGTTTTGAATGCTGCACTGATTAATGACTGCTGATTTATTAAAGAGTTAAGATGAATGTTTAGATAAATCAGATTTGTTTCATGCTAAACATACTGAGCTCATGGTAAAGAAATATTATATAATTCATGAACATTTAGAAGTGTTATTTAAATCTGTAGTAGTTCCAGAGTCTGTTTAGTTTCATAACCTTTCACAGAATCCAACAACCACCTCTGTTACTGCATTTTTCTGTGTGCAGGCTGATGTGTGAGTTGGCCTCAGACCCAGTCCACCATCGATATGGTAGACATGGAGAGCCCCTACAGTCCTCCATCTCCTTTGGAGGACACTGTGCTGAACAGCCCGCTTTACAGGGACTTAGTGTGTGCGGGAGACCTGCAAGACATCTCAGAGTCCATGAATGAAGAAGCACTCAGCAACATCGATGTGTCTGAGTACCACTCGTCTGGCCTGTGCTCCAGCTCCGAGAGCTCCACGGTGCCAGGTAGGAATCTAGCATTGGAACAGTGACATGGTGACAGTTTCATAATGACTAACTGGATAACATTCTCATATGTTACTAACTCAGTTGTGTTAAAAATGTGCCGGAGATTATTAGAAACCCAAAAGATTAAATGTAGCCCTTTAAACAAAGGGATTTAAATAAAATGAATACATTCCTGATATTCCTTTGGACTTTGACTTTTTGTCAAAAGAATAAAAATTTGTGAAGTCAATATTTATTCAACCCAATACGACGCAGTGCGAGTTTCCATGGATTACCGTTGCATGTCGAAAGCTTGTCCTCGTTTCTAATTATGAGGGAAGCCAGGCAGTTCATGAAAAGCAACTGTAACCTAGCAGTTGCTTTTCAAGAATGTAGGATCAGAGAAAATAAAATCTTTCCCTTATTTTGGTTTGTATACTGCAAAATGAGAAACTCGCACCATGTGTGGTGCCATCAGTTCAGTGCTGACACGAATCCTCTCTATTTTTATATTGCGATTGAAAGTAACTTCATCTTAATCCCCCGAGCAGTTATTTGAATAACGTGAGTAAATATCACTATATACAGTATCCTACACACTCAGACATATATAAAAAAAAAAGTAGAAAGCACTACACATGTTAGAGCTGACAGGCACTCCACTGACATACAGTAAAGGCTGTTATGCAAAGGACACAAACCTAATCACAGGTTATAAGGCAAACATTTAGCTAAGAAGCAGAGTGTATGTGCGGCACTCAGCCAATTCTGATAGAAACGAAAAAGAAAACGGAAGAGTAAAATACAATAATAATCATTAAAATTACTTTACAGCGATGTACAACCATAGCGTGGTTGTCGAGGTAGTTATAAGGAAATTTTACTATGCTGATTTATAATAATCAACAGGTAATAAAGCATTAAAGCTCTTTGTGGGACATAAGATGCTGGAATAGGTTTTCGTGATCTGTATCCCCTCTCCAAATTACGTTGCATTTTGTGTTTTTAATCACACTTCACAGATTACAATTTTATTGTATCATTTAAAATATTTAGCCATATTCATTCAAATCGTCTTCGGCATGAGTGACCTTGAGACAAAGTGGGAATTTGTATTTAAGTATCAGTTTTCATTTCTCTATTACAATGCAATCAGCTAAAAATTACAAAAGACATGGAAATGTATTTCAAAAGTACCATTTGTCACTGTATGTTGCAATGATGCTGGGATCTTTAGTGTTCTAAATCTAAAATAACTCTATACAAAACCTTGTGTCATTTGTGTGTGTGTGTGTGTGTGTGTGTGTGTGTGTGTGTGTGTGTGTGTGTGTGTGTGTGTGTGTATATATATATGTCTGTGTGTTTTGATAGATGCTTTGACCCCAGCCTCGAGTCCATCTTCAGGAGTGTGTGGGGCTGTACCAGGACAGGAGGAGTTCACCTCCTCTTCTCTAAACCTGGAGTGTCGCGTATGTGCTGACCGAGCCTCAGGATATCACTACGGTGTCCACGCCTGTGAGGGCTGCAAAGTGAGACTTGTTTTGCAGGAGACACTTTTCTACTTACTCTGAGATTCAAACCTCTCTATTTGCACAAGTTGTTTTGATTTGTTAGCTAGCAACTGTTTCCTCACTCTCCTGATTATAGTTTTATGGTACAACATCGAATACATCAACCAAGTGGACTGTGGTAATCCGTGTTACAGAACTTATGTAGTCAAGTAGAGCATAGCATGTTGTATTCTTCAGAATAAGAGACGGCTGGTCACTTATTTTACTTACATACAAAAAAAACTTATTTATTTGTTAAATAAATGACAAATGATTCCTTTTAGTGTTAGCGGGTCTATAATTATAATAGGAAGTAATTATATTTTATTCAAATGCTTTGTAGAAGTGAAGGCCCTATGATGTAAACTTCTATAGTCTACGTGCATATCATGTGCAGATGTGTAATTTATCCCTAGGGAGAACAAAAACAAGGACGCTATCTGACCGCAAGCACGCACATACTCCCATCTGCTCCCCCTCACATGCACAAGATTGTACACACACTATGACACACTGCTTCAGCTGGACGGTCATGTCCATGGTCCATGATTACTCCATGGCAGCCACGTGCATGCTGTCTTTTTGCTGGACTTGTGCCCCCAAACTTTTTGTTTGTCCTCAAACCAACCTTGCACACACACACACACACACACACACACATACTCTGGTCTTGCAGTGCCTGCGGATGTCCTGCCCTCACTACCATCTCACTTTCGTAACTTTGTAAGTGTCTTGGGACAGAATGGCTTAAGAATATGAGTGAAGAAATTTCTGGTTAATGGCGCTCATCTGTCTTCCAGCCAGCCTCCCTTTGAGTGTCCACACTGCTGGCACTGATAATTGGTGGTTTATCCAGATTGTGCAAGTTTAGTGATTTCAGGTTTATCACGATTGTGTGGTCTGATGACTGGACTTGTGCTTGTCTGGTGTACTGATATAGCAATTCAGTCACTGGCAGTCTGAGTAGAATCCTGGGTGGGAATTTAAATGTTCTCAAAATTTATGTGTGGTCCAAGGCTCAAAAATGTCATGAGTCATGAGTGTCAGTGCTATATCCTGAATTTAGGACACAGTAACAAATTTATTTAATGGGAAATAAATCCCAGGTATAAAAGGTTCCTGAAGGGTTCTTCGAGTGATTAAGAGCTTTAATCTTTATAGTGGGATATTAGAACATTTTATCTAAAGGGTTGGGTTGCTCAAAGTTTCTTTGAGTTTGGTAAAGGGATATTAATTCATTAAATCATAAATTATTTATATTTTCTAAAATGCTGTGTTTTTTTTTTCTAAGGCTGTCCTAGTCAAAATATTATTTCATTAAGAACCTCCTAAACCAGTTGTCTTATTCCAAATGAATTGTACAGACATAATTTAATATACTGAAATAGGAGGTTCATGTACTGTTTTATTGGATGCTATTGCAGTCATTCGTGCATGTTCTTTTGAGTGTGTAAAAAAAAAAAGAAATTTTTATTCACTAGATAAATTTTGTAATTTCTTCACTTTCTGTATTTGGGATGCTTGATATCAAATCCATCAACCTCTTGAATTTCTGCTCTCTACAGGGCTTTTTTAGGCGCACAATCCGCCTCAAACTAGAATATGACAAGTGTGAACGCCGCTGCAAAATCCAAAAAAAGAACCGGAACAAGTGCCAATACTGCCGCTTTCAAAAGTGCCTAGCTGTGGGCATGTCCCACAACGGTGAGTGTTATACTGTTTATACACCCACACACTCTTGCAGAAAACAAAATTAACACAATTAATCCCTGGTATAGGTACTGCTTGTGATCTCTCAGGTCTGCTTGGTCAGAAGGTGATTAGTTATTTATATCAGCACAGCTTCTACATTAGTGCAGACAAAATCACAGGTTTATGTTATTGCAATGCTCATACTGTATAAGGATATTTTTTGTAAGGAAAAACCTGCTTCTAGCATCGCCAGAGTCTTCAGAAAAGTGGACTTTTGTCCGAAGCATAACAAGCTTTTTTAATTTTTTTATTTTAGGGCGAGAGAGAGAAATAAAGACACTGGTAAAGGAGTGATATGGAAACTTAAAGCTGTTAGTAAGACATTCTGAAAAATAAAATAGAATTATAAAAGGCCGAAACGTCTGAAGTGTCATTGTTTAAATAAGTAAAACATTTAAATTCATGAATTGACTTAAAATTGACTATACTAATTATGACAGTATACCACATAATGTTTATTTTTCTTAGCACTGTATAGTACAGTATATCCAAAAACCAGAATGATCTCTGATGCAGTTATTAAATTCCTAATCTTAACATGTAGAAGGGATTCTATGGAGTTTATAGTGTAAATACAGTATTTCCTTCAGATTGCAGATCTTAACAGAAAAAACTCTAACAACAATTGGAACAATAGAGGAGCTTCATGGTATGGTTTCCTTTCACTCAGCATTTGGTTTTATGTAAGGGAAATAAACATGAAGCGTCTGACAGAAACACTATAAATGATGATTACTGTCCTAATGAGTAAAAAAAATTATAATAATAATTGAAAAAAAAAATTCTGATAAGGTGTTGAATGACGAGAGACCGTTCATTTAATTGAGACAGACAATCGAAGGGTAAAATGCTTAGAGAAATGTGACAAATATACATTTATACATTTTAAACAGACAATAACATAGAAACATAATAATAAATATTTACATTTATATGAATTTATATAAATGTTTTTTGACATGTACTCCATGAAGCCCAAGTGATTTTTCAGGCTTGTCCAACTCTTGGAACGCTATCAAAACAGTTTTTTATTCAAAGATGATTCAGCTTCCGTTTTTTGCTCATCTTATAAGAAATAAGAACAAAATGTGGGCTTGTGGGTTCATGGATTAATATCACCCCACACAGTGTAGGGAAGAACGCCACATCGGAGGCACAGTTCAGTCAGCGAGACAAGTGTGTTGGTCAAATAATCCAAGTCTGTAAACTATCTTATCTTCTCCCGTGACTTGGCCTATCACATGCCCACCTCATACAACACTCTTCAAGGTATGCTCAGTGCATTATTTAGCAGTGGATTGTATGCAGAGTGTCTCTGCACGTGTGCTACATTGAGTAAAGTGATATTTTATTAGTATTCATTCTACCGTGATGTCGGATCCAAAATCCTTTTACCAATGAAACAATATAAATAACATTCAAGTTATCTTAGACCCATTGTATGAGCTTAGTACCATGGTCAAGCACATTAATGTTCCAGAGCTTCTGTTCTAAGGATCAGATAGCGGCTTTCAGTTAAGCTTTGTCCCCTTGTGTCTTATTATCGCTTAACAGCCAGTCTAAGTTAATCATTAAGATAAAAGGGGCCCCAAGCACATAGTTACACTTTTTCATAATTTTTTTAATGAATTTAAAAAATTCATGATAATAGTTGGTCAAAGTGGAATATTATATTCCAGATCCACTTCTCTTTGATCACAAGCTCAGCAATCAGACGACGGCAAAGTCCTTGACCTAAAAACTTTGTGTGCCCTTTTTTATGTACATGAACAGCGTGGCATGCTGACCCTCAACCCCCGCTATACAGGGCTTCAGTGGTGCCACACTAAAAATAGCAGCAAGGGTGAAGGAAGTCCAAGTGACATCATGGAACAGTGTCAAAACAGACTGCGAGGGATCAGAAGACACAGGGTCAAACCACCAGCTGGACAGGCAGTGATTTGAACTTGCTGAATAACATATAGACAGAATAATAGAAATAATAGAAATATTTGTTAACCGTATTTTCACTGCTGAGTAATACATTATGGTGATTTTAATATTTGATGTTAAATAAGTGTTAGATGTGAAATTTAATTAGACCTTTCACTTAAATATTTAGTGGAACAGTGAAACTGATCAGTTTGCACGTAATCAATGTCTGAATTTTGCACTGAGCGTTTTCTTAAGATCAGCTGCATGGTCTTGCTGTCCTGCGCTCTTCTCATCTTAGAACAGATGTTCTGGGTGTGTTAAGTCCCACATAACTCGTATATATTTAGCAGATCAGCAGCAGCAGCAGATCATCAGGTCACAGGATGGAAACAACACCTGCACTTCAGCTTTAATACGTGTTCCTGTTTCAATCCATTACTTTTTCGATCCAACTTGTCCAATTTCTTTATTTTCTTTTACTAAACGTCTCTATATCCCTCATTTGTTTGTTTTGCTCCCAAAGTGACAAATTCTCTTATATTTTTAATGTAGTCTTAAGGATTATTTTTCCAGGTGTCCATGAAGGACTTTTTTGGCTTTCATTTTCAGTCTAGTCCCTCTACCTGAGCAGTTTCAGCTGATTTATTTATTTATTTATTTTGCTAAGCCACACCGTTACCTATGAATCATTCAAGCATAAAAAACATCTAACAAGCCTCCGAGTGGCGCAGTGGTAAAGCGCTCGCCCTATCATCCGGAGATCGCTGGTTCGAACACAGGGTGATGCTGTTTTCCTCTCACAGCCGGAGGCACAGAGAACTGATTGGCCGAGCTCTCTCAGGGGGGAGGGATGAGAGGTACTTGTGCTCCCACATTAATTACGGCTCTACAGCCAATCAGGGGCTTCTGCGAGCTCGCGCAGCAGTAAGGAGCGGCTAGCGCTTTCCTCCGAGTGTGTTACTCCACCCCTAATGGTGCGTGAGCAAGCAGTTCGAAAAAGATGCGGTCGGCTGGCGTCACGTGGTTCTGAGGAAACACGGGATAGTCTTCGCCCTCCCGACTGAGTGGTAGTGGTAGCCTTAATGTGGGAGCCCCCCTAGCGACGGGGAGGAATTGGCCACGACTAAATTGGGGAGAAAATTGGAACTTGTACTAAACTGACTGAAGGATTAAACCTCTCAGAGCCAGCTTATCAAATGTGCTTATGCCACATCTGCTGGTGCTTCTTCAGCTCAAAATCACCTTCCAACTTCCGTGCACTTACTGCTGTATTTCATTAATGGTATTGTCTGAATATTTGATCAATATGCAAGTGCAACATACCGTGTAGTGTTATAGCGTTTTGTTCTATTTAAGACAGCTTTTATACAAATAATTAAAAATAAAACAGACTAACTGTTTCCTTTAGTTAAGGTAAAGGTTAGAGGATAGTATAAAAAAGATTACCTTTTAATATTAGTTAATCTAAATATGCATTATATATTGTTTCAACAGACTTAAAAAATGCATAACTAAACAGGTTGCCGGCACATTAATCGACTTAGTTCAGATATCTCCAAAATCAGCCTAAACTGTAAGCTGAAATGCTGGGTCATGATGAACTTGTCACATACGCAGTGATTTTCATCTTTGGACAAAATCCAGGGTGAAATGTGTGTTACGCCACTCTTTGGGGTATTCTACAAGGACACCAGACATACACAGCTTATTCATTATTGCAAACAGATTGTTCAGTTTTGTAATATGTTACCATTATTCATTTTTAAAAAACGGACATGCTTAGGTCACAACATATCTTCAGTCTAATTTCAGACCAATGTAACCATAGCTCACTCTACCTGCAAGTAGAGATTTTGGAAGCAATACGATATTAAAAAAAATACGAGGGGTGTCCAAGTCAACCCAGGACTTTTGATTGTGCAGAATAATATAACTCAGTTAAGAGAGTGAAAAAAAAATCCCTCTTTTTCTCATATAAAATTTTCTGTATAATCTGGTGTTTCACTAGTGCTTGGACACCATCAAGGTGGAAAGTTTTCTTAGTACTCCGGATCCATGATCGATCAGACTGCCTTTCTCGTGTGAAATGCTGGCCTTCCAGGAACCCCTCAACCCCACTTTAAGTCTACATTCCCTCTACCTAAAATTTCATCAGAGTCCTGGTTTGACTCGAATGCCCCTCTTTCTAAACCATTAAATAACAGTCAACATATAACTGGCCAGTAAGTTAAGTACTTAACACGTTCTTAACCCGAGTCATCATATATTTTGCTTACAGCCATTCGATTTGGCCGGATGCCCCAGTCCGAGAAGCTGAAGCTAAAGGCAGAGATACTAACTGGGGAGAGGGAGGTGGAGAATCCTCAGTTAGCTGACCAGAAAACCTTGGCCAAACAAATCTACGAGGCTTATCTGAAGAACTTCAGCATGAACAAAGCTAAAGCACGGACCATCCTGACAGGCAAAACAAACAGACCAGTAAGATTAGGCACCTTTTTATGTTCTTTCTGTTTTTTTTCTTTGACTTTTTTTTATTATTATACTGACTATTCCTGCCTGGTCCCAGATAATTTATGGCCAATTTATCCTGTTTCACAGGTTGTATTTTTGTTTGCATCTACCTACTGTATGATATTTGCAAATTGAACTTTGTTGGTTCTGTATCCATAAAACATAAACAAATGTGATTTTAGTCACAGCAACCCTGACCCTGATTTGCTGAAGATAAATAAATGAAATAAGTACACATGTGCACTGCTGTGCAAACAAACCACCTCACCCAGTTAATAAATGTGACCTTTTTTGTTGCGCAAACTTCATCGCTGACCATTTATCCCGCTCATGATGATATCAAACACAGACTCGCTCACTTTTTAGTTGTGTCCCGTAGGATGTGGGTCTCCACATACACACCTTTACACTCTATTGCCATGTTAAAGAAACATTCACATCTTAATCACGTTTGATATTTTTCATCATGATTTTGTCCCTTTACTTGGTTTTGAAGTCTTTTAAAGTATCACCGGTATCATGCTGCACTGGGAAAAAAAAGACTTTCTACTGTAGAGTTAAGAAGCTAAAACTAAAATATTGTGTTAACATCAACTTCCATCTGAATGCCAAATGTGATTTTCATGATCCTTTATATCAAAAGAGTTTAATCTGGTACATTAATCCTTGTGACTTATAAATTCAGGAAGGATTACTGCTATAAAAAAGGATATTACAAATGCTCTTTTGGTTTAAAAGCTCTTTAGATGCCTGGTGATGACATTTAGCAGCATGTGTGATAAATTTAGATGAAACTGAAAGCCAAAATCTTTTTTGTGAAAGCATCCTGTTTAAGGAAATATATATTGCTTTTGTGTGTGTGTGTGTGTTTCTTAAACATTAAACAGTTTCTTACAGCCACATTAATTTTTTTTGTCAAATATTTAATACATTTCTCTTTATTTTCTTTGTTAAACAGGCAATGAATGTTGTGCAGATTTTATTTTTCTTTTCTATTAAATTTTTTTTACCGTAAATTAAAGTTCCAAAATGTATTTCTGCTAGTTACATATACAGTAAGCAATTCATAACTGCTGGTGATGGTTAACCACCTGGAATATGTTCCACAATGTCATGAGGAACCGATGCACCATAAAGTTGACTATAATGCTGTCTGGAGATGGAATGCCACACTTACACCACTGGGAGGCACAATGTTAACCTTGTAGAACCTGGAGAAAGATGCAGAAAAATGTTAGCTTCGTAGAATCTAGAGAAGGTCCATGATGATGCAGCAGTACAAATTTCCTGAAGCAGTATGTCTATAAGAAATCTCCATTATCTTCCTTTTAAAGTGGCGTGTCGCTGTAGGAGTCTGGTGACCAGCCCCTGTAGGCCATGATGATAATGTCTGTCATCTGGTAGGCTCCAGCAGCGGACAGTACAATGATTGAATCAATTCTGTCACTGATAGAGCCGGTGCAGGTTGAAGCATTCCAGCGTTGCATGCAAAACAAGAAAAGGCCACACTGTGGTTCAACTCACTAACTCGAATGTACAAATGGCATGCTCACACCTCCTCACCAGCACTCTCCAAAAAGGGGATAAGCTTCGGTCTTATATGACCAGCAAATTCTAAAAGAGATGAATGAGCTTCTTTATGTCTGATGTCTGGTTGTCTGGAAAGAGACTTTGATTGCTTTCTCAAATATATGCTTTGCTGCTGATCAGTCATAATTTTCCATTGCCATGTATGACTTGGAGGCTGTTTAGCTTGCAGCTGAAGATGTCCAAACTGAGAACCGCTTCTTTAAGATGGCCTTGTTCAACCTCAGCTCTTTTACCCAGTACAGAGGATGAGGGCATGCACCTGGAGATAACCCCTGCCCCATTGTTGTGCATTACCAATCCAACTACAATAGCACACTAAACAGTTTTCAGCAGGCAGCATACTTGCTTGGATTAGCTCCTTACCCACAGGCCTGCTAGTTGGGAGACTATGTGGCTGCAGGATGTGGAATGCAGTCTGACTCCAGCCCTGTGTGCATATTAGCACTCCAGCTGTCTGAGTCCAGGTCTGGCATGTATAAGGCAAGATGTAGAAAGAGGAAAGATTCTTGTAGGACAGTGGAATTCACATGAGTGATCCTCATCTAGCCTGACAGTAAGAAGGGATAACGTTTTTGTCCACTAATTTAAATTTTCCATTCCAGCCTTTCGTAATCCATGACATGGAGACTCTGCATCTAGCCGAGCAGACTCTGGTGGCAAAGATGGTCAGCACTGCAGGTGGACTACTTGAAAAAGATGCAGAAGTGAGGATTTTCCACTGCTGCCAGTGCACGTCAGTGGAGACAGTCACAGAGCTCACTGAGTTTGCCAAGTCTGTTCCAGGCTTCTCCAACCTCGACCTGAATGACCAGGTTCGTTCCATGACAAACAGCAATCAAAAGAATGAGCTTGAAAGCATATAAAATGCTTGACCTTTTTGCTACTTGGAAGCCAGTGGAATCTCTTTCCTGTGTATTATTATGCCATTGCTTTTTCAGTAGTGCAAGCTTAAATGATTGTGGTACCACTCAGTCGATACTTTCTGAGTGAAATGAAAACATGGCATTTTTCTCAACACTTTATTCCTTCCTTCCTACTTACTGATGTTACATATTTTCTTTTCTTTTTTTAGGTAACACTGTTGAAGTATGGCGTGTATGAAGCACTCTTTGCCATGCTGGCCTCTTGCATGAACAAGGATGGCTTGCTGGTTGCCTATGGCAGTGGCTTCATCACAAGAGAGTTCCTTAAGAGCTTGCGACGACCCATCAGTGACATGATGGAGCCTAAGTTTCAGTTCGCCATGAAGTTTAATGCACTGGGACTGGATGACAGTGACCTAGCCCTGTTTGTGGCAGCCATCATTTGCTGTGGAGGTAAGAGACGTGAGTTTATTAACAGACTGCCTACTGTGTGAAAACCTTTAGTTTTCCATTCTTCTTGCTGTGTGGCGCGTTGTTGCAAACTTTTATATGAATCAGGTATGTTTTGTGCTTGGAATGACCAGTTCTCAAACCTTTCTTGTCACTTAGATCGTCCAGGACTGCTGAACGTTCCATACATTGAGCGGATGCAGGAGAGCATCGTCCATGTGCTGCAGCTCCACTTACACAATAACCATCCAGACAATTTGTTCCTTTTCCCTAAACTGCTGCAAAAACTAGCTGATCTGCGTCAGTTAGTGACAGAGCATGCACAGTTAGTACAGGAAATCAAGAAAATGGAGGACACATCATTGCATCCTCTGCTCCAGGAAATCTACAGGGACATGTACTAAATATTATGGGGCTCAGAAAAGCTGCAAAAGAAGAAGGGAGTGGGTTTATCCTTTCCTTGTGACTGAGGGCTTGTCTGACCACTTGTTTATTCATTTGTTCCTAAAGAAAATGAGGAAATGCTCTCAGGGGCCTCTGGAATCTGTCCATACTTAAGACACAGTGTAACCCTATCTGAGGGGCTGCCAATAAACCACTATGCACAGGAGACAGTGGTGTCCAGAATGTAAATGCCAGCCAGCTGTACAGAAGAGATGGAAATCAGGTAGAGGGGTTGTCTTTAGAAAGGACCAGTGTCAGGATTGTCCTCATTCATACTGCACTAAAGTTTCATTGTACTTTTCTGACTTGTGGTTTATAATATTTTCTTAAAATGTACAATAATCTTCATGAACTCCTTCACTGGCTAGAGACTGTGAAAACAAGCCTCGAGATTAGACTTGTTGATACAGCAATATGTCCTTTAAACAGAAATAAGGGTTCTTTTGCATAACAGTCTTGGTGAAGCTTTTGTGCACCCAAAACATGCAGATAGTGTGATGTAGTAATGGTGAGTTGTTTAGCAAGAACAGGAAGATCTGCATGAAATCTGTAACACATTAATGTGCACAAGATTTAGAATTGCACCAATAGCACCCAAACGGTTAGGATTAGGGAAACAAAATGTAAATTTAAATGTAACAGACAAGGTAGAGCTGGTTCTGCATAAGAAGTATTACTGGGATGTTTTATCACGTTGCCTCTGATATATTACCAAGGCCGTTTTTAACACCTGGTTAGCTTGCTCAGGTCCAAAATCGTATCCCTGATACTGATCATGGCACACAGTTAAGCAAAAATGTTATCACACTCCTTAAAATAATGATTTTGCTTCTGGCAGGTCCGTTTTTGTTAGTAGCAAAACCACCTCAGCTCTTAATAAATTGTCAATCACCCTTACACCTAGACACTGAGCATAGATTGTGATGCACACCTGAATGCAACATGCATCATTAGCTTTCCTGGTCTTTCTAATGTAGGAATCAAAGTTTTTCACTGTGCTACAGCATCTACTCATGAGATGAGATGCTTTGCAACAACAACAAAAAATAGAAAATAATTTTCTAGATTTGAAGCAGAAATTTAAACTTAATCTTAATAAAGATATGCATTAGTTGTTGCAGTTTCTTACTGCCGGATCTTTTTTTTTTTCTTTTTTCATTTTGGTAAGATCTAATGCACTTCCACTGTTTAGCCATAGCTTCAATGTGTTATTAAAAATGTTCATGGGCCATGATGAAAAAAAAATGCACCAGAACCAGGTAAATTCAACTGGTAGTGGCTGGGGCAAGTCAGTGTTTTAAATAATTAAAAATAAGCAGTCAAACTACATTTAGAATATGGAAAATTAATGTTAGAAAATGCCTAAAAAAACATACTGTAAACAAACTTACCGTGTTTAAGGTTTGATTATGTTTTCAGCGACAACATGATGCAAATCTGTCAAAAAATAAGCAATTGTTGATGTCAAGAAGGCCGTGTCATTATATTTTATTACTACACATTTTATTTTATAAAATTTTCTAATTTCTATAAACAGGCCTATGTGAAGTGGAAACACTATATTGCCAAAAGTTTGTGGACACCTGACCATCACACCCATATGTGCTTGTCGAGAGCGTAAGTGTGGTAAGGCACTGATATAGGGTGAGGAGGCCTGAGGAGGTGCACTCAGTGTTCCATTTCATCACAAAGGTGTTCAGTGGGGTTGTGGTCACGGCTCTGTGAAGGACAATCAAGTTCTTCCACTCCATTTTTAGCAAACCATGTCTTCATGGAGCTCGCTTTGTGCATTGGAACAGGTTTGGGGCCTCTTAGTTTCAGTGAAGGGAAGCGGAAAGAGACACTACAGCATACAGTGAAATTCACTACGATTGTGTTCTCACAACATTGTGGCAACAGATTGGGGAAGAACCATTTATGGGTATGGTGGTGTGTCAACAAACGTTTGGCCATATAGTATAGGTTTGAAGATACATGAAGTGATTTTATTTATTTTTTTACACGATAGCCATCTTTAATTAAATTCATTGATAGCAATAATAAAATTTTTGTTTCTTACTGATATCAGGTATAGGCCAAATTGTGTAAGGGTACAATATAACTAGAATGTTATAGGATGGAAGGGACATGAATTTGCCACAGTTTAAATGAGTTTTTATAATTTGACAAATCAATGTAATCTATATTTAATGAGCAAATGTCCATATTTTGTGTCAGATTTACTTTGATAAGACCGTAGAGGCAGTATCAATAACTGCATTAGACTAGTAAATCTAATATGAAAAAATAATTGTTGCGCTGTTAACATTTCTATGAAATATAGGCAACAAAGTCAAGCCAATACTGTTGTATTAAATCCTTCTGCCTTTTTCACCCAATATGAATTTTGCTTTTGCCATGGAACTAGATTACACAAGCTTATACTTTATGCTTCTGAATGTAAGCCTCCGTATGACGTTATTAACGATTAAATTACCTGAGAGATTCACCTCCTCCAGGTGCCCCCTCCCTCATGATTCTCAGGTGTCAGGAGTATATTCTACTGTTCCTCCTGTTACAGTATGTTTATTGTTTGTGATTAGCATTGCAAAGGGTCCCTTTCCACACAAGAGGGAAAAAAAACTTTTACACTGATCTTTTAAGCTGGATCAGTGTTCACAGATACAATCCTAGTGGCCATATTTCCTTTTAAAGGGGCCTAAATGCACTTTTTACCTGTAAATCATGTGAGAAATATTTTGAAATTGCATCCATATCATTACCATTGGTAGCATGGTCACCATATACATTAAAAAAAATTCAATAGTGTAATATTTTTATACTAAAGCAAGATTCTGATGATGTATAAAATAGGGATTTATTCAGAATGCAATTTAAAGTATTAAAATGGTTTACCATTTAGCAGAATGTACTGTCATAAGAAGAAATGTCTATTTAAACAGGGTTTTTAAATCCCATTTCTCACATGACAGCATTTTGTCTCAGGTAGAACCTTGAAAATGGCATGCAAACTTGATAGTTATGATTTTTTAAATAACTGAATTCCTGACATCCATCAAGCCAGAAAATCTATTGTCTGTTTATGGCACTTCTTTTGGATAGTGTAATTGTGTCAGCAGGTATAGTTCAGTCATTTATATCCTTACATAACTTTTGTATGTATGTTTTGATTTTTGTTCATGATTTCTGATTTATAATACACTGTTTCACTAAAGCTCATTAAAGCATATGTACTTCCAGTGATATGAGCGTTTGTTCAGAAATATTAGCAATGCATAGCTGCAGTTCCAGCACCAGATTGTAATACTGAAAAGGATTCTATAAATTGTGACTTCAGTTCATAATCACAAGTTATAATAGAGTTACTATGATGACATAATCCTAATGTGGATATCAAAATGGCTGCATCATTATGAGAACATTTTGTCCTGTCATGTCCAGCATGGGAGTGATTCATGCTATTTATACTTCATTACTTTAACAGATATGTCAGACACGTGGACGAAAGGAATCTGATTTTATTAAAATAGCTATAGGCTTTCTAAACATAGCTAATTTAAAAGTTTGTTGTCTAGGTTGTATAAACAATTAAATAGCACAAATGTGACATTTTTGTTCATGCCATATCCAGTGGTAAAAAAAAAAAAGAAGAAAAAATCTGGCCTTGGTGTGTACTTATAAAATAGCAAATATTGTAAATTAAAATTATATTTGTGCACAGATTCTTCAGGATTAGAATTCATAGTATTATATTTTGGATTTTAACAATGTTGTATCAGGGAAAATCTATGTTGCATAATTAACACTAGCACAGGTCTGAGCTAGTTAGAACTTCTTTGAACAGATAAATAGTTTGTAGGTGACAAAACCCACACTTTTCATTTCTAAACATTAAAAATGTATTTGTAAAATCAAAACTTATTTTTATATGTCATTATCCCCAGGTTCCTTTTGAGTTTGTCCACTAAGGGCATCAAGTAATTATCCAAGTGGATGCACAAGAGGTGCATGTGAGCCTTTCTATATTTAATTCCTGCTGTGGGATGATCATGTCCAAGTCTCATGATGATTTTCCATGGCTCAAATGTGGGCGACTAGAGTAGATGGAAGATGGATAGTTGACAGTTAATACAACACCTGAGTTGACACTTAATACAACATCACTAACATACTGGCACCAACCCAGTCTTTCCTCACTGTGGATTGCACTGTGGTCCTGCCATGGGTTTGTGGTCATTGATTATCATTGATTATTCTTGCAAGAAAAGCCTTGGGCTTTGATTTGCTGCAATTACAGCTGCCAGTCTTTTAGGGTATGTCTCTACCAGCTTTGCACATCTAGAGACTGAAATCCTTGCCCATTCTTCTTTGCAAAACAGCTCCAGCTCAGTCAGATTAGATGGACAGCAGTTTTCAGATCTTGCCACAGATTCTCAATTGGATTTAGATCTGGACTTTGACTGGGCCATTCTAACACATGGATATGTTTTGTTTTAAACCATTCCATTGTTGCCCTGGCTTTATGTTTAGGGTCGTTGTCCTGCTGGAAGGTGAATCTCCGCCCCAGTCTCAAGTCTTTTGCAGACTCCAAGAGGTTTTCTTCCAAGATTGCCCTGTATTTGGCTCCATCCATCTTCCCATCAACTCTGACCAGCTTCCCTGTCCCTGCTGAAGAGAAGCACCCCCAGAGCATGATGCTGCCACCACCATATTTGACTGTGGGGATGGTGTGTTCAGAGTGATGTGCAGTGTTAGATTTCCGCCACACATAGCGTTTAGCATTTTGGCCAAAAAGTTCCATTTTGGTCTCATCTGACCAGAGCACCTTCTTCCACATGTTTGCTGTGCAAACGGGACTTCTTATGGTTTTCTGTTAACAATGGCTTTCTTCTTGCCACTCTTCCATAAAGGCCAACTTTGTGCAGTGCATGACTAATAGTCGTCCTATGGACAGATTCCCCCACCTGAACTGTAGATCTCTGCAGCTCATCCTGAGTCACCATGGGCCTCTTGGCTGCATTTCTGATCAGCTCTCTCCTTGTTCGGCCTGTGAGTTTAGGTGGATGGCCTTGTCTTGGTAGGTTTACAGTTGTGCCATACTCCTTCCATTTCTGAATGATCACTTGAACAGTGCTCAGTGGGATGTTCAAGGCTTTGGAAATCTTTTTGTAGCCTAAGCCTGCTTTAAATTTCTCAATAACTTTATCCCTGACCTGTTTGGTGTGTTCTTTGGACTTCATGGTGTTGTTGCTTCCAATATTCTCTTAGACAACCTCTGAGGCCGTCACAGAGCAGCTGTATTTTTACTGACATTAGATTACACACAGGTGCACTCTATTTAGTCATTAGCACTCATCAGGCAATGTCTATGGGCAACTGACTGCACTCAGACCAAAGGGGACTGAATAATTACGCACACCCCACTTTTCAGTTATTTATTTGTAAAAAAAATTTGGAATCATGTATGATTTTCGTTCCACTTCTCACATGTACACCACTTTGTATTGGTCTTTCACGTGGAATTCCAATAAAATTGATTCATGTTTGTGGCTGTAATGTGACAAAATGTGGAAAAGTTCAAGGGGGCCGAATACTTTTGCAAGCTACTGTATGTGTCAATCCGGATCTTGTGCTGGTAGTCTGATGGATAGATTAACTTAAGTTAAGAGAAAACATGGTTTTGACCAGTGAGCAGCTTTTTGTCTGCCACAACATGAACAGTTTGGGGTAGTCAGTACCCTATATCCAAAGCTAGCCCTGGGTACACGTGTTGTTATTATAATGCTGCCCAGTGTATTTTACGGAGTTGCTGACCATGGTGCTGACCAGGGTGTGGTGGGGCCCCTAAAGTGACACCCAGCCAGCATCAGTCTATAGTACATGTTTGTCAATTTCTGTTCTCTATTTTAATTTGATGTGGCTTTGTAAAGTAAGCCTATATATATCACTTACAATCACACATATAATTTCATCTAAATATATATATATTATGGACTTCCTTTAAAAAAAAAAAAAAAGTAGAACTCATACAGGTCCTTCTCAAAAAATTTGACTTTTGAGATAGGGATTTTGGGTTTTCATGAGCTAGCTTTGGATATTTTATAAATTGTTTTATTTATTTTTATTATTATTTTGTATTTATTTTATTTTATTAGATTACTGTTGTTATTATTATTATTTTTATGTGAAGCACTTTGGGACATTCTTGTTTGTTAAAGTGCTATACAAATAAATATGAGTTGAGTTGAGTTGAGTATGCCACAATCATCAATATTAAAACAATAAAAGGCTTGAACTACTTCAGTTGTGTGTAATGAATCTAAAATATATGAAAGTCTAATGTTTATCAGTATATTACAGAAAATAATGAACTTTATCACAATATGCAATTTTTTGAGAAGGACCTGTATACTGTAGATTCATCACAATTAAAGGGGAATACTTTAACCATTTTTGTTTTAATTTTGATTATTAGGATGCACAGCTCATGAAAATTAAATAGAAATCCAGTATATCAAAATACATAATATTTCCTAAGATGAATCAAAATAGAATTTTTACTTTATGAATTGCAATTTACTCAAACGGCAGAGAATGGACAGAATGGTTTGACTTGGCTAAGTGTAGTGAAATTGAGGTGGATGGGTTACAACAGCAGAAGACTACATCAGGTTCCATTTCTGTCAGCCAGGAACACCAAAAAGCTCACCAAAATTGGACAAACAGTCTGGTCTGATGAATCTGGATTTCTGCTCAAGCACACAGATTATAGGGTCAGAATTTGGCAGCAACAGCATAAATCCATGGACACAACCTGCCTTGTGTCAACAATCCCGGCTGATGTAGGTGGTGTAATGGTGTGGGGAATGTTTTCTTGGCACACTATGGGCCATTACTACTAATAAATCATGCCCGGAATGTCACTGCCTCTTTGAGTACTGTTGCTGAACATGTTCCTTCCATTATGGCCACAATTTACCATCATCTAATGGCTACGTCCAAAGTAAGTAAAAAATCATGTCAGCCTGTTTACATGGACATGACAAGAGTTCCGTATTTCTCAGTAGCCTTGACAGTCACTGGATCTGAATCTAAATGAACACATTTGAGATGTGGGACTTGGGACTAGAACGGGAGATTCACAGCATGAATGCCACATGAAAAATTTGCAGGAATTGTCTGATGCATGTCAACATGGTCTGATACATGTTTATAACAGGTTGTGGAAGCCATGCCATGAAGAATTTAGGATATTGTATACAGGGCTTACCCAGTATTAGTATAACTTGATGAACAAGCCAATTTACATTCCAAATCTTTAAAGTAAACCTCACACAGTTAGTAAATTGCATGTCTAGCATAAAAATAACACATGTAATATTGGGGTATAATCTAAGCAAAGGCAGTGATTGATTTATGGAAGCTTTATATGTCTTTAATAGAGGTTGACTCAAACCTGGTGCCATCTGTTGACTTTGGCGCCATCTGTTGGTCATCATTAAACAGACACTACTTAATATATTTTTTTAAACAATCTAAAATGATTTGTATTTTTTTTTATTATAAAAAAAAGGGTACGAGTGTGATATTTACGTGTCCACAAACTATAGTCAATATAGTATAAGTCTAAGTACAGGTGTATTAAGAAGATAACATTATTTTACATTCAGATAAAAACACTAGTTTACCTGACGGCACTACTTGATTACACTGACCTGACTAACCCTACTTCATTTCATTAGATGTGTGTATAAGAGATACATGTCAAAAAAGCGAGTCAAGACTGATTCCTTCAGGTTAGAGACGCTTTTATCTCTTCACAGACACAGACTTGTCTAACATGGCGCTGCCAAATGAAAGTAGGTCAATGAGGTTTTCATCCAATAGAGGGCAGCAGTGAGCGCCGTCAGGACGTCATTTCGAACATGGCGGCGTCCTGTGGCCGCAACCTGTGCGGAGGATGGCGAGGGAAAGCGGGTTTAATTCTAAAACGTTCGTTTGCGGTTTGGTTTCCGAAGGCTACCTTTCACACTTCGGCAGTCGGAAGAACCGGATTTCTGTCATCGCTGCACAAACGAGGACTCCTGAAGGAGTCTTTCCCTGAAAACGCGGCTCAGGTGGATCTGCCCCAGCTGCTGCATTCGGCCCAGCAGACCGTGTACTGCGGCTTCGACCCGACCGCCGACAGCCTGCACGCGGGTCACCTGCTGCCGCTCATCGGGCTGCTGCACTTCCGCGACGCCGGGCATCACGTGGTCGCGCTGATCGGCGGAGCCACGGCGCGGATCGGCGACCCGAGCGGCAAAACCAAGGAGAGAGAAAGTCTGTCTGCGGCCGCGGTACACAGTAACGCCCGCTCCGTGCTGGAACAGATTCAGCAGATCTTCACAAACCACGAACTTTATTTCTGTAGCGACCCGCAGAGACTGGGCACCGTGCGCGTGCTGAACAACGCCAGCTGGTACCGGGACTGGAACGTGGTGGAGTTTCTGTCCGAGACGGGACGCCACTTCCGCATGGGCACTCTGCTCAGCAGACACAGCGTGCAGTCCCGCTTGAAGAGTGCCGAGGGCATGAGTCTCAGTGAGTTCTCCTACCAGCTCTTCCAGGCCTTTGACTTCTATTACCTGAATCAGGTGCACGGCTGCAGGATCCAGCTGGGGGGAACAGACCAACTCGGGAACCTGATGTCCGGCCACGACTTCATTCACAAGTAAGAGCAATGGGACACTGTAGGGACTGCGGACATGCTCATTCCCTCTGTCTCTCTCACTTTCACTCTCACTTTGTAACCTCTAATGTGTTCAAAATGAATGTGCTTGTGAAAATTTTTGTTCGAAAGGTCAGTGTTGTGTTCTTTTACTTCCACCACTATACGGACAACAATATGTGGCCAAATCTGCAATGACATTGTATCCAAATACATATACGTCAATATGGTGTTGGTCTCCCTTTTGTGGCTACATCAGCTTCCACTCTTCGTGGAAGGCTGTCCACAAGAGTTTTGGGGTGTTTGTGTGAATTCCTGTCCAGTCATTCTGTAGAGCAGTTATGACATGAGATCAGGGACTGGTGATGGACGAGAAGGCCTGACTCGCAATCTCCATTCCAGTTCATCCCAAGGTGCTCGATGGGGTTGAAGTCAGGGCTCTGTGTGGGTCTGTCAAGTTCTTCCACACAGAACTCATCAAACCACGTGTTTATAGTCCTTGGTTTGTGCACAGTCGTGTTGGAATAGAAAATGGCCGCCTCTAATCTGTTGCCACAAAGCTGGAAGCATAGCATTGTCCAGAATGTCTTGGTATGGAGAATGGGCCTGATTGAAACACCATATTTCATTAATTAATAGGTTTGACCTAATACATTTGTCCATATAGTGTATCTATATAGACAGACCAGGGGTGTTCAACTGGATCCAGAAAAGGGACTGCATATGTGAGTGGACAACATGATGTATGTATTTAATGTGGGCCAGGGGTAGCTCAGTGGTTAAGGCATTGGACTACGGCCCTGGAAGATCCCAGGTTCAAACCCCACAACCACAAAGTTGCCACTGTTGGGCCCTTGAGCAAGGCCCTTAACTGCTCAGATGTATAATGAGATAAAAAAAATGTAAGTCGATATAAACACTATAAACGATAAAAACACTCTGGATAAGAGCGTCTGCCAAATGCCTATATGTTAATGCTCTTGCTCTGGCTCCAAGGTCTCTACTACCATAATCCTAACCGCCCATTTTTGCAAGGCAGAAACTTCCATTTCAACCAAAACTGCACACTGGGAATAAATACAGTACTGCCATATCAGCCCATAACATTTTTGCTCAGACCTCCCAAAACAACCCAGTAGGTGTATTAGATATGCTAAATTGCCTCTGTAAACCTGACCAGGTAAGAAAGTGCTTATTAAAGATTAACAAATGGACAAGGTCAGTACTAAAGTTTTTTTATTGTTTTTTTTTTTCTTCAGGAAAACAGGAGAGGAAGTATATGGACTCACAGTTCCTCTGTTGACCACCTCAATGGGTGATAAGCTGGGAAAGACGGCAGGAAATGCTGTATGGCTGAACCGGAATAAAACCTCTCCCTTTGAGTTCTACCAGTATTTCCTCAGACTTCCAGACAACAATGTGGAGCAGTAAGATGATGGCTTTACAATTCTTGGAGTTTTGACCACAATGCTGCAGACTATCAGAGAAACCTGGACAACATACATTTTGTGTGAAAATGAACTTAATAATATAGAGCATATGATGTACAATATGCTTAATCATTTTATGTGAATAGGAAGATCAGTTGATGGCAACTACTGTAAGTCGTGCATACTGTTTGAGTACGCTTTATTGGCAAAAGTGTTTGGACACCGAACTGCTAGGGCTGCACGATTAATAAAAAAATTAAAAAAAAGCTATGTATTTATCCAGAATGAATGAAAATGATGTGATGTAATCTGGCAAATACAGCTTTTCGTTAAGTTTCATTCAATTCTGTCCAGATTATGGCTGGACAGACTTACAAATGGACATTTATCAGACTCATTTCTGGTCCTTCAATACATAAAGATATAATTGAAAAAGTGAGTTCTAACCAATGTACAGACAAAAACTTTGTTTTATATATGTTTGGAATCTGTAATAATTTGTGTAAATGAATTTGGAGAACTAATCTTTGGTGTTTAAATCTTAGGTACCTGAAGCTTTTCACCTTCCTCCCATTGGCTGAGGTGGAGAAGGTGATGCAGCAGCAGCGGCAGGATCCGGGCAAGAGAACAGCACACAAACGTCTTGCTGCTGAAGTAACCAAACTGGTGCATGGCAAGGAGGGGCTGGAAAGTGCAAAAAGGTCAGAGCCTTACTCTAATGGCGCTTTTCCACTGCATAGTACAGCACGACACGGTTCAGTTCCACTCACTTTTGGGGGGTTTTCCACTGGGAACAGTACATGGTACCTGGTCCTTTTTTTAGTACCACCTCAGCCGAGGTTCCAAGCGCGCCGAACCGTTACCAAAACGTGACGTGTAAACTCTGCTGGTCACTGATTGGCCGGAGAAAGATGTCATTACTGCGTCACCGAACTTGCGACACGAGACACAACAGAACCGCTATATTTAGAACAGCCAGAGAAGGATTGGACGCACCTTTTTGTATTAACCAAAAATTTTCTTTGGCTGCCATCAGCCTCTTTTGAAACAAAAACATCCACATGCCGAAAATGAAGAACACCATGCCGTCGATATGCTCCATTGTTGTGTGTTTGTTTGTGGCACGTTTACGATGACGTCACGACAGTAGCGGCGCCGCAACTACAGTAAAACGACACGTGAGTAATCCCGCCCACTCTAAAGCGTTACTAAACTGCAGTGGAAGCGCAAACCGAGCCAAACTGCGCCGAACCGAAGTGAGTTGAACTGAACCGTGTCGTGCCGTACTATGCAGTGGAAAAGAGGCATAAGAGTATTATACAACAGTATCATCAGTCTGGGCGGGTAAAAGCATACGCTACATGTCTGAAGGTTTGTAGAGCCCTGACCGTCATGCTGTAGAACTACGGTATGTGAGGGTATGGAATAAGACTTGGAAGGCGGGTGGAACTGTAACTAATCTCTGGGTTCATGTTATCCACGGTTTTCAGCCGTGAAAAACTGAACAAATCCAGAACACTCAGAAACAGAAATGGGTTTGTCCCGGACTTGCAGCTTTCACGCCATTAAGATCAAGGTTTTTGTTCCCACGCATATGTCTATATCTCTCTCTCGCCACACACGCCCATCTGGCTGGGTTGAACACCCCGTTCCAGATTGAGCCTCTTATTTGGTGATGTAGTGCCGTGCATTTTTCTTTGAAGCCTTTCCAATTTTGAAATCGGATTTGCCTATTTAGCCACAAGAGCATTACAGTCCATCCTCGCCAAATCTTCTCTTCACGGACCTCACTCTATACACAGAGATATTGTCATGCTGGAACAGGCTTGGCCTCTTACCCTAGTTACAGTGAAGAAAATTCCATGCTCCTGTGCCACAGTAGGAATGGCATCCTTTATTACTTTCAAAGAAACGTAAAATGCTATAAGGTATCATGTATATTATATCTCATAAAAACCTGTAGTTTTTAGAACTACATACTGCATAGCAGAAAACACATTGTGGGTTCATAAGGATAATTAAAGGGTGAATATACAAAACACTCTAGAATTAACATATTGTATTACTCATCTGTATGTGTCCAGATGCACCAACGCTCTGTACAACAGCAGCATTGAGGCTCTGCAGCAGATGGATGATGCAGAACTGAAGGAGTTGTTCAGAGAAGCTCCATTTAAGGAGTTCTTTCTGGAACCAGGTACCACAGTACTGGACGCCTGCCGTCGGAGCCAGGCCATTCCCGAGGGACCAAGAGGGTATGAATTCATGTTTGTCACTTTTAAAGAGAGATGCCTACAAACATTAAGCAATGTTTAATAACCAGTACAAGCATACACCAACAGTGCTTAGTAGCTGTTTCAGAATTTGTGAGGCGATGCATTTGCAAATACATGGAAAAGTCATAATAAAGTGTAGTAATGTAAAGTAATGTTTTGTAGTAATATTGCTTTAGATTTAAAAAAAGAATAAATACACACACTAATATTTAATTGAACTGACTTTTGCTTTGATTATAGCTGTTGCATTGTTACAAAAAACTTATGCAATGTCAAAACATTTATTTCTATCCAGAGTCAGATTAATTTCTCTACAAGATCTTGTATTGATGCTGGGAGAATCTGACTGCTGTGTAAAGTCTTTTCCAAATTCCAAAGATTCTCAATGTGGTTAAGGTCTGGACTCTCTGAACCACTCTTTCACAATTTGAACCCGATGAATCCTGGCAATATGCCCGTGCCATCAGGGGAGAAAAAACTCCATCCATTGATGGAAAAACCTGATTGATCATTATATCCAGGTAGTCTGCTGACCTGTTTTTTGGGCACATAATTTGCTGAACATAGAGAATGCTTAAATCTGACAATTATCTACCAATAGAACAATAATGTATGCTTACAATTAGTAACATTTGTCTCAAAATAGGCTTTAAAAGGTTGTATTTGGCTTTTGCTGCTCTTGCCATTCTGTCACATGTCGACTCCTGGAATGTGGCCGTGCCATCCAGGAAGAACAAAATGCATAAATGTAATAACCTGGGCCTGGTTTCTCGATAGCGCACACTATTCGCGCGCTAAGAAGACTCTTAAGATATATCTTACGTTAAGTGATAACTTTTCTAAGTGTATTTCTCGAACTGTCTCTTAGGAGTCTTCTTAAGTCGCTGCCTCTTACGTCCGACGTTACGCGGCGCTGTCTACAGTGAAGGTCCTGAATTAGCGGACATCGGTGGCTCAGGAATCGATTTTTCACTCCTTTTGCATGACAGTGTTAAGAAAGACGGCACTTTCTATGCAAATTAAACATTGCACTAAATTCTTTTAATAGCGTTTATTTCGACATGTGTTAACTTAACGATAACATGCCATAATAGACAAATATATAAATTAATATTAATTAATATAATAATATAATATATAATATTTTCATGTAACATGTGGCCGTGAAACGAACCGGGTATCCAATCGGACAAACAGCTGATACACTCTTCAGCAGCTTCAGAAACAATGTGAAGTGTCAGTTGTTGGGGTTGTATAGCGCACTATGGAATGAATACGATGAGATGACAGGGTGGAGGTTTAATACCCCTATCTCACACGCGGGGCCGTAAGTGCGGTTCATTATGATTCGGCGCGAGTTTTGGTGCTGTTATTACGTTTCCATCTTACCACACAAAAAAAATAAACATGTTTAACATGTGGAAGCTCGCGGACCTTGTAGTTCTTCGCGGACCGTCGGGCGCCGGTCACTCGAGGCGGATCACGGTGTCTAATACCCCTCTCTCACCTGTGTGGTGCCTAATACCCCTCTCTCACCTGTGTGGTGCCTAATACCCCTCTCTCACCTGTGTGGTGCCTAATACCCCTCTCTCACCTGTGTGGCCGGACTCATCTCCGTGAGCTGCCGCGATTGCCCACGACGTTCCTTTAACGTTCCGCGAAGTTCTACAAAGTCTGCAAGCTTCCGCGAGGACCAGCAAAAAATTAAACGTTGAATTTTTCACGCGGAAAGATGGAAACGGAATCACAGCGCAAAAACTCGGGGTGAATCATGATCAAGCCTACGGCCACAGCGCGAGCCCGCGCAGGTGAGATAGGGGTATAACACACCGCATCTCACAGCGAGTCAAACCGCATAAGTGAATATTGTAGGGGTATTAAACATTACAATCACCCAGAAAAAATGAATGGATGCGGGGTTTGAATCTCCCAAGGTTATTTTCTCATTTAACTAAATCAAATTTCATAAAAAGAAAACGTGTCAAAAGAAAAACTCATAAAGTCATGGGTAATGGCTAATGATCAATGAAACATATTTTAAACAAAAAGCAGCGAGAGCAGCTGGACATCGGGACGGGGAGTGTACAGTACAGTAAGTACAGTAAGTATGACGCGTTGGTCTGGCACGCGCAGGTCTGAGCAGCTCAAGAAGCTCCATAATCTGTTGCCTTGGAAGGCAAAACTTTTATTTATATATATATTTTTAATAACGACCACGGGGAAAATATGAAAAGGGCTGAAGTTTTGTCTAAAGGAAACATGTACATGACTCACACGGCTCCACGGACCGCGCCGTCTTCAGTTTAACACAACACCACGCTCGCTGCCTAATTGTTCGCCACCTGTTTAATATTAATTGTGATTGGCAATTTTAATGCGTTAGTCACATTATGAAATAGGCTAATTAAAAGGCACTCTATTAGTTCTGATATCAAATAAAATAAAATTCTTAAACAGGTCTACAGTATATTCCATCATTAATACGACTTTGATAACGTGCCATAATGTGTTTGCATACACCGCTGATTTATAAAGACTGCTGCTCAGTGGCGGCGACTAGCGTCTAAAGCTGAAACTACGCTAAGTATGAGTTAAGGTTGGTCCAGACCAACCTTACGAACGTCTGACGTAGCTAAGAGATACTTAGCGTAAGAACGTTTCGGGAAATGCGCCATTAAGTTAAGAGAGACGTTAAGGTACGACTTAAGAACTACTTAGAGATAAGAAGCTTTCGAGAAACCGGGCCCTGTTCATTAAGTAAAATCAGATGAACAGCTGACTGCTGAGCCTAGAACTGACCAACAGAAGCAACCCCAGATCATAACATTGCCTCCTGAGGCTTCTACAGTGGTCAATATACATGATTGGTACATCGCCTCATGTACTCCCCTTCTTATCCTTCATACAATCAGCCATGTAGCAGTGTGCAATGCATAAAATCATACATATTCAGGTGAAGAGCTTTAAATGATCGCAGTTACTTTGACTTGAAATGGTTATAGATGTTGGACAGGTACAGAATCTTAATAATAATAATAATAATAATCAGCAAGCAGCAGTTACATGGATGGAATTGCCCAATAAAGGAGAAAAAATCAGATTGATAAGAATGACACGGCTGTGTATGCTGATAGGAAGGTTGAATTAATCATAAAATAACACTGAGGCAGGTGGGCTGCAACAGAAGAAGACCACATAGCATTTCTATCAGCTGGAACCAGTCTGGCTCTCTCAACAAAAAATAATTTCTGCCTACAGTGCTGTTGCTCAGTGTGTGTGATTTTTAACCATTCTTTTTTTTTTTTTTTTTTTTTTTTTGGTCATCAGTTACTGTGATCCCTGTGAAACTGAAAGGATGCCAAATTATTGGACTGTTGTGCTGAACATCAGCCGTGGCTGTGATGAAGTTGTAGCCATGAGAGTCAAAGGCATTACACCTGTGCTTAATTTCAGTACAACAGTACAAGCTCAAGTATGAGATTGTGTTTGTACGACAGTAAAAGTTGTATAATATTATATATACTGATAATACTATGATATACATTTCTGGTCATACCAATCACTGTTAGCAGCTTGTAAATTAAGACTTATGAAGAAATTCATTTACAGGTAAATTGATTTTTTTCCAGTGCTTTGTTTATTTGCTCCACTGTTTAAATTAAAATACAAGACAATTCAATTGTACTGAATTTAATTCTTAAAACTTGCTTTATGTCTCAGGTATCAGATGATAAGCGATGGTGGTGTGTGGATGAACCACCAAAAGGTCTCTAACCCTGAGCAGGTATTGGTCCCCGGTCAGCACATCCTCTCAAATGGACTAAGTCTAATCCGAGTTGGCAAAAAGAACTTTTACATCATCAAGTGGCTGAGCATGTGATTGAAAATATCAATATGGATAAATTAATAAGTCTGTACAACTGATGTACTGGATATGGATTCCTGTTACATGCCGTAAGCAAAGTGATGTGAATGGAACCAAAGGACTGCTGATACAGTATGTGGATTTTGGAAGGCAACTAGCAAGAGGTAGACACCAGCTACAAGAAGACATGTTGCAGAACTATAGAAGAACAGAGAAACGATCCTGTTAAATGCTGCATCGTGTGTGTCACAAATGCAAGCAGAAAGCGTTTACATCTTAAGCAACAGGAAAATGTTCACCTTTTGGATGATGGGTTTTAAAGTGCAGTTCAACATTTTGCCACAAGATGTCAGTCAAGTATTTTTTCTTGACACGTACATTTTGAAATCCATTTCCAAGTTTTATAAATTAAAGAAAGCCCTGTAGTGCATTTTTCTTTTTTTTTTTACTTTTTTTTTTATTTGCTCTCCTCAAATTCACCTACTTCAGGCACATTGGTTGAATCAAGTGACCTGGGATTAGTGAAAAAAAACACTGCAAGTCCCAGCATTCAGAAGAACTTGAGGTGCATGAGGTGTAGTACAACCTTGTAAGTTGTACTAGTGAAGTCCACTAGTAAATAAGTACATTATTTTTTTTCCCTTTTAAGTGATTTCAATAGCAAGTTATTGTTATATTTAATATACCATAATGGCAAAATGTCTCAGACATTACTACTTCTGAAATAAATGTGACACTGGAATGAGGACCAACATTTTATCCTCAAAATATGCATGTTATCAGGAGCTTTATTTCAAATAACTATACTGAGTAGATATAGACTTATGCCGTTCATTAATTTTTTTTTATTGCAATTTGCCAATAGTATAAAATCATGAAAATTAAAGACACTGACTAAAAGGAATTGTTCACCTCATGAGTTTGTCACTTAAGGTCAGTGATAAGCAACACCAGATAGAGTGAAAGAATGACCTGGATTAAGGGGAAAAGTGCTGTGTGGTTTGGTTGCACTGCTGATTCTGTGACCTGTGCTTGCACGATTTAATCTGACTAGGATCAGTTCTGAAAGTGCTGACTCCTTACTTGTAGAAACAGTCAGGACTGTTTGAACCGCAGATTTTCTGGAAGACTGATATCTCACACTGTATGGGGATAAAAAACAACAATATGACTGTAATGTCATTCAGCAGAACAACAAAAAGCCCTGGAAATCTCATTAACAATTTATTTCTCTTCATGGCTTGAAGAGAGACACATAAGCTGGGAGTGTTAAACTACTGGAAATAACCTCAATATACTAAAAGAAACCAAAACTACTGAAAGCTTGGTGAAGAAAATAATTCTGAGAAAGACAATAAGGGATTTTTGTTTTCGTTTAAATGCAGCCAGAAGCATTTGTAGGCGTGTGTGTGTAAACGTGCGTGTGTAAGAGTGTGTGTAAGCAGGGTTTTCTGGTCTTAGGGTGGGGGAGGTGCAATCCCAGAAGCAGTGAGTCGTAGCGGAGGCGGAGCTACTACTTTTAACCAACCACTGTCCGTCTACGTTTAAATAGCTCTTTGTGTCAATCATGTTTTTTTTCTCCCCTGCTCGGGTTAGCCTCCCCTCTATCGCCATATTGGGCACCGAAAAGCCTCCTGTTATTTCTTCCTTTTTACTACGAAGTTGACAGGAGCGGCCGTCTTTCGTGAGCACATTTTGTTTTGATGCTCCGGAGGAGGAAATCTCTCTGTGTCTCTCTCTCTCTCTCTCTCGATCGCTCGCTCGCTCGGGGGCTTTAAACTAGTGTCTCCTGCGTGGCATGCGCGTGCGCTCGGGGCCACTGGGGTATTTTTGACGCCTTGTTGTTTTTGTGGACCAAGAGGAAACTAAACTGGACTTTCTACCTTTTTATTGTGCGTGTAATATTTTACAAATTTTCCCAAGGCTGTAAAACCAGCAGCAGCAGCATGTCTAACGTGCGCCTGTCGAACGGCAGCCCGACCCTGGAGAGGATGGACGCGACGCGGCTGGCGGATCAGCAGCCCAAGCCGTCAGCGTGCAGGACTCTGTTCGGTCCGGTGGATCACGAGGAGTTAAAGAAGGAGTTAACGGGCCACCTGAGGGCGATGGAAGAGGTTGCGGCGGAGAGCTGGGGCTTCGACTTCTCCACACACACACCGCGGCCCAACGCCAGGTTCATCTGGAGGCTGGTGGAGAGTCGGGACCTGCCGAGCTTCTACAGCGGCGCGGCGGAGCAGCCGAGCGGGAATCATAACGCAGTGGAGCTAAACTGTGGACTTACCGAGGGGTTACAAGCCGACAGGACGGACAAGAAGAGAAGACAGCCCGCGTGTGTCGGTATGTTTATTTTATATTTATATATTTATATATAGTGAATATGCCTTTACTTAGCCGCTTAGCAACATAGCTAGTGTGTTTTACATTTCTCAGGGTTATACACGGTTTATAATGCAGCTCTCGTTGTATGTACAAGTGTATGTGTGAACTATTGTTTTTTTTTTTCTTTTCTCTTCATTCTGTTTTAGACTCGCCGTGTCCGAATAAACGCTCGCGCACCTGTTTAGAAGAAACTCCTCACACACCGAAGAAATGCAGTCCGCCGAGACACACGTAAACACCGCGGAGGTAAGCGGCTCTTTAACGCCACACACGCGCGCGCGCGCACACACACACACACACACACACACCCCGGAGTGTACACTCTCACGTCTCCTCTCGACGTCAGCAGACATTTCCTTTTCTCTTTGGCTGCACCTGAAGTTTTGACTGTAGTGTTGTGAAGACTGTGTGTTTGTGTTTGTCAGGAAACCACGTAGCAAAACATTCTTCCTCAGACTCGCACCAAGAGTTAGCCATTAGCTCATTTCCATCTGCACTTCAAAAGCGGACAAACTGTAATAATAAACAATACTACATGAGTAATTACACCATCCACATGCAGGTCTAACTTACACCACCAGCATACACACAGCAGGAACTGACTACAAACACACACACACACAAAGAAAGCCACACACACTGTAATGTCTAACTTACTTTTTGTCATTGTCAAGCCAAGGTGATATGTTCTTACTTTTAATGTAATTATGGGAACACCGTAAACAGGAGGAAAAAAGTATTGCACAAACAACCACTGACAGAAATTTTTTTAATGAAATATGATTGTCTAGTGATGACTTATTAGACAAAATTATTAGTGTTTTAATCTCTCTAACAAATGTCTCCTTTTCACAAAATTTATGCTGCTAAAAGAGAGTGTAAAAGCACCGTCAGTGATCTGTGGTGTAGCGAAGGGTTGACGCATTTTGCTTTTATTACTACTACTACTACTACTCTAGTACTAGCTGTGTGTGCATGCCCGTGTCTGTAAGTGAGAAGCTGCTTGAAAACAGTGTAGTAACACGTCAGCGAGCTCTGACCTTTTAAAACATTTACACCCACCAACAAACTACACACAGTCCATCTAGTATCAACTTTACAAACACACCTATACAGCAATGATAGTAATAGTAATTAAAATATAATAATTAATAATAGTAGTAGTGATGTAAAATTGTTCATCATTTAGTTTGGTGTGGCACTAAAGGACAGTTGGTTCAAGGCTATGGTGTGATTTAGATTTTTTTTTTTTGTACACCTATTTTATATTTGAGTGTGTGCGTGCATGAGGGAATACACTGTATAAAAGATTTTGAGCTATGTACATGTCTGGATTATTAGCATGTATTTCAGATTGGCTTTTTAATTACTTATACTTGGGACTGATGCAACGGTAGGCTGCTGTTGCCTCAGGGATGATGTCAATGGCTTGGCTGTCAATTGGAATATTTACACAACCAAGTGTGCAAAGGTTAGGAAAGTTTGTTAGGCAGACTATGTGCTATCTTCAAACACTTGCATGCCTGTGAAATTTGAGGAAGCACTTGATGTACAGTTGTGTTCCTTCTGAAAAAAAAATAGTTTTGTATATTTGTCTCGGAAAATCACTGTATTTGGCGAGAACTAGATTGTGTTTAATTGAAACAATGTTTGCATTTTGACTAAAGTACCTACTAACGCTGGTCTGTTTTTCCAGAGCTGAAGATGTTCTCTCCCTCCTGACGGCTTCAGTGCTTGGCAAATGAAAATGCACGGAGTGAAGAATGATAGAAAAGGAAAGGCTTATCTATCGTGTGTAAAGAGCAGGGAGACTGGACAAGCACTGAAACAAACATTGTGGCACTAAAAAAATCAACTGCCTCAAAAGCAGTCTATGTAGCAGTGTGCAATTAGGTTTAATCTCCTTTTGTGCTCATTTTTTTTCTTGCTACCTGTGTACATATTTTTATTTTGTATGTAGCACATAATACATTGTTTTTCGTTTTTACTTGTTAATTTTGGACTAGGTGAATTCCAATTGACTTGAAGAGCTGCAATTTAAGGGGTTTCATTTTTATAAATAATTATTTCCCCCCCAGAATACTGTTACTTTTGCTGTTTTTTTTTCCTTTAAGGTGGTGTGTAGCCCATTTTACATTGCTTTTTACGAATCAGTTTTTTTTTTGTTTTTGTTGTTCTTCTGTCACTGAAACCTACTGGAGAGTCCATACATGCTCAAACAGCTGTGCACACCTACAGCACTCAGGTGCTACATGGTACATAAATCACTTGGTCTTGTGTAGATCAGTGTGTTTCTAGCCTCTCTGGTTGCTCTCTTCTAAAGAAAACCTCATAGAAACTGTACTCTCTGTAGATAACGCAGAGCTCATCTAAAATTGCTAGCTAATCTAAATTATTATTACATGTAACTTATGTCTCTGATTTTGATTAGGACAGCTGACCGATAATGTTCATTTATAGACAAGGTCAAACCACGTAGCATCAACCAGTATTATCACCATGTGAGGCACTTACTGAAAGACTAGTGTTCTTCACTCATTCATAAATTATTCTTTATTATGTATCTTTTATTTCTTTTTAAATGAAATTTTCTACTGATGGCCTTATTTTAGTTTTCCTGTTTCATTTCACTAAGTTTGACTCCAGCACTCCTCCACATTTTGTGTAATATCAGAAATCTCTCTCAGCTGTATGCACCTACACTCCCATTTGATTCTGTGGTTAATGATGACACATAATGTTATTTATAGAAAAAAAGTATAAATTAATATTTCAGTAGACTACACAGCCTGTGTATTTGTTTAAACTTTGAAGCGTACCTGTGTACATAACTTTGTATAAACACTGAGAAAATTAAAACTAACTTATTTATGTTTTTTTTTCTTTTTGTCTAAAATGTTTGGTTATGATTATCCAAAGTGGCATTTGAGTTATTTTTTAAAATGTAAAAAAAAAAAAAAAAAACTATTTTAACAAATTGTTGTGTAAGGTTGCAAACTGAGCCTGGTAAAAGAAAAAGGAAGAAAAACTTAATATTTCGGTATGTGCAGTTTTTATAAGTGGTTAAAAATGTGCTGAAATCAATTAAAAGAGAATTAAATTATAATGGAGATTGTAATTTCTTGTGATTTTTTTTAAAATGAAATTCTGAAAACTACATGCTGAAATAGGCTTTAAAATATCTTTCTTATACTAATAAAGTTGTATCCTGCCTCCACAGGCACACCACTGCATTTATATGAAAGCAACTGCTATTTATTGATTTAATTTGCATTTAATTTAATATCTGATTAATTAAATATAATAAATATTACCATTACCAGCAGCCCTTATTTATAGCCTCCAGCTTATTTGGCAGTACCTGGTAAATAAGCTGATCTAACATGAACATGCAGTGAAGACCAACAACTAAGCCTGTGTGGTAGAAATGCAGTGATGTTAAGGAAGCAAGAATAGACTTTTTGGGTGCGTTCCCATGAAGACAGATGCTTCATACAGAATGGCATATCAAAATAATGACTGGCATCCAGCCAGCCTCTACACCAATGTGAAGATGTCTGCTGTTGAGTAAGCTCCCCCATGTGTTTCCTCTATGGCAAATGAGAGTTGTTCTGAGGATTGATTTAATAAGATCTGACACTGTACCAAGTACTGCAGTGAACAATCCGTGGCTCACTGTCACGGAATGATTCAACGTTAATAGATTGAAATTTTTGTGCGTTACGACACGTTTGCACATATATCCTGGATACAACCACAAAGCAGAATCATCTAGTAATGCCTTTATTTGTGAAATATGATTTACAATACAGTGAAGTTATTTTCTCTTCTCGCACATATGCCAAATTGGGGTTTTATCACAGGGACGGCCATGATACACCGCCCCTGGAGCAAAGAGCGTTAAGGGACTTGCTTAATGGCCCACCCATGGCAGTCTGGATGGTCTGGGGCTTGGGCCCAGTATCTCTAGTTTTGTCACACGACCCAGGCCATTAATTGTTAGGCCACCACTACCCTAAAGCTTCTGGTTGTACTTTTTACGGGGTTTTTTTCCTGTTTTTTTTTTCTTTTAGCTCATACTGCAATTTTTCAGAAACACCATTTCAAGTCAACAATCTGCATAGACACATAAGTGAGACCAATTTATTAAGACTAATAAACCTAATAGGAGCCAAAGTATTGCTATTTATGGTATTGGTGTCCACATACACCATTACAGCAGATGGTATTTACTAATAGTGTATGATGGAAACACAATGCAGGATTTTGTGCTGCATTGTGTTTAGTTAATGAGATAAATAAACTGGATTTTACTGATGAGTGATTTCTGAACTTCTGTCTCCTCACAGTGGTAATTAAGATGATCTGGTTGAGGGTGCCGAAGCACATTACAATTTGGGAGAGCAGACTTGATTAGGGAGAGATAGTGGGAACCAGGATCATCTTAATTTTTTACATTTTACATTTACTTAAATTTTTTTTTTTACAGAAATTTCACAAGGCATATTCCACAGATTTTGATCCTATTATACTACTAAACTGACTAATCCAAGGAGAAACATCCCATAGCCAAGGCCTATATCTGCCAGGGCAGCAGATGTTCAAGTCAATCAAGCAATTTTACACCAGTTAGATGAGTGCAAGAATAGCATAGCTATTCTCAGCTATCCAATTGTTATAACATGATCTAATGGGTTAATCTTACTCAAGTATAGAGAATAAAAGCCTTACAGCAATGTCTAGAGTGAAACCAAAAGCAACTCCAGAAATCTAGCGATTTTTTTCTGTTTTTGTGTCTTATAAAAGAAATGCTTTTATCGCACAACACACCTGACACTTTTCTCCACCCATTCCAACCTGCCTGTACCCGCCTCTTCACCTCCTTTCCACATTCTCCATTGCTCTGGACCGTTGAGCCTAAGTACTTAAAGTCCTCCACCTTCTTTACCTCTGCTCCCTGAAGCCTCACCGTTCCTCTTGGGTTCCTCTCATTCACACACATGTATTCCGTCTTGCTGCGGCTAACCTTCATTCCTCTGCTTTCCAGAGCGTACCTCCACCTCTCCAAATTTTCCTCCACCTGTTCCCTGCTCTCGCTACAAAGCACAATGTCATCTGCAAACATCATAGTCCATGGAGACTCCTGTCTAACTTCATCTGTCATCCTGTCCATCACCAAAGCAAACAAAAAGGGTCTCAGAGCCGATCTTACAGGTTACAATATACAGGTGAAACTCGAAAAATTTACAGTTATGCAGAAAACCATTATTGACATCCTCCATAAGGAGGGAAAGCCTCAAAAGGTAATTGCAAAAGAAGTTCCCAAAGTGTTGTATCAAAGCACATTAATAGAAAGTTATGTGGAAGGGAAAAGTGTGGACGAAAAAGGTGCACAAGCAGCAGAGATGATGACCACAGCCTGGAGAGAATTGTTAGGAAAAGGCCATTCAAATGTGTTGGGGACTTTCACAAGAAGTGGACAGAGGCTGGAGTCAGTGCATCAAGAGCCACCATACACAGATGGATCCTGGACATGGGCTTCAAATGTTGTATTCCTCTTGTCAAGCCGCTCCTAAACAACACCTAAACGCTTTTGCTTTAGAGTCTTACCTGGGCTAAAGAAAAAAAGAACTGGTCTGTTGCTCAACTTTTGCATCTCATTTCCCAATGAGATGCCAAAGTTGAGCACAGTCCAGTGTGAAGTTTCTATAGTTTGTGTTGATTTGAGGAGTCATGTCATCTGCTGGTGTTGGTCCACTGTGCTTCATTAAGTCCAGGATCAACGCAGCCGCCTACCAGGGGATTTTGGAGCACTTCATGCTTCCTTCTGCAGACGAGCTTTATGGGGATGCTGACCAGCCCACACTGCCAAAAGCACCAAAACCTGGTTCAATGACAGAAAAATTACTGTGCTTGATTTGCCAGCAAACTCGCCTGACCTGAACCCCACAGAGAATCTATGGCGCATTGCCAAGAGAAAGATGAGAGACATGAGACCGGACAATGCAGAAGAGCTGAAGGCCTCTATTGAAGCATCCTGGTCTTCCATAACACCTCAGCCGTGCCACAGGCTGATAGCTTCCATGCCACGCCGGATTGAGGCAGGAATTGGTGCAAAAGGGGCCCAGACCAGGTACTGAGTACTTATGCATAATTATACTTTTCAGAGGTCCGATATGTTCTATGTACAATCCTTGTTTTATTGATTGCATGTAATTAAAATTTTCTGAGATTGTGGAATTGGGGTTTTCATGAGCTGTAAGCCTTAATCATCTCAATTATGACAAATCACGACTTGAACTATCTTGTTTTGCATGTAATGGTTCTCTCATATATTAGTTTCACCTTTTAAGTTGCATTATTGAAATAAATGAACTTTTGCATGACATTCAAATTTTTTTAGTTTTATCTGTACAGGAGCTCACTCCCTGAGGTAGAAAGTTGAACAGCTTGCTCTGTATTGTCTACATTTAGTCCACCGAGTGTATGAATCAAAAAGAAGAGCTGAATTATGGTAGTACAGTATTTATATCAAAATACTACATGATACGTTACTACATGATTTTGATTAAAGGTCTTGCCATGTGTATACATACACACAAGGAGCTATCCAGGTGTCTCTCACTGCCCCTGGCAATAACGAAAACTACTGTGTTAAGAATTTACTTGTGTTAAAACTTGTGTGATAATTTACATACTGTAGATTATAAATCCTAGGCTGTAGCTTGTGGGTCCCCAAAAACACTTTTACCCAAACTGCGAGAGTCAGATAAGATTCTCTAAACAATTGCTGATGTAAAAAAAAAATTAAAATCAGACATCGAGCTTTTACAGTAAGACACAGGACTGTGAGGTTTTATTTACTACAACCTATACAGCATATAGCTACTTCCTTCCTCATTACACTTCCTTTAGAAAATCAGCTAGAGAAAAACAAACTTAACCCCTCTGTCACACTCTCACATGGAGTGGTAGATTTCTGGTTAATAGTTCAATTATATATATATATATATATGCGGCGGCGCGGTGGTGTAGTGGTTAGCACTGTCGCCTTGCACCTCCAGGGTCTGGGTTCGATTCCCCGGCCAGGCTCGATTCCCGTCTCTGTGTGCATGGAGTTTGTTCTCCCCGTGCTTGGTGGGTTTCCTCCGGGTACTCCGGTTTCCTCCCACAGTCCAAAGATATGCAGGTTAGGCTAATTGAACTAATTTACAAATGTAATGTCTTCCGTATATTTCTGAAATTCCAAAGAACGTTATAGAAATGTTGATAGAGATGAATGAGTGTGTATGAAGGAGCAATGGATGGAATTTAAAGCTTAACTGTGTTACATAATTTCATGCTAATAACATTTACTGTATATCATAATTTACACAAATAACTTCTATTTATGAGCATCTATATTGTTGCCAAGCGAAATGTAAGATGGTTGTTTCTGGAGTACGGTATGGTATAAAAGGTCCCATTCAAACATCCCATCAAGAAAGAAGCTGTAGGTCTGTAAAAAACAAACAAACAAACAAACAAACAAAAACAAAGGCAATGGAGCAAAAATCAACACGAAGACACCTGCATCAAGCCTTTGAGGGCTCTTAGGGTGCAGGTGCATGACCTCAACCCCCCACTTCCACCCCCACCCTACCTACTCCCTTCCGCTTGCTTTAGAGATGGTCATATTGTTCACTTGTGTGTGGCTTTGTGGACTGAACCATTGTGGGATTGTGTGACTCCGTGCACTGTTGTGTCTGGGTCTCCTAGACAGACAAAGGCCCTCATCTGATAGATAGAAAGAGAGAGAGAGAGTTATGAAGAGTTCACAAGGATTGGGTGGAGTGCCCCTGCCTTCCATCCTCTAAGTGGATGCTCTCCTTTATAGAATAACAACATGGTAGTGAAAGTCAACATTTGCATTACATGATTTTTACATACATATAGCTATAGAATGCTATATTATAAGTCAATCAAGGACACAATGAGCTAGAACAACAATGCCTACTTAAATTTATCAGACAAGGAACCATTTTCTTTTCTTTTTCTTCTCCTTAGCTTTTGCAACAATTAAAATTAATTTGACAAAAAAAAACATCTTTGCACATTTGTTATTCAAAAAACAAACACAATACTCAATCAAAATTAAAATATAACTTAAAAATTACTTCCAAAGTTCTTATAAGTTTCCATAAAGCACAACACAGCATCTAATATTAGGCTTGTACAACAGCAATCTTAAAAGCAGTTCAATATTTTACCTGTGGCCAAACATTTGACCATTAGCCTACTCCTACTCACAATTTTTTTCAGAGTTAGTCTCCACTTTGCTGTTATATTAACCTCCACTCTTTCGAGACAGCTTTCCCCTAGATTTGAGAGCATGGCTATGAGGACTTGGTAGGTGTCCACATACTTTTGGTTACATGTGTATAGTCATTATAAATAAATCATTATTTATCTGTTATCATTTAAATATTATTCCCCCCCCCCCTTAAATATGGTACAGACTTATGTGATAATGAATCCAATTTGTTTGGAATTTTCTACAGTCTTCCAAATGAACTGATACTTATTACAGTATAATGAATTAATGTCTGAATATAATTAAATGCAGTTTTACACAAATTAGCAAAATCATATTGAATACTCACTCTTCCCCGAATGTAAATGCTTTATCAATTACTGGTAAAATGATTGAGAAAGCAGTTACATTACAGATCTATTATTTTCATCCAAATTATGTTTTATGGTTATGATATTAACAACTTAAAATAATAATAATACCAATAATAATAATAATTATTAATATTATTATTAGTTAAATTAGATCTGGATGGTTCAAACATAAAGAAAACATTATGATTATTATACAGTATGATTTATATTTTCTCTTACTTATGTATGTTTTATATACTCTGTGTATATATATATATATATATATATATATATATATATATATATATATATATATATATATATATATATATATATATATATATATATAGCTCTCCATTACAGCAAAATATCAACCCTGTCAGCACCAAGTCCACATGTGCTGAAAAATATAAGCACGCCGAATAGCTGATGTGAAAGATGTTTTTTGTCAGACAAATCTTCCAAAATTTTATATTTATTAACAGGAATGGTCTCGTATGATTTGTGAATATACAAAATAAAAGAAAAATAAAAGCTTAATAATTATGGTAACACACAAAAAATTTGAAAACACACGCACACAATAAAAATGTATCAAGGGGTATTAAGGGAAGCTTATAAATGTAACAGAAGCAGCAAATGTACAAGTGTACCTTAGTGGAATGATTTTGAAATGAATAAATATTGTACTTAATGAAAGAATCAGGACAATCAAAGTTATGAAAGTTTTATTGAATTTTATTGAATGAAGTTTTATTGATTTACAGTTGAAATGACATTGCATACTTGATCACCATATTAGAGATTAATTGTATATATTTAAGAAAACTCAGAGATTGTACTTTATTACAGATAATACATTAAGATCTATAACAGACATTTTAAATCATTTACTTAAAGAGATAGATTAAATATATTAGTCCTTTATACTAATAGTGGAAGATAATTCTTTTAAACTAAAAAGTTTTGAGAAAAAAAAATCATTGGTCAAAAAATGGTTAGCACCTGATATGTGAATTGCAGATAACAGTCTGAGGTAGAGCTTCCAGCGCTTGACTAAAGCTAGTTCAGATTTAGGTCAGTGATTTTTCTACTTATATGGGCTCAGAGAGAAAATGGCAAAATTGACAGATCAAAGTCGACATGGCAGAACATCAAAATAAAATCGGAATAAAAGGTTAACAACAAAACGTCTGGTAATGATGACAATCTTAACTAATTCATGGTTCAAAAGTTAGCGTGTGATATTATATTAGATATTATATGACAGAAAATCATTACATCACCCATTTACAGTATTGCAATTACACCATGTGTGCTTACATGACTGTATTTAATTTCCTATTTGAGCGAGCACAGTCAATACTAAAGAGATACATTCGAGCACAGCTGTAGGCCTGGATCTGCAGCTCACACAAGGTAAACAGAATGTTTTACTCCAGTCGTATTGACTCACTGCACGTGAGCCACTGAGACCAAGCTACGAATCATTCAGCAGATATGCGTCTTTGAATGAGTCATATACGTGCCTGCTGTAATCTAGGATTTACCATTTCTCATTGTTTTGTTCTCAGCTCGAGAGAACGTGTCAAAAATAATCCGTTATTATATATATAGCACAATCAACTTGTATATATGAGGTAGTGAAAATCCTAGAATCATTTCCTAAATGTAAGTGATAGCAGAACACTTTTGTATTAGCTTATAACCTGTCACTATAACCAGCAATTTATGCTTTGTTCTATCTGTGACAAAATAGAGTCATATGAAGTAATGTAGAGACACAGATAGACATATGACACAATACTTTTTGTAAGACACCCTTACTATCTCCTACCAGTGTGTTTACCTAAAGCAGCAAGTTCACATTTCCGTCTTAGTCTATCACTGGCTACAAACCTGCATCCTTTCCTGTAAATGGCGGTGTAAGCAGTTCATTGAAATCTCAGAGTTCCTCCCTTCATTTCCTCTAATAACCACAATGAACGTCACTGGCAAATTCTCAATAAATGAGATGAATTATGACTAAAAGACAAAAGTTCAGCCTTGTCATTGTGGCATATTTTAGCATTAATATTATCTGCACTCAGCTTTAACACTAAACAACAGTTTAGTTTCTTTTTTTTAACATCTCCTCAGTGCTAAGTTGCATTTACTCATTCCATCCTCTGGCAGGCAGTTTTGCTCACGTGCCGCAAAAAGCTGTATGTTTTCTGCATATTGATTTAACAGAGATTTAACATGGACAATTTTTGCTCTATGAAGTCTGCCTTTATAAAGTACAGCACCATACCTGTTTTACTCAATAAATCTGCTGCTTTTCAACTTCCTAACATCTGGAATTATTGCTCTTAAAGCAGCACCATACAGACGTATCCTTTGTTTGCTTATCACCGATTCCTTTTTCTTTTTTCATTTGTTGTCAGTGATGTGGCCTGGACCGTGTGTTTGCTTTGGTCCAGTAGCGCTCATTAGGTGGGCCCACCTGCAGCCAGTCAAAAGCTCTTTATCAGGTACTGGAGCAGCTCTGCTGAAGCATGCAGGCCAAAACATCTACAGCAGCCTCGCTTCACATTATCCTACTTGCTCTAATCTATTCAGCTGTGTGTGAGGCCATGGACCCACACCAGATACCTGTACAACAGATTAAAACAGGGTGGCTTTCTGTAAGAAAGGTCAAGGCAGGTGAAGTAAACAGTTTCACTACAAGATAAAGGTTTTAATAAAGAGTCTTCATTTAATTAAAACACAGACTTTTAAACCACTAGATAACTGGACAGTAAGTTTTGGATCTAACAGTTGGAGCACACGACTCTTGTAAGTATGTGTGTGTGTGTGTGTGTGTGTGTGTGTGTGTGTATATCCCACTGACGTGGCGTGGTGTAGCGCCCACCGGTGAGGCAGCACTGCAGCTGTCTCTCCTCGTGCCTCACATACTGCCTGGCCTGGCCAAACCAACACTCGCCACTGAAGTCCTTCCAGCCCTGGCCTGGAATTCACTCTCTGTCTGGGAGAAAAATCCACAGCAATTTGACCTAGTTCATCAGACCATCTCATTTCTACGTAAAAACTGAACGTGAACCCAAACTCATGTCATATTCACAGCTGTCCTGAGGCTGAGATGATCAAAATGGAGCCTACTTTTATGAAGTGGAATGTAACTGTGACTGAAACTTTGTGATTATACAGAAAACATATGGTTTAGAACGAGGAAGAAAAAAAAAGCCAAGGCAAAAATTAATCTCTGAGTCTGTTGGAGTTTGTTTGCCTTGAGCAAAACAGGCCTGAAGCCAAGTGACTCAACATGGTGACTCAACGAGGTGCAGATATTTACTTCGCTGTGTGAAACTGAAAGAATAAATTCATAAACAAAATGCATAAAGTGTATATTTATTAACATCTAGTGACAGAATCCAACAATCATCTTTGGTCAGAAAAAAATAGGAAACTTTTTTTTTTTTTTTTAATGGCTTAAAGCAGTCAACAAGCCTCAGGTCAGGAGCAGCCGACACTCCAACTGTTTCTGGAGTGTTGCTATTTAGAAAGCACAGGAGTGCCGCAGTCAGCTGCTGCAGGGTGGCACTCACACCACACACACACACACACACACACACACACACACACACACACACACACACACACACCTGTTCTTCCTCGTATCTGCTTTCATTGGGGGACCAGTGGTCACAGGTGGCCCCAGTGATGGTCCCCAGTGCTCAGGCTTGTCTTCAGGTCACGCATGCTTCAGCAGGCAATACATGGTTAACTTCTAAAGCTCAGCATGGAGGCAGAAATAAATCTACAGTAAATTTAAATCAGGTTTAGCGAACACTTCACTGAGGAAATGGACCCTGACCTTCAGTGACCTTCACGTCAAGGCATGCCTTTAGTGCACAAAATTTACAACTCCTCCCGAGCGGATACATCATTATGTATGTGGTCGCAGTGATTGTATGTTAATTCCCCAGCTATCTACTCTGTTGGCAAAGATAAGAATCTTCACTTCTGTCAGTCTACAGCTTGTTTGGAGGTAGTTTCCCATTGATGTCAGGCCTTTATTCTTCTTCCTTAATGTCTTTCCAGAGGCCTGGTCCCTGGCGATAAAACCATGACTGAGCTCTTCTGCCATCAAACAGCCTCTGAATTCGGGAGGTTCTCTTAACTCTCCACATGAAAGTAGCACAGTGTCGTGATCACACAGAGCTGACTGTGTAAACCCGAGCAGAGGTCTCCGGCACAGACATAAAACAGAAGACAAAAGCAGAGCAACAGCGTGCACACAGAGGTAGAGCCACAGCCCTCTGTAATTGAACATGGCTCCAGACCAGACTTCCTCTTCCCTCCCTTCTGTTCTCTCATCCACCCCCCCCCCCTCTCTTCCAAGCCTGGCCTTGTTGATCTTGGGACATCCATCGTATTTTTTGGCCTTTGAACACAAATATAATCGTGTCGAAATTTGAGACCTATTCTTTCACTGCTTGCACTTAACTTAAAATGGTGTTCCTCAGCAGTATGCGATCAGTGCCAAACTAAAACAGTTCTTTTGCTGCCTTGTTTTCTTTTTTTTAAACACAGTCACACCAGCAAGTGTACAGCATTAAGATATAAATACATGTTTATTTACAAAAGTCTCTTACAATGTGCTGTATGTAGGAAACAACAGTGAGTCTTCTTACATCCCTACTGTATATCCTCATGATAGTGATGTTAGTAATTTGATAAAGCAATGCTACATAATGTACATACATACATACATACATACATTATAAAACTGTACAGAGCAGTGGGGGATGATTACAGTGTGAATTTTGATCTCGTTTATTTTCATGAGTGAGCTGGAAAGGAGCCTAAAGTGAGAGAGAGAGAGAGAAAACTCCTTTTCTTTGAGTTCTCTGAACCCTGTGATAAAAGAAAACGTTTAATTAACACATTAAAAAGGAAAACCACTGAGCAATTTGTTTTGTGCCAGGCAATGTGCCAATAGATGAGTGCGACTTGTGAATGGAGCGCAGGCACCTTATCTCTCTGCTCTCCCTCTTTCTGCTCTTTTTGCTCTGTGGTTACTGAAAGCAAATCCACTTTTTAACCGAAGTTTCCTTTCATCAAATGCTGGCAACTGGCATCAAGCCATCTCACCTTTACCAGACGTTTTGCATTCAAATAGCTGGAGTGAGAAAAAAATAATCGCAGCCTTAATGGGAGTAATCCAGTGAAATTGTAAAATGAATAGGCTGTTGAAAGCCTTGGCACTGCTTACTGAGTCTGCAACCTCAAACAGCTCTCCCTCTTCCTTTCTTACATTCCATTTAAGTCCATTAAACCCCATCAGCAGTGTTTTGCTGTTTTGATTATCTCTGCCGTATCTATTTATCAGCGGTGAATCTAACTCATGCAAAACGTGTTCACACTTACTAACGTGCACATTACCATGTGGCATGAATAAACTCTATCACTCTCGCTCTGTGGTGAAGCAACTTAGGAGCACAAACTTTCCCCTCATATGCGTCCATGTAGCATATTTTGAATGTGGGCTTTTTTTCTTCTTCTTCAGAACAGCAGGATGTTCAGCCATCCATCTTTAATAAGTTTAATAACTGATGGAAATCAAATAAGGAGGGAACTCAGGCTGACTTCCCCCTGCTGCAAGCTAATAAGGTGTTGAACGCATAGCATGTTTTCTTTGGAAGTTATATTGAAAATGAATCTCTATTGCAAGCTTGTGCTGTTTAATATCATTTTTCCCCCCTCTCCACATAGTCTTATCTTGATATGGACAAGATGTCTTCTGTTTTTTCCTTCTTTTCTGTCTCTCATTGTCCTTTATCTGTGCTGCCACTCTGGCCATTCATTAAGCAGGAGCTGCAGTGGCTTGGGCTCTGAAGAAGCTCTGGTTCGAGTTGGAACTGCTCCACCAGGATCTTCAAGACGCTGTCTAGTTTGTGCTCCATCTTAATGGCCTGCACGAAAGAGACATTAGAGAGAGAAATTAAATTACCAGCACTGTGTGTTGAGTAGTAGTGATGTTGAGTGTTGAGGGTCTAAGAGCACATCTTCACATATGCACTTTACAAACAATTCAAAATGATAAATTTATATGCATAGATTTTTTTTACACATATTACTATGATGAGAGGTGTTCAAGTCAAACCGGGATATTTGATTCTGCAGAATAACAGAACAATCTTATGAGTGTCAAAATTACCTTTATTTCTCTCTCTAATCTCCTGCTACACTAATACATTTATCCCAGATTTTTACTAGGTAGAACATTTCCTCAGTATGCTAGAATGCCATTATTGAACTGCCTGCTTCATGTCTGAAATGATGGCCTCCCCGGAACTCCTTTAATTGTCCAGACATGTGGAAATGGCTTTTAGCTAGGTCAGAATGGAGAGTGTGGCAATAACAAGTTCCTATATGTATATGTATAATATATAAATGCTGTTTGTAAATTAACGTGTGTACAGTTCCTCAGATTTTTCATGGCTTTCCACTCGCTGAATGTTCACGTGTATGCCTGCAGTGAGCTTCAAGCCACCTTGGTCATGATCATCATTTACAGACCTATGTCCTACTTTAAAACGTTTGCATCATTCAAATATTTTACCGCATCTGAAAATATTTGCTTAAAAATATAAGTGCTTAGGTTTCCTCCGGGTACTCCGGTTTCCTTCCACAGTCCAAAGACATGCAGGTTAGGCTAATTGGCGTTCCCAAATTGACCGTAGTGTGTGAATGAGTGTGTGAGTGTGTGTATGTGTGTGTGCCCTGCGATGGATTGGCACCCTGTCCAGGGTGTACCCCGCCTTGTGCCCTAAGCCTCCTGGGATAGGCTCCAGGTCCCCCGCGACCCTGAATAGAAGGATAAAGCGGTATAGAAGAAGAAGAAGATATAAGTGCTTAAAGTGTTCTGTAAATATCAATTGGTTTTATGCCTTCACCAGAAATATCATTACCAATCCCAGTATGAATTGACACACTCCTTGTATCGTGAGTGTGTGTGTGTGTGTGTGTGTGTGTGTGGTGTGTGTGTGCATTTAATCAAAACATCACACTTATTGACATGCCTGGAAATTCTAATGAACAAAATGTACTTGAAGAATGTTCCCCTTTATATTTAACATTTTCAAGTTCACCCAAGTGTGTTTAGGAACTCTTAAGCAGTCATGCATAACTTCCTGTTTCACTGGCGCATAAATATGAGGGGACACACAGGCCAAATTTCCTCAGTCGTTCATCAAAAGAGCAAAAAAAAAAAGAAATGAAATGAGATGACGGTGTGTTCATAAATCATGCTATAAAAATAGCTACAACTCCTAAAATGCCCATGACTACAATTTGGAGCAATAACTGAAACAAAAACAACCTGAGCTCAATTACATTTAAGATTTGAAGAAGATGGTTAAAATTACAACAATAACAACAACAACAAAAAAAATCCAGGGATCACAGATGGAGATTTACAGAAAGTTCTAGTTAACAAGTCTCCATATCGGCAATTAGATGCAACCTCGGTGCCAACACAAGAAGGTTTGCCAAAAGAAAGCCTTTTCCTTCAACTAACCACAAACATAAATGCCTCTTCGCTAGACACAACTGGAATTATGATTCAAATTGTGTCTTATAGTCAGATAAGACAAAAAAACCCTCTTTTTTTTTTTGCTAAATGTTCAAAGTGGTTAAACTTAATTGCCGCTATTATGTATGGTCGAGGATGAGTGATGTTGATGTGTGTAGCCTATAAAAGGACACAGGGGAACATTTTATTTTTAGTGTACAATGATAACTATTGTATTTAATATATTGTTCCTTTAGTGTGTCAATTGTTAAAGTTCAGTGTGTTATTCACACAATATGAGGTGTGTTCAAGTCAAACGGGACTTCATGATTGAAGAAGTAAAACCGATTATCATTTACAGGAGGCAGTCTGATCTAACTTTCTCCTTGGACAGTAGCCAAACACCAGTGAAATGCTGGTATAAGTGCATTAGTATAGCAGGGGATTATATATACTGAAATAGGAGTAGTTTTCAGTCATGTAACTGTGTTCTGTTATTCTGCACAATCAAAAGTCCCGGTTTGACTTGAACGCCCCTTGCACTTACTTTCCTTTCTTGAGGTCTACTTTATAACAAGAGGGCTGATTTATTCATACTGATTTATTCGTACATGCAAACAGTTCATGTACTTATCCCATCATCCATTCCATGTTTATGGCAGATGAAACAGGATATTGTTTATTGCTCTATTATCAGAGAACTGCTGACATTTATGCAAAATAAAACAAACAGTGCATACTGATAAAAATAAAAAATAAAAATGCGCCAGACTCTATTATCAAACAGACTGACATTAATATATGTTCATAAAGCAGGAGAACATTCCCTGCTTGTTTAAAGGGGTGTATAAATCTGTATTATAAACATGTCACTGGTAATCTACTGCATTATCAGCATTCCAGGCTCATGGCTTTTGCGAGATTAGAAATTCCTCCCATCCTACAAGCAGCAGTGCTCTGACCTATGAAGATTCTGACAACAGTTTCATCAGTTTAAGGTTAAGGATTGTTTTAAGAAGGTGGTCTGAAGAACAAGCCTAGATCTTGTTCCATGTTCTATTTTGGAACAACTAATTTTGTTCTAAGTCTATTTAAGTTGTAATTAAATTGTATTTTAGAGTTTATTAAATTGTAAGTATACTTAGTACACTTAAAGTATATGGCTGTGTGTGTATTAACTTACATACCTGACAGTAATTTATAAAATTTAAGCATATATATTTAATGTATTATAAGTACATTATAGCTATTTTTACTGTGTTACAAATACATGATTAATATACTATGAGTATATTCTTATTGCAGCAGTAGCATGCTGTTATACTTCTGGTCAATTACAAATACTAAGAAAGTAGACTTTGTGGATAATACAAATACACTTTATTGTATCATACAGTACACACAACCTTCTATAATACAGTATTGCAAATGTATTACCAGTACACTAAAAGTGTTTAGGATAATGTTTTTGGAACACATTAAATCATTAATTATGAGGCAGAATTTATTCATGAGTTCAACAGATTTAATTTGCACAAGGTTACAAAAAAGCACTACTATAGTTTATTTGTGTTCAGCAAAAGTCAGATTGTCTCACAAACACACAAACTAAAATATAAACTGTTGTCTGAACACAGACAGACATTAGTATTAGAATCTACAGGTACAGTATTAGTTTAAACCTGGTGTGTTGATTCTGTTACACAGAGACTGAAAACAGGCCGAGAGCTACGGTACGGAGCCATTATACCACAAGCAAAGTACATAAGATTTAGCAACAACACATTAGGCAATACATTCTACAGCTTAAACTATGTACTTAATTGCACATTACCTAACAAAAACCATAAAATTTACCTTATGCTGATGAAAAAAAAATAATAACGATACGAACTAACGCACGCGATGATGCAGCTTCCAGCCGTTAATTCAAACTAGAAGCGGAGGAGTGGGGAGCCAATCAGGAAACAGACAGTCCGAATCTGCCCGCCTCCAGTTTCTGATTGGCTGGTGTTGCGCCGATTCTAGTCTCTGGTTGGCTGGAATAGTTGCAGAGTTCTAACGCTGCTGCAGTTTGTGCACGTATAGCTTTAGATAGTGAGCGCATAGAAGAGTGAGAGAGTGCAAACATAAATTATCTTGAACGGGCAAAAACTATTTTTAGCGCAATTTTTTTCTAAAACGTGTCTAAAAGCGTGGACGTGCACCAGAGAGAAGTGCACTAAATATAAGTAAATATGAATAAGTACATTTAAATTTAACTGATAATATACTGAGAATACTGTATATTTAAAAATATATATTCTAATGTATACTTTCTGTACATTTGTACAATGATTATTTCAAGCATATTTTAATATACCAAAAATACATTGAAAAACAAGTTTAAATAAGTGTGCTTTGGAAATTAGACCAACCTTTCACTTAAAGTATATTTCCCAATAATATATTTTTGGAAAGTGTACTATAATGCAATTATTTTGAAGTATGTTTAAAGTTTAATTCCAAAATTTGGTAAAAGCATGATGTTAGTATACGTTTTATATATTAACTGATGGTACAAATTTTGTTAGTATATTTGCAGTGTACTATCGAGGATTTCAATATATTTGTAATACACTAAAGTGTATTTTTTTTTTTTACTGGGGTGGCTGTAGTGAAATTTTGACACTTTCAATGTTTGGTAACATATGATACAAAGACAGGTGATACCTCAGCTGCTCTCGACACATGCTAAGGACCATGGACACGTCTACCCCAGGGCTCACGTCACAGTCTAACCTACCCTTTGTGAGTACACAACTTAACTGCACAATCCATTTAAACATGTATGTGTGTACTGTACATTCATGCATACATTTTTAACTTCTAGGCTTTTGTTTATATATCTTAGATTAACTTTTTTGAAAATTCAAAGACAAGGATTAGCACTGTCCCAGTCCCTGTGCTGTCCAATTGTGTCCACTTGACTGAGATAGAGGACAGCTGTTGTGGTAGAGACACAGTGTCCATGTTCCTAATCACAAAACAGGCATTCCCTTCCTGTGTCCTGGACACACACAACCCGCCCTTCTAAACAATTGTCTACCACACCCTCTGTTCTTTGTTTGTGTTTTTTTGTTTACTGTTTAACCGTTGTTTCCATGTTTGCTAGCACATGACAATGTTCCATAACAACAATTTGAGGGCTTGCTAACAAATGACGTTGATACACGTTTCAGTTTAAAATATTTGCAGCACCACTTCAGTAAAACAGATTGTGCATCTTTTGTGTATTGCAAACTTGTGTATTGTTGAATCATAAAAAAAGACTGGAAACATGCAATATATTTTGGAAGAAGTGTCTTTACACTGTTCTTGAAACTTGTAAAATTTGTACTGATGGTGTGTTTTTATACACGCAAAACTTACATTTTTTAAATTTTATTACTATTCTTGCCACACATTAAAAAAATGATGAAGAACACACATAAAACAGGGAGGCTTAAATTTTTGTTGGACTCATTACACTGCACTCATTCTAGAGAACATTAAATGAGTAGAATGCCTAAACCTTGAAAATCGACAAATAACTTGTTGCCAACTTGCGAAAGACACACAGTCTTTTACATACACCACGTGTACATGACCAGTACCTACAATAACTAATTAATTTACCAAAATCTAACACTAAGCTTGATAAACAAGACACCATTATTTATTTATTTTAGTGTTCTGTTATTCTGTACAATCAAAAAAAAAAAAAAAAAAAAAAAAAAAAAAAAAATATATATATATATATATATATATATATATATATATATAATGTAAAAATTCTATTCTTTTATATCTATGAAGTGAGTCCGAGTAACCTCAGGGCTTTATGCTCTTCATGAAATCAATATCATAATTTTTTTTTAAGACCTGAACCACATTTGACAATTCTCACACATCTGGTCTAAGACTCATGTTTTTGAGTCCACCCAAACACATTTAACACAAAATCCCAAGAAAACCGCTCACAGATGAGAAAAAGAAATCCAGTTCATATGAGATAGAGGGAGAGATGTATTTGTGTGTCTATCTGTGTCAGTAAATTCTGTTCCCTTTTAAAAGGATTATAGAGCTCACGCCACATCATTTCTCTTAGGCAAGAAGCAATAGAGTTTAAAGAAAAGTGAACTTTAAAAATCTTTAGACTTGTCATTTCAGGGAAAAGCTTTAAACAGCTTTTCATTTTGTCAGCAGAAAGGTTAACAACATCAAATATATTAAGCACCCCTCATTTATTTAAATTAAATTAAATTAAATTAAATTAAGTTTTATATATACATATAATATTATATGTTAAATTGTAAAACTGTAAAACTTATATGTAAAATTATGGTGATTCATAATATTTACTTAAATTACGTAAATTGAAGAAATGTGAACTATTTTTGTTACTGCGACAGGCTTCAACGTGCCTAAAGATACAATTTAAAAACTGCCTGTTTACGCCTCAGCAGCACCCTCATTTCCCCTCTCGTCTGTTCCAACTACTAATCACAGGCCTGATCATCTGTCATCATCTGCACCTGTTCCTCACTGGTTCATGCTTGAATGATTCATAGGTCACTGTGAGGTTGAAGAAACAAACGTTCCCTGAAAATGGTCAGCAAAAAAGCAAAAAAAGTCAGTTAGGAAGCCTGGACAACTGCTTCTCAAGACTACATTCAAAACATACAAGAAAATCTGTCTGTTTGGATGCAAAATAGTGAGAAATAAGGGGTGACTCAAGACTTTTGCACAGTACTGTCTTTATACCTGATTTGTAAACACTATGCTTAAAAAGATCTACAAAAATTGTAATTATAAGGAAAACGTGCGAGGAAAACTCTTCTATTTAACACCACTGTATATAGGCTGATTGCATCTTATAGCTATTTAGCAACATGCCTACTGTAGGTTGTATGATTATAAAAAAAAGTATGCAAAATAAGGAGCATATATTGTAAAAGGTACAAGAGAATGCTCAGTGATACTGACCCTGTACTGTTGTATTAGTGATTACTGCAGCCCAGCCATACTGTACATGCTTCCACTTACTGTACATTTTGTGTATAATGATGCTTGGCTGCTTCCTGACACGACAACAAGAGAAATGAGGAGAAATCTGGATGAGTTTCTGGTGACTTGGTGTAGGTGACTGCAGACCTGAAGTGCAACTAGAGCATGAGCACAGAATGTGCCAAGGTCAGATTCACTACAGCAGATTCACCGAATGCACTGTGCTTAAAACTGCCAGATACAATATATTCTTTGTGTTTAAACCATGGCTCGAGAAGAGAGAGAGGAGTAAAGAGAATATGAAAGAGAGAAAGAGTGTGAGTCAGTGAGGGAGTAAGTGAATAAGAAGCCAGGGGGAAAAAAAGAGAGCAAGAATAGCTAAGAGAAGCCGCCTGACCAGTGGACTGATTAAAAATGTAAGACAGATAGGGATATGTTTTAAAGAGCAGGAAACAGACTGTGAACACCTGACACACTGGATAAGAATCAAGGCCTTTGCCACGTGCCACTAAACTCTAATCCCCTTCCCCCCCCCCTCTCTCTCTCTCTTACTCTCTCCCTCTCGCTTTCTCTCCGCAGAGTGTGCACTCAAAGATGCTTTTGTTTCTGAGTCACTCTTGAAGGTACAATCGCCACCCGTGCACATGCATACCCATAAACACTCTCATTTTTATCCTTCTCCCTTTCGAAACCACAACTGTGATCTCTGCATATAGTCTGTGTTTGCACTTGACAAAGGGTTACTTCACGATATGTATATGCTGTATGAGAGCTTACTTGGGAACAACAATTGCTTTATATTTAAAAAGAGTCAGAAGAGAAAGAGCAGGCCTCTTTTCAAACACAAAGAAAAAACTTTCAAAGTTCCTTGGCTGAGGTAAATATCTATCTCGATGTTATGACACACTCAAACCCACTATTTCCTTTATCCTGCTCTGCTGCTCTTAAATGCCTTGACTCCACTTTCAGGTTATCGCGTTTATTTAGATTTATCAGGACTCAAAGGTTTCACTGTGTGTTTAAATCTCCGAGCTCCTTGTTACAGTCATACAAAGTCATCCAGTTGGCCCTCTAAACATTTGTTCTGCAGGAAGGCAGGCAGGCAGGCAGCTGAGCGTCCTTTCTTTACTGGTCTCTGGTGCTCGCCCAAGGGTGTGGTCACAAATCCCTTTTCATAAGCTCTGCAGGGGGGAAGGTGCGTGCATGCATGAGTGTGTTATGTGTGTGTGTGTGTGTGTGTGTGTGTGTGTGTGTGTGTGTGTGTGTGTACACGCGTGTGTGTGCGTGCATCAGGCCTCTGGAAAATTCCTTATTTGGGCAGCCTTGTGGTTACTTTTCAAATGTGTTCACCAGGCAATGGGTCTATTAACGACGGCTTGTTGAGCAAAACAGCAAGTTCGAATTAAGCACTACAGATTGTGTTTAAAACTTTTTTTTTTTAACCACATTATTTTTTCCACTTCTGTGATGTGCATCTCTCTCTCTCTCTCTCTCTCTCTCTCTCTCTCTCTCCATGTCTCTTCAACACAAGCATCTACTGCACACCTACACACACATGCCCCATAAGCAGCACAAGTGTCCTATAAACATGAGGGTGTGGGGACAGATGTAGGCTAGTAGGGAGTGTTTAGGCGGATCTCAGCAGGCCGTGTTGTTTTGTATGGTGAACACTGGCGTCTTTATAGACTCAGTGACTCCCTCCAGCTGCTTCACTACACCAAGACACAACAGAGGATAGACAGGCGGCTCTAATTCATCTTAATATGTCTATATAAGGGTAAGGATAGGGTTAAAATACCATTAAGATTAGCTATTAGTGTAAGATTTAGAACATATATAAATTCTTAATTTAAGTCATCTGAGGAAGTTCTGATATATTTTGTTTGCTGTTAAGATCAATAAGTCTACAAACATGAAACCCCATAAAATATAAAAAAAAACATATTATATTTAAAATTTTCCTATGCTAAAGTTCTATAATGTACAGTATTCAGGCTATAGCATTGGTCCGTAGGACAGTCCACATTTGTGCTCTATCCCAAGTCACACAAAACAAGATGTGTGTACACTGAGAACTCGTTCGGGAACTACTGGATTATGGTGCTGAAACACCTGCGCTGAAAAGTCTCATACATACAATAGATATACAAACCGGATTCCAAAAAAGTTGGGACACTAAACAAATTGTGAATAAAAACTGAATGCAATGATGTGGAGATGGCAAATGTCAATATTTTATTCAGAATAGAACATAGATGACAGATCAAAAGTTTAATCCGAGAAAATGTATAATTTTAAAGGAAAAATATGTTGATTCCAAATTTCACGGTGTCAACAAATCCCAGAAAAGTTGGGACAAGTAGCAAAAAAAGGCTGGAAAAAGTAAATTTGAGCATAACGAAGAGCTGGAAGACCAATTAACAGTAATTAGGTTAATTGGCAACATGATTGGGTATAAAAAGAGCTTCTCAGAGTGGAAGTGTCTCTCAGAGGCCAAGATGGGTAGAGGATCACCAATTCCCACAATGTTGCGCAGAAAGATAGTGGAGCAATATCAGAAAGGTGTTACCCAGCGAAAAATTGCAAAGACTTTGCAGTTATCATCATCAACTGTGCATAATATCATCCGAAGATTCAGAGAATCTGGAACAATCTCTGTGCGTAAGGGTCAAGGGCGTAAAACCATACTGGATGCCCGTGATCTCCGGGCCCTTAAACGACACTGCACCACAAACAGGAATGCTACTGTAAAGGAAATCACAGAATGGGCTCAGGAATACTTCCAGAAACCATTGTCAGTGAACACAATCCACCGTGCCATCCGCCGTTGCCAACTGAAACTCTACAGTGCAAAGAAGAAGCCATTTCTAAGCAAGATCCACAAGCACAGGCGTTTTCATTGGGCCAGGGATCATTTAAAATGGAGTGTGGCAAAATGGAAGACTGTTCTGTGGTCAGACGGGTCACGATTCGAAGTTCTTGTTGGAAATGTGGGACGCCATGTCATCCGGACCAAAGAGGACAAGGACAACCCAAGTTGTTATCAACGCTCAGTTCAGAAGCCTGCATCTCTGATGGTATGGGGTTGCATGAGTGCGTGTGGCATGGGCAGCTTGCATGTCTGGAAAGGCACCATCAATGCAGAAAAATATATTCAGGTTCTAGAACAACATATGCTCCCATCCAGATGTCATCTCTTTCAGGGAAGACCCTGCATTTTTCAACAAGATGATGCCAGACCACATTCTGGATCAATCACAACATCATGGCTGCGTAGGAGAAGGATCCGGGTACTGAAATGGCCAGTCTGCAGTCCAGATCTTTCCCCTATAGAGAACATTTGGCGCATCATAAAGAGGAAGGTGCGACAAAGAAGGCACAAGACGATTGAACAGTTAGAGGCCTGTATTAGACAAGAATGGGAGAGCATTCCTATTTCTAAACTTGAGAAACTGGTCTCCTCGGTCCCCAGACGTCTGTTGAGTGTTGTAAGAAGAAGAGGAGATGCCACACAGTGGTGAAAATGGCCTTGTCCCAACTTTTTTGGGATTTGTTGACAACATGACATTTTCATTCACCATATTTTTCCCTTAAAATGATACATTTTCTCAGTTTAAACTTTTGTTCCATGATTTATGTTCGATGTAAAAGAAAAATTGCCCAAGACAAATCCTGTCACATCTTTATATTTACTGTATATATTACAGTAAATTAGTTTAGCAGTTTAGTTTAGCAGTTTTCAGTTAAAAGTACAGTACAATCTTCAACTGAAAAACAAATAGAAATGTTTTAGGGGAAAAGGAAAAAAGAAAGGAAAAAAATACAATCATTTAATTTAACAGTATGCACAATATTTACTAACAGTGCACATGACTGCTTAGAAGTAACAAAATATATACGTGTTTGAAAAAGTAATCATTAATAAACCTGTTATAAATGATGTGATACTGGTTAATCCAGAATATCTTCATCATCATTATCATCATCATCATCATTAAGTGAAGAGGTGAAAATAAATATTAATGCTGGCAATCGATTAAAAATTTTAATCACAGTCATAGCCTGGGATTAATCATGATTAATCACAATTTTAAAATACTTGGAAATACTTGTATTATAAACGTGTAATGTTGGAATAAAGAAACGAAAGACGAACTAATTAGGGGAAGCAGACTATGCAGCTTTATAATATCTTTAACATTTAACAAATGTCAAATTACAAGCTCTCAAACAGGATCGAGACTGCATGCAGTGGCTGGGTAGCATGGGGTGAGGCAACCCACTGACGGTGGAGCTCAAACCTGGGTGCTCAGATCTGAAAATAAACAACCTAGAGTCTTAGCCACCTGAGTCACCAATCTCACTGCTTATACTGAATGTATCCTTGTAAAAATAGTTCTCCTTGAAGGTAGTTCAAGCACACTTTAGTTTTATCCAAACATCCATCCAGAAGCTTTTTAAGGAAACTTGCCGTTCAGCACACCTGGTGATGTTTCCTCAGTTATTTTATTATCTGTTACACATGTTTGATATCTGCTACAGTTAAGGGAAGCCATTAGGGTCAAACTTGGTCATATAATTTATTTGAGTTAAAAAAATTAGTAACGTTAAAACTTCTAGATTAATCATGTGTTAACTCAGTGGCTAAGGCACTGAGTAACTAATCGGTTCGATCCCCAGCTCCACCAGGTTGCCACTGTTGGGCCCTTGAGCAAGGCCCTTAACCCTAGCTGCTCCAGGGGCGCTGTATTATGGCTGACCCTGTGCTCTGACCCCAGTTACGCTGGGATATGCGAAGAAGGTGCTGTAATGTACATGTGACAAATAAAGGCTTAACTTAACTTAATATTGTCACATCTAGTAATATACTGTATATATTTTCCCCCAGGTCTATTAGGGAACAGTAAAATAACAACTAACATACTGTTGTTAGTTTTGAAATCTCCAGTATTGTTCTAGAATGGAATGCAGAATATATATACAGTATATATATGGAATTACAATAAAATTGATTCATGTTTGTGGCTGTAATGTGACAAAATGTGGAAAAGTTCAAGGGGGCCGAATATATATATATATATATATATATATATATATATATGTTTTTTTTTATTTTACTTTTTTATATCCACTATAGTCACTTAGCTTTTGCTTCACCTCTGGAAATCATCTTGTGATAATCACCAGGCAAGTGGAAAAAATTGAAGTTGTTTATTCTGAACCAATTTTAGCTTCCTAATTGGTGGATTTTTTTGAATAGCCAGAGAAATTCCTTGTGAACTCTCTAACTCACTCTGCGCTTGTCTCTTTGTATTATAGTCAACACAGCAGGAAAAGGTAAAAAGTTAAAAAGGTGAGATGGTTGCTAGGGTGTACCTATTCTCATCTCAAATTATTTCCATTCTTTTTCTAAGCACAATATTGTAGGAGAAAAATGGAACATCTAATTTATTAGCACAGCTTAAACTTTAATCTCACAAATTTGGTATTAGTGAATCATCTCTCATGGTGGTCTCCCTCCACCTGCTCCGCTCTACTCATCCAGCAACGCCTGCAATACCCATGATACACACCCCCAGTTTAGAGGTCTCCACTGCCTGCTGCAAAACCATGTATTTTTAGATAGTAGGTAAACACATCTAGTGTCCATCACCGCTGGCTAAACGTCCTGCCGTGCTATCTTTCTCTCTCTTTTTCTTTCTCCCACTCCTGCCTCCCATGCTGCACTTCCCAATGAAAGAAAGCAGTCATTGGGCAGATCACTGTCCCCTTTTAGTCTTAATGTTTACTCAGGATTGCTGAAATAGAGCCCTGCAGAAAATAAATACAGGTAGGGCTTTCATGTCTTAAAAAGGCTGTGTATGAGGTTTCTATTTTAAAGAGGACGACTGAGTTAGGCGTTGCCGCAGAGGTGGTTTTATGAGGGTGTGGTTTGAGAGGGCATGAGTAAGAGATGGGTGTTTTATGCATTTTTGGCACAGGGAAATAAGCAGAGTAATATATAGCGTAACAGTTATGTTTGTGCATTAACCACATAATCACAAAAAAAACCCAAACAAACAGAAAAACTGGTTAGAAAGATGCTTTCTGTCTATATTAGAGAACATTCTGTTTTTTAAAGGATGAAATCAAATATGAATACATGATTCATATTAAATAGGAAATAGGGATAATGTGAGAAACAACAAAAAATACACAAGAGAGGTTTGTGTTTTCATGCAGCCATGAGCATGAACTGACTCATCAGGGAAGCTGTGGAATAAATTAGGATACTAGTCTGTTTAGGTTTGCGGAAAAGAAAACACTAGCAATATCGCTGGCACGCACGAATAAACATAATAACTGTGTCAGCTGGTTTCTAACTATGATCTAGAATAAAATGTCAGAGCCAGAATTCCCAGACCATGCTGACAGTGCTGGGACTTTTTCCTACATACAGCACCAGCCAAAAGTTTGCACACACCTTCTAATTCCATGGTCTTTCCTGATTTTCATTTCTGTGTACATTGTGAAATGATGGTGAAGGCGTCCAAAAGATGCAATAATCACATTTGAACAGTGATATTGAGATGTACTGTATCTGCTATTTATGCTCTGTAAAGCCTTTATAATGGCTCTAAACTGAGCTGCTGATAATTGATGATTTTTGTGTCTGGTGAACTAAATAAGCTTCTCCTCTTCAGAGAGGTAGGTTTTGGTCTTGCTTTCCTGCAAAGGTCTTCATGAGAACAAGTTTCATCATGGTGCTTAATAGGTTTTGCAAATATACTTGACAATACTGTTCTTGCAAGAACTATTCAAGAACAGCTGACCTTTGTGTCTTAAAATAACAATTGACCATTGTTGTTGTTGTTACTTAATTACATAATGCCATATGTGTTATTTCATAGTTTACAAAAAAAGTATTGTCAGAGAAAATTGTGCATGTTTGTGTGTGTGTATATATACAGTACCAGTCAAAAGTATATATAAAACTACTGAGCAACCGATGCCCACCTCATTGTCACACAGGATATTTTTCTAATCCGCTTATGATGTAGAAAAGTCATCTTTCTGTATACCTTTGCATGTCAGGAAGCAAATCAATGGTGTTGAGAAACTAAACTGACTTTAAAAAAGGAACAACTATTTTACCACCTAAAAGAATGCAGTGTGTGTGCCCAAAATGTGGCACAATCAGAATTAATCACATGTTTAATTATTGAACAGAATATGACTGACTTTTTTGATGAGAAAGATTTTGTTTTGTTTGGGAGAAGTCTTGTTATGTGTGTTGCGAATGCCTAAAGTGTGTCTGTATCTGGAGAAATCTGGCCTGACACACAGACATGCCAAGCTCCACAGACCAGAAAACACACCAATGCCCCTATTAACGTCTGGTGACACTGCTGTAATGACTGGTAGGGTTTATTGTGTACACACTAACCATGCACTTTAATCATGGACTCCTACAGACAGATGGCCAACTTAAACACACACGCACACAGAGTTCATGCACTTCAAAATGTTTCTAAATCCTCTCTAAATTAACAGTGTCTAAATCCGACACAAACATAGAGAGTTTCTTCTGTTCAATATAAACAACATTATGCTCATACTCTGTAATTTTATTCAATAATAATATACACGGCATATGCAATACTCCTAACCAGATGTAACAGTTAAAATGAAAGGTTTTGCAAACATCAAAATGTTCAGATGGTGCAAAAGCTACTGTAAGTAACTCAAGCATGATTAACTAAATTAACCTCTTTAACAAACGCGTGTCTGAATCACTTCTCCAAAGACTGACTCAGCTCTGAGCAAAATGTGTTTGTTTTCTATTAGTCTTTGGCTTTAATTCACTAAAAAAAAAAAAGAACAATCTGGATTGAAGCAGATGTGTATCAGCAATTATCAAGTAACAAAACGGGAAGGAGTGTGATCATAATGCAGCATGAAATGAAGGCTTAAAAACCCCAAAAGGATTTTCCAAGTGCTGCAATTTAAACATATTTAAATCACCCTAACCAGTTCTTATGTTAACAGAATAGGCCTCCAGACTACACAGAGTAGTTACATGTATAGCATACAGAATATACAGAATAGCTTGTGGAATAGCCTTTAAGACAACCAGAAAAAAAAATTATCCTGAATCTTAAATCTACATCATTTCTGAAATGTCCTGCAATGGGCAATGGAATCTTGATTCTTGATTAATTGTAGAGTTTGCTCTTGTGAAAATAAAATTTATCATACATAAAGTAGAGGGCTTAGCCCTTAGCCAAATACCTTTAAACTCACAAATTGTCACAATTCCTGACATTTATTCTTCATAAACATTCACTGTTTGAGATCAGTTAGGACTACTACTTTACTGTAAGATTATGAAATATCATAATAATAGGAGAGAGAAAGATTTATTTCAGCTTTTATTAATTCATAAAAGTCGGTCAGAAGTTTACATATACTTACATGCACTTACAGTTAGAATTTGCTAATATTGGCTCTAAATTGTTGAACTTGGGTCAAACTTTTCAGGTAGGCTTTCACAAGCTTGTTACGATACGTTGCTGGAATTGTGGGCAGTTCCAATTTTAGTGGTCAGAACTGAAAAAGCATGTGCAAGCAAGAAAGCCTTCAAACTTGACTCAGTTATACCAATTCTGTCAGAAGAAATTGGCTACAATTCCAGCAACTTATTGAAACAAGTACCATATAGTAACTTTATTGTCCTTAAGTCATTTGCCACAACTTTGGGAGTATGCTTGGGGTCGTTGTCCATTTGGAACACCCATTTGTGACCAAGCCTTAATTTCCAGGCTGAAGTCTAAAGGACAGCCCATGTGAAGCTTCAGACTGAAGCTTTTTTTTTCTGTCAGTTTTGTAGCAGTGACTTCTTCCTTGCAGATCAGCCTTTCAGGTTACTTCAGTATTGGTCTCATTTTACCATGGATATAGATACTTTTGCACCCATTTCCTTCAGTGTCTCCACAAGTTCCATAATGGATTTTTTAGAAGCAACATTTTTTATTTCTGGCAAACACCGCAGGATGGAATATAACATAAAGCCTCTTTTAGTGAGTGAAACAGAAACTTGAAACCGGCACCATAGTGCTGTTGTACTCCTTCTTTCAATCTCTCCTTGAAGAAATTGACAAGAATACATCAAAGAAAGGTGTAAAGGTTAAACTTTGTGGCATTGCGCAACTTTTAGAAAATCAATCTCTTTCTTCATTTTACCGAGGAAAGAATTCACTTTAGCTATCTTCTGTGGCCTTTAAGGCATTTTGATTTTGATAGGCCTATTTTTTTTTTCAGCCTAACAATGGCCTCCTTGACCCGTTTCGGCATCTCTTTCTACTTAATGCCAGGTCTTTTATTTTCTCAATTTCTGATGAAATAACTAGGACACGCCTGGCCATAAAACAGTTTGTCAGTCAGATGTCCAGTTATTTTTGAATCTGGGAAAATTGAGGGAATTTGCAGAAAAAATGTCTGTAATTCCTCAATGGTTAATGCAATATAAACCAAGTGTATTAAAGCTGAATGTATTCAATTATTTTTACTTTTAATAACTTTAATCACATCATTGATTTCTTTTGCGGTGGTGTACAGAAGCAAAAAGACATACATTGTATCATTGTCCAAAAACATATTGACAAGACTGTGTGTATGTGTATATGTGTTTGTGTGTGAGTGGGTGGGTGGAAAGGGGAAAAAATCTGATGAAAAGCAAACAAAAATGTATTCTTGTATTGTCAGGAGTGGAAAAGATTACAAATGTCAGTAGTTACTGAGAAAAACTATCTTTTGATAAAGGGAAGAGTTACTTTACTTTTTTTAATTTATTTTAGAGACATTTAATAGAAATCAAAGAGGAAGTGATGCTGTATATTTTCCAGTCAAAATCATGACTAGGCATGCTAACACATGAAACGGGAAAGATCATAATCAAAAGCCAAATACCAGTGGCTTGCAACATGAATCTTTGTCACACATGTATAGCCTTGGGGTGAAAAATATATTTCTCTGGTTCTGTAGTCTCATGAGCTGTCATTCAATTCTGTCTCTGAGTACGTCGAAAACCTGATGCAGGTAAAAACCCGAGGCATTAACAGTTATCCCCCAAGTCCACTTATTCCCTGCACTTCTTCTGACTGTTTGTATAAAATGCTCTGTTACAGTATATGGAACTATATGGGTGGGTTTCAGTAGACCCTTTTATAATTTGGCTTCTAACAATGATATGCCTATTTACACACACACACACACACACACACACACACACACACACACACACACACACACACACACACACACACACACACACACACACACACACACACACACACACAAATCCTCTATTCTACTCTCAGATGCACAGAGACATTCGTCAACTCATACACTATGCTGTATGAATAAGGGGTATTTTCTAAGATTTAATAAAGCAGGCTGTCTAATCCAATTTAATCACCAAATATGAGACAGAAAAATATAAAGGCTCATTAGAAACATGCCATCCCTATCAACCACATACACCTGAGAGACTTATAAGATAATAGGCCCTGTCTTGGCAGCTTTCTCGTTATTCACCATTCACTCCCAGCTTGCTTGAGTCACAAGCAAGTGTGTGGCAAGAAGGAGGAGGGGGTCAATAACCGTCATGGATATTTTTAAGGAGCAACTTTTCTGGCAAACACCAAAGGATGAAATGTAACGTAAAACCATCTTCAGTGATGGCTAGGAAAACAGAAACTTAACAACTGGCACCGTGTCGCTGCTGTATTCCTCGTTTTGGTCTCTCCTTAAAGAAAATGATATGAATACAGCAAAGAAAGGTGCAAACATTAAACTTTAATTCCTCAAGGTTGCACAATGCCAGAGTATCTTTCTTCATCTGTGAAGCTTGAAGTTGGCTTTAGAGGGCCGCCAAGCACACAGGGGATGGATCTCTTCACCACAGCTGTGCAAACCTTCAGAAGGAGAAAGGCAGTTTGATTCCTCCCAGTCCCCTCATCCACCCCCCCCACACCCCCCTAAGCCCGAGGTCACTCCAGACCTAGTCAGGCTCCACTGTGCTGACCCTTCCAAAACCAACAGCTGCTGCTACTTGTCGCATCTTAAGACTTTCAGGGGCACGTGCCTCTGCTGGTCCCCTGGCGTGCCGGTTTGGGTGTTGGCTACATAACGAGCACTCTGTTCCTGGTGGGTGTGTGGAGACTATGAGCACGGCAGGATTTTTTTTCCAGTATTGTTTTACTCAGACTAATGGGGAGGGACAGGAGTGAGCTGTTTTCATCACTTTAAGCAGCAGGGACAGTAGCCTGAGGTCAAATGTTCAGTAAGGAATGGGGAAGACTGGAGCCAAGCAGTACGAAAGGACTGGGGGAATAGAGATGGGAGAACAAGGCACCTACTTTGATGAGATAAAGCAACTGTAATAGAACAAAATATGGTATTACAATGTTGTGAATAACTGAAATAAGAAAAAAAAACAGACCTCTTAGGAAATATTTGCTCCCACCCTTTTCACAGTAGCATAAGAATACATAGACATCCATTTTCATGTAGACCAGTGGTTTTTTAAGATCCCCAGGGGTCACTTTTTAGTTCTTATAGTTATTAGCCTGTTTTACTGTGAAGGTTTAATCAAAACCTCATGTCATAGTTTTCCCCGAGTGTTCTCATTTTTATGTTCTATAGGACTCTTACAGTATGTTGATGTTTGTTTCAGACTTCAGTTCCCAATATTCATTTCACCACAGTCACATGTCAGTCACATGATGTTCACCTTAAAGCTGTTTAAACTAATTAGTTTGTCTATTTAATGCCTGTTTCACTTAGTTTTTTGTCTTTCATATGTTCTGTTTTCTCCATTCAAACTGTAAAAACTGTTGTACTTCTGATGTGTTTCCTGATATGTTTTGCTTCTTGGCTCTATTATCATGTTTTAACTACCTAATTTCTGTAGGAACCGTAACATTGTATGTCATATAGTTGTAATCCGGGGTGCCGTAAAAGAGGGCAAGGGTTAGTACTGGAGGTTAAGAAGGGTCCCAGAGTGAGGTTGGGGGTCCAGTATATTAGGTTTTCAAGGAGGCCAGAATCTTTAGCAGCGCCCCTGTTTGTAATTTTATCATCCACCAAAAACACATCACTCCAACTCATTATTTTTTAGAAAGTTAGAATGAGATGAAATAATGACATTGAGTTAATGTTGAACCACCCTAAACAATATTTGTAATACAGTGGAATGTAATTATTTTTAGCATTTATCTCGCTTTACATCCACTGTGTGTTTTGGGTTATCATTTAAGTTTTTATCAGAGTTTAGAAATCACGATTGAAGAAGGGGACGTCTCACGTCTCTTTGTATCTATTGCATGTTGTTGTGTTATCTCACAGTACCCCATATAGCTTTTCTAAGCAATGACAGTACGTCACTGTGATACAGTTCAAACAGCATGCAAATTGCATGTCTGTTTATTTTCCTTTCACCCGCTTGCTGATTTAATACTTTTGTAAACTGCAGTAGACTAATGTTTTTGACTTGCGTGTTTTTTTTTTCTGTCACTATTTGACAAAGTAGTTTACAGTAGATTCATCGGCAGGTTCCTGGTGACTAGCACTCAGCACTCTTACTGTTGAGACTGGGGTTCAGTCCCAGTAATGGCATAACCTAAGTTGCAGAAAGTAAAGAAAAATAAATGTATGATCAGCATTATGAGCATTTTAAAGATGTACTTCAGATGAGACATAAAAATAAATGATATTAATACATGTTATTTGCAATATTGTATTGAGGTCATTAATTCAGAGCCATTTAACCTAATAAATAATTTTAAAATGATATTAGTTTTAAAATAAAACCAATATCAGTGGCGTCTCGGCATCCATAACTTTGCCAACATTTTGACAACCAAAAATTTCTGCTGGGTTAGCACTGTAGCCTAGCCATAGCCTTTGTTCTCTTATTTTGTCTTGGATTTTTGTGTTGGCTCTTTGTTATGATTCACCCTCACCACATTAAAGAAAGATCTGCACTTGCATTCTGCCTCGCCCTACTGTAATACATGACAGCATGACAGTTCATAAGTAAAGAAAAAGTCAATTTGTTTCCTAATGCTTTGTGTCAGCAGATAGTTCAGAAATAAAAAGCTTCATGTCTTTAAAAAAAACGAGCAAAATATTTTACATTGTATACATTATAATACAGATATATTTTTGTTGTTGCTGTAACCCCTTAATAACAGCAGTTGGGCATTGACACCATCAATCAAACAGCCATTTTGAGAAGATTTTGCTGGACATTTTTTGCTGGACATATATTTTACAATAGAAATTGCTCTAGCATAGACACGCTGCACTTTATTAAATATAATTATGGATATTTGTTATTAAAAAAAAAAGATGGTGGTTTGGTGGCTGCAGAATGTTTAAATATGGACTACCTGGCAACCCTATTAACTGTTTTGTACGCACCACCATTTCTGGTCATGGGGCAGCATGGATCCTGACCCAATGTGCCTCTGTTAGTGCTTGTTGCAGTTCCTGGTTCTGACCACTAGGTACAATGATATAATGATATGATTCTATTGAAATGTCTATTTAAATTCATAGATCAGCTCAATTAAAATTCAATCCTCACTCACAGCAGATCATTATTTCAATGAAGTTCAATTAATTAATCAAAGTTGTATGAGGTTGTGAATGAGAAATTTATGAAGATTACTATCCGTTCAATATCTGATATAATTTTAAAGGTGGAGCTCAGCCCCACCTATGTACAGGACATTATTGAGAATCCCTCTAAAAAAACTGGAGCGGTGACTCAACCTGCATTTCCACAGAAGGTGTGTGTGTGTGTGTGTGTGTGACAACAGGAACTCCAAACAGTCCCCAAGTACTAGCTAGGACACAACTACAACCTTTCTTAGCTCTTAATAAATAGAATCTAATTACATTAATAAACACATCCTACTGTTAATGCGCATGACTACTGCTACTCATGGGAGATGAGATTAGTGTGTCAGGCGATGTAGCAATGCTTAGCACAGGTGAGGTTTATTAAAGTTCAGTAGATAATCTTAGTTCGTGTTAAGCAAGAGCTGAGTCGAAAGCAGACGGGGGTACAGGCGATTATCAAACAACAAACAATGAACTAGAAAAAAAAAGTCTCATTAAAACTGTATCAAACAAAACAAAGTTAAAACCAGAATAATTTGAGCAGTAAACAAAGGTTTGGTACATCAGACAAATATACATTTAGCATTAGCATTGTGGTGAGTGAGTGCTTAGGGTGTTTATATACTGTAGAGTGCGAGTGATGAAGTCCAGGTGTGTGTAATCAGGTTTGTGAACGTGAGAGTGCTGGGAATTGGAGCCCGTCACCAAATCCGACGCTGCCATGATATTGTTTAATCTTATAGTTTGTATTCAATAAGAAAACAAAATGTTACATGCTCTTGTTTTCCCAAATGGAGCATTTACTTGAAAAAAACAAAGTCAGCAAAACTGTATAGAACGTGAATAATTTGCCTTATGTTTGTTTATATGGAGAGCCACACGACGAGATGTTCTAACGCAGGGCTCCTGAGGGGGAGAATGAAACAGGAGTTTGGGAAAATACTTATGATACGCATAGGAAGACCTTTCCGTTTGGAGATAGCGTGGGTTTATTAATTTGGAGCTTAAAAGGAAACAAAAGAAACCCAAAAAAACACAAAATATACAGAGCTCCGTCGTCTACGCAAGAATGGACGGGGCTCTGGGGTCTGTTCTTCGTACGTCGCTAACTCAGTTAGCTGGATTTGATTGTTGTGGATTTGTCCTGATCTTGGATTGTTTTGTTCTTCGATGCGCATCTCGCAATTTGCTGTCATAGCAATATGACGGAAGAAGGTTTATTTCCTGTAAACAGAATTTAGGATGCGCTCCTGGCGAGTTATGATTGGTTCGATTGGGTATGATAATGTTTATTTTGTAACACATTTATTTTTCATCGGTTTGTCATGAATATGCAAATAAATATTTATACATAATAAAAATAAATATTTTTTATAATGAAAAATTGGACGAAACTAATTTTAATATAAAATAAACAATATAAAAGTATACATGTATTTGAAAAAAATATTAATATTTAAATTTTTTCATATCCAACATTTGTTTTCATATTGCTTAGTTTATTTTATTGTCTCATGTAATTTGTTAGCCCCTCCTTGAACCATCACCTTATCGTGGTGGAGGGGTTTGCGTGTCCCAATGATCCTGGGAGCTATGTTGTCGGGGGCTTCATGCCCCTGGTAGGGTCACCCATGGCAATCTGGTCCTAGGTGAGGGAACAGACAAAGAGTGGTTCAAAAGACCTCTATGAAGAATACAAACTTTGGTAAACGTTTTCCCTCGCCCGGACGTGGGTCACCGGGGCCTCCCTCTGGAGCCAGGCCTGGAGGTGGGGCCCGATGGCGAGCGCCTGGTGGTCGGGCCTGCACCCATGGGGCCCGGCCGGGCACAGCCCGAAGAGGCAACGTGGGTCCCCCTTCCCATGGGCTCACCACCTGTAGGAGGGGCCAAAGAGGTCGGGTGCAGTGTGAGTTGGGCGGTGGCCGAAGACAGGGGCCTTGGCGGTCTGATCCTCGGCTGCAGAAGCTGGCTCTAGGGACGTGGAATGTCACCTCTCTGGCGGGGAAGGAGCCTGAGCTAGTGCGTGAGGTTGAGAAGTTCCGGCTAGATATAGTTGGACTCACCTCTACGCACAGCTTGAACTCTGGAACCAGTCTCCTTGAGAGGGGATGGACTCTCTTCTACTCTGGAGTTGCCCCCGGTGAGAGGCGCCGAGCAGGTGTGGGCATACTTATTGCCCCCCGGCTCGGGGCCTGTACATTGGGGTTCACCGCAGTGGACGAGAGGGTGGCCTCCCTCCGCGTTCGGGTGGGGGGACGAATCCTTACTGTTGTTTGCGCTTATGCGCCAAACAGCAGTTTGGAGTACCCGCCCTTTTTGGGGTCTCTAGAGGGGGCGCTAGAGGGCGTCCCTCCTGGGGACTCCATCGTTCTGTTGGGGGACTTCAATGCTCACGTGGGCAATGACAGTGAGATCTGGAAGGGCGTGATTGGGATGAACGGCCCCCCCGATCTGAACCAGAGCGGTGTTTTGTTATTGGACTTCTGTGCTCGTCACGGATTGTCCATAACGAACACCATGTTCAGGCATAAGGGTGTCCATATGTGCACCTGGCACCAGGACACCCTAGGCCGCAGTTCGATGATCGACTTTGTGGTCGTGTCGTCGGACTTGCGGCCACATGTCTTGGACACTCGGGTGAAGAGAGGGGCGGAGTTGTCAACTGATCACCACCTGGTGGTGAGTTGGCTCCGTTGGCAGGGTAGGATGCCGGTCAGGCCTGGTAGACCCAAACGTATTGTGAGGGTCTGCTGGGAACGTCTGGCAGAGTCCCCTGTCAGGACGAGCTTCAACTCCCACCTCCGGCAAAGCTTCAACCACGTCCTGGGGGAGGTGGGGGACATTGAGTCCGAATGGACTATGTTCCGCGCCTCCATTGTTGAGGCAGCCGACCGGAGCTGTGGCCGTAAGGTGGTCGGTGCCTGTCGCGGTGGCAACCCAAGAACCCGTTGGTGGACACCGGCGGTAAGGGATGCCATCAAGCTGAAGAAGGAGTCTTACCGGGCCTTTTTGGCTGGTGGCACTCCGGAGGCAGCTGATAGGTACCGGCAGGCCAAGCGGAACGCGGCTTCGGTGGTTGCTGAGGCAAAAACCCGGGCGTGGGAGGAGTTTGGGGAGGCCATGGAGAATGACTTCCAGACGGCTTCGAAGAGATTCTGGTCCGCCATCCGGCGTCTCAGGAGGGGAAAGCAGTGCATGGTCAACACAGTGTATAGTGGGGATGGTGCGCTGCTGACCTCGACTCGGGACGTTGTGGGTCGGTGGGGAGAGTACTTCGAAGACCTCCTTAATTCCACCAACATGCCTTCCGATGAGGAAGCAGAGTCTGGGGACGTAGAGGTGGACTCTTTCATCTCTGGGGCCGAGGTCGCCGAGGTGGTCAAAAAGCTCCGTGGTGGCGGCGCCCCGGGGGTGGATGAGATCCGCCCTGAGTTCCTCAAGGCTCTGGATGTTGTAGGGCTGTCATGGTTGACACGTCTCTGCAACATTGCATGGACATCGGGGACAGTGCCTCTGGACTGGCAAACCGGGGTGGTGGTCCCCCTCTTCAAGAAGGGGGACCGGAGAGTGTGTTCCAACTACAGAGGGATCACACTTCTCAGCCTCCCCGGGAAAGTCTATTCAGGGGTCCTGGAAAGGAGGGTCCGTCGGATAGTCGAACCTCGGATTCAGGAGGAGCAGTGTGGTTTTCGTCCGGGTCGCGGAACAGTGGACCAGCTCTTCACCCTTAGCAGGGTCCTGGAGGGGGCATGGGAGTTCGCCCAACCAGTCTACATGTGCTTTGTGGACTTGGAGAAGGCATTCGACCGTGTCCCTCGGGGAGTCCTGTGGGGGGTACTCCGGGAGTATGGGATATCGGATTCCCTGTTAAGGGCTGTCCGGTCCCTGTACAACCGGTGTCGGAGCTTGGTCCGCATTGCCGGTAGTAAGTCTGACCTGTTTCCGGTGAGAGTAGGACTCCGACAGGGCTGCCCTTCGTCACCGATCCTGTTCATAATTTTTATGGACAGGATTTCTAGGCGCAGCCAGGGCGTTGAGGGGGTACAGTTTGGTGGGCTCAGGATTGGGTCACTGCTTTTTGCAGATGACGTTGTTCTGTTGGCCTCATCACCCTGTGACCTACAGCTCTCACTGGATAGGTTCGCAGCCGAGTGTGAAGCGGCTGGGATGAGAATCAGCACCTCCAAATCTGAGGCCATGGTCCTCAGCCGGAAAAGGGTGGAGTGCCCTCTCAGGGTTGGGAGTGAGATCCTGCCCCAAGTGGAGGAGTTTAAGTATCTCGGGATCTTGTTCACGAGTGAGGGTAAAATGGAGCGGGAGATTGACAGGCGGATCGGGTCAGCGTCTGCAGTGATGCGGGCTCTGTATCGGTCCGTCGTGGTGAAGAAGGAGCTGAGTCAAAAGGCAAAGCTCTCAATTTACCGGTCGATCTACGTTCCTACCCTCACCTATGGTCATGAGCTGTGGGTAGTGACCGAAAGAACAAGATCGCGAATACAAGCGGCCGAAATGGGTTTCCTCCGCAGGGTGTCTGGGCTCTCCCTTAGAGATAGGGTGAGAAGCTCAGTCATCCGGGAGGGGCTCAGAGTAGAGCCGCTGCTCCTCCGCATCGAGAGGAGCCAGATGAGGTGGCTTGGGCATCTATTTAGGATGCCCCCTGGACGCCTCCCTTGTGAGGTGTTCCGGACACGCCCCACCGGAAAGAGACCCCGGGGAAGACCCAGGACACGCTGGAGGGACTATGTCTCTCGGCTGGCCTGGGAACGCCTTGGGATCCCCCCGGAAGAGCTGGAAGAAGTGGCCAGGGAGAGGGAAGTCTGGGCATCCCTGCTGAAGCTGCTGCCCCCGCGACCCGACCTCGGATAAGCGGAAGAAGATGGATGGATGGATGGATGGTAATTTGTCATTTGTAAACCATTAACCTATGAATTTATGTTCTAATATAGTATTTGATAGCGATTATATAGGGGGGGCAATCCATGGCAGGGGGCATTTCAGCACATAACAGGTGTTACAAAAAAAATTGAGCCGCTCTTTTGCCATTTCGGCAACCAATCAAAGGGCTTGTGATCAGTGTTTCTACTGTTGATGCATATCACCTTTTAAACCAACGCACGAACGCGCAATAATCCTAGACAACTCAATCCAGCTATACTAATCATCAACAACAGGTGTGCTCAAAGAACCAACTTAGCCAGATCGTAATTAGCACAATGATCTCATCATAGATGTGTCAATTCATCTCGGATGTGTCAAGCGACGTACGAAGAATGGAATCCTGGTAACTAAAAATAACAACATTATCCTCTCTGGGTTTATGCCATTAATGAGGATTTATAGGAGAGCGAGAGTTTCTTAAAGAGGTCCTATTATGCTTTTTCAAATATTATCTTTCATGAAGTGTGTCATGTAACTGTATGTGAACATAAACTGTCTGCAGTATCTGTGACGCTGACAGTGCGCGATAAATGAAGTTTTTGTCTATTAAAAAAAAGACTCTGCTCACATTCACCTAAACGAGACGTTAGCAAAAGTAAATATTTTTACTCTGTTACGGATCCACGTCACTTGCATACATATGTTACATATTACATATTTGCATAATGTCCGCCCACGTTCTACGTCGCGAACAACTTGCCCGTTATCTTACAATTTACGTTACCACACTCTTGTTAATGTGATCGAGCATTCATGCCGGGTTCGATTAAACACTTTGTAATATAAAAAAACTATAAAAACGAGAGCTAAAATTTAAATTAGCTGGTCGTTACACGGTAAAACTGATGCCATCTTTTCTATGTATCGACGGGTCTCCAGAGCCGTCGTTCAGTTATGGTAATGGGCGTTTAGTTTTCCGACACACGCTGTAGCGGTAGACCAGTCATAAAGGACCGCGCCATCTGACCAATCACAGCAGTGAGGGCTCACGGAAAGGAGGGGTTTAGACAGACTGAATCTTCGAACTGATTCACACGAGTCGTTTACGAATCATTTAGAAATGGGGTAAAATGAAATCTACTTTTGGAGAAAACTAAAGTGTTTTTTGACCTTGCATACATGTAAACCTGTTTTAAGAGACTCATTAAGCAATATTAGCAACCTTTAAAATGGTATAATAGGACCACTTTAATTTGTGCTTTGTGTAAACGGCCACGCCTCTACCTGTTCAGAACTCCGTGGGGTTGCAGCCTCAGCCTGTGGATCTGCCTGTTCCGAACAGTGCAGAGTATTTTTTCGCGGCTCCGCCCCTCGCGAGACTCGCATCGTTACAGATATTTTTTTGTTTGTTTGTTTTTTATTCCAGTATACACGAGGAGCAATACTGATCATATCAGTTTAGGAAGGAGGAAAAACAACCATGAGTTTACTGATCACTGCACAAAAATTAAATGATGAATTTGGATTATTATAGAACTTTTTATTTATTACATTATCTGCTTTGATGACTTGACAGTTTGTCAAGTAGTGTACTTGATGCTGTGTTAAAACATTCATTACAGCTGCAGAGTTACAATGTACATGGCATGTTTTTTTTTTCACTACCTGGAATTGTAAAAGGCCAAAACATTATTATAACTTGACATGATAAAGTGTTGTCATGTACTTGTCAAACATCTTTTCTTCATGAATTCTGCTCACCAACTTGAAGTCTTTTTCCCAAAGTCTCCTGGCCTGCTGAGTATGAGCTTCATAAATTATTGCCATTTCTCTTTGGAAACACAAGACTAAATTTGAAAGCCAGTGCACAGGATTTTGCTTTGTCGTGCACTTGCATGATCTACAAACAGTGCTGATTACTCTCAGTACAACTTTGCTTACAGAAACTGATTAACAAATTTAAAGTTGTGTTATTGTTGTGAAGGCTGATTTGAAGCAGGAAGTACAATGCATTCTCTCTACACTCTATACTCTACTGTATGTAATCATATACAGTACACATCTACATGCACAAACTTGCATATAGTACATGTAGATAGGCAAGTGTTTAATTGCACTTCACACAAAGGGGAATTTGGCAAGCATAGACCACAAGAGACTAATGGCAGGCGACATATCCGCTGGTCTTGTGGTTTAACTGATTTGAATAAGGAGTAAACACATATGATGGAAACCATTTTCCCACACAGAAACCAACACCTGACTTAGGCCTCCCACACTTAACAACGCACAGAGAACGTTACAGTCTGATCATGTTGCACAAGCACAACTTTTGCACATACATTTCGCAACTCTGCTATTTACATCTCCTTAAACAGTCTGCTGACTCCTACTGTCCTGGAATACTTGTTCTGTTGTGTTGTCTTGTTTGTTGTTGTACTTCTCTTACATTGAATGCTTGATGTACAGTAGGCCTTGTGTCATCTTCATGTAATGCATTTTCCATCATGGTTAAAAAGAAGTTGATGCTCCTCTGTATGGCTGAGATAAAGATAAATCACAAAAGAACAAAACCTGACTTCAAACACCGACCTTTTAACTAGATGAGCCAATGGTGCTTTGATGACATTTATTCTTTTCTTTTACTTGATGATGCAAATTCTATAATTGATGTGGAAGTCTAACACATGAAATTGGCAGTACAGTATTAGGTGGCGATTGAGAGGTGTGTGTGTCTGGGCATGTTTTTTATCACTTGGTGGGGAACACGGCAGCATCCATTTTAAAAATAACTGAAACAGCCATACTAGCTGTCACACACACCCGTTTTGCGGCTGGCACTAGGACCCGGAAGTAGGACAGTCGTAAAACAGGAAGCATAAAAGGAGACAAGATGGCGCTTCACATCACTCTGTCATTGAGTTTGCCCATGTCGGTTCAGAACATCCGTCTGCCGTATCGTGAGTACTCACTTTCTTGGGTTTGTTTTCTGATACGAGTGTGTGTTTATAGGACGCGGGTTAAATTTGTGTTTTTCCCTTGCTCCTCGTTTGTGAGAGTCCTTAGACTAAATCGCGTGGTTATCCTGCCTACTCGCTTGCTTCCGCGTTTGGGTTTACCATCCATGCTACAAAGGGCTAACCGCTAGTGCTAAGTCTTCTGATCATCCCGGTTAGTTTCGTGATACTAGCTCCTTGTTCATTACCAAGATTAGGGTTAGAAGTAGGTATATTTCTAACTCTAATATAAATTAATGTTAAGTATATTAATTAGCTGTCCGTATGTAAATATGTGGGGCATTCAAGTCAAACAGGGACATTTGAATAACAGAATAACAGATCACAATCATGAGAGTATAAATTTACTTTTATTTTTCTGTATATTCTCCTGCACTACATTAATGAATTCACCAAATGTTTCACGAGTGCTTGGATACCATCAAGCACTCAGTATAAAGTTCTCAGTATAAAGCTGAGTATGTGAGCCATGATTGAACTGTGTGCTTCACATCTGAAACACTGGCCTCCCAGGAACCTCTTTAATGGCCAAAACGTGGAAATGGCTTAAAGCCAGGCCAGGACTGTACGAGGATGTGGCAATAACTCCCAGTAGAGTTGTGTTCATGAATATGTGTACAGTCCACCCATAGAGATGCGCCTCTTCCACAAGTTATCTATTGACTTTCAAGGATCAGGCTTGCAGGGGCCCTGCCACTTGCAGGGGCTCTGAGCCACCTTCGTCATTCGCTGATGCAAGCCTTGTTTAAAAGATTTGCAACAAGTATTTATTTTTGGCTTGTTTTTAGTAAAATAAATAATATCACAGTGATATGTTGTTCTTCTAAGCGTCATATTTGCCTAATACTAATACCCACTAGGATGATTTTATTATGTTTTTCCACAAAAACACATGGAATTAAAAGAGGGGGGACAAATTTTTGTATTACTGTATGTGTACTGTATATATATATATATATATATATATATATATATATATATATATATATATATATATATATATGTGGGGTCTACAGTGGTGTGAAAAACTATTTGCCCCCCTCCTGATTTCTTATTCTTTTGCATGTTTGTCACAAAAACTGTTTCTGATCATCAAACACATTTAACTATTAGTCAAAGATAACACAAGTGAACAAAAAAATGCAGTTTTTAAATGAGGGGTTTTATTATTTAGGGAGAAAAAAAATCCAAACCTACATGTCCCTGTGTGAAAAAGTAATTGCCCCCTGAACCTAATAACTGGTTGGGCCACCCTTAGCAGCAATAACTGCAATCAAGCGTTTGCGATACCTTGCAACGAGTCTTTTACAGCGCTCTGGAGGAATTTTGGCCCACTCATCTTTGCAGAATTGTTGTAATTCAGCTTTATTTGAGGGTTTTTCTAGCATGAACCGCCTTTTTAAGGTCATGCCACAACATCTCAATAGGATTCAGGTCAGGACTTTGACTAGGCCACTCCAAAGTCTTCATTTTGTTTTTCTTCAGCCATTCAGAGGTGGATTTGCTGGTGTGTTTTGGGTCATTGTCCTGCTGCAGCACCCAAGATCGCTTCAGCTTGAGTTGACGAACAGATGGCCGGACATTCTCCTTCAGGATTTTTTGGTAGACAGTAGAATTCATGGTTCCATCTATCACAGCAAGCCTTCCAGGTCCTGAAGCAGCAAAACAACCCCAGACCATCACACTACCACCACCATATTTTACTGTTGGTATAATTTTTTGGTGATGATGGCTTTTTCTGAAATGCTGTGTTACTTTTACGCCAGATGTGAACACTGGCCTTAATTGAGGCAAGTGAGGCCTGCAGTTCTTTAGATGTTGTCCTGGGGTCTTTTGTGGCCTCTCGGATGAGTTGTCTCTGCGCTCTTGGGGTAATTTTGGTCGGCCGGCCACTCCTGGGAAGGTTCACCACTGTTCCATGTTTTTGTCATTTGTGGATAATGGCTCTCACTGTGGTTCGCTGGAGTCCCAAAGCTTTAGAAATGGCTTTATAACCTTTACCAGACTGATAGATCTCAATTACTTTTGTTATCATTTGTTCCTGAATCTCTTTGGATCTTGGCATGATGTCTAGCTTTTGAGGTGCTTTTGGTCTACTTCTCTGTGTCAGGTAGCTCCTATTTAAGGGATTTCTTGATTGAAACAGGTGTGGCAGTAATCAGGCCTGGGGGTGACTACAGAAATTGAACTCAGGTGTGATAAACCACAGTTAAGTTATTTTTTAACAAGTGAAATCACTTTTTCACACAGGGCCATGTAGATTTGGAGTTTTTTTTTCTCCCTTAATAATGTAAACCTTTATTTATAATGTAACAATAATAAATGTATTATAAATAATGTAACATTTAAAAACTGCATTTTGTGTTCAATTATGTTATCTTTGACTAATAGTTAACGGTTTTTGATGAGCAGAAACATTTAAGTCTGACAAACATGCAAAAGAATAAGAAAGGGGCAAATAGTTTTTCACACCACTGTATATATATATATATATATATATATATATATATACCATTCCGACACACTATTGGTTGGTACGCGACCCATCGCACCTGCACAATTTTATTTATTTATTTATTTAAATTATACTTGGATTTATCATTCATTCTGACAGCACTAATGTTTATTGTAGACAACCATACAAGGGTAATTGTTACTAAGCCTGCCCTGGGTACACTAATTTTCTTGTATGTTGCCCTCACAGATTCTTGCAGCTAAGCTTGGATGTACATTCCAATAAAGGTTACTGATGACATGCCTCTGAAGTTGGACTTTTTACACCATTAAAATACTTATAGACAACTAGTTATCATATCTTCTTCTCCATAAAACATGTTAATGCTCAGTAGTACACATATATGGTTCTTTAATGTATTTGCATTGTACTAAAATTTATTCTTTTTTAATTGCCATATACAGTATCCCAAATCATTATGGCTGTTAAAAAATACAACAAAAAACAAGAACACATTTTTCTTTTTCTTTTTTTTTATGAGGTGTTAGTGTATAGTAGTATATAGGCCCGTGGCACAGCCTAAGCTTTTATCCTTAATGCTTTTTTCCCCCCTCACGTTACTTTTACTTTTATACTTTAAGTAGTTTTGAAACCAGTAGTTTTACACTTTTACTTGAGTAAAAAGCTTGAGTTGATACTTCAACTTCTAAAGAAGTCTTTTTAAACCCTAGTATCTACAGTGGTGTGAAAAACTATTTGCCCCCTTCCTGATTTCTTATTCTTTTGCATGTTTGTCACACTTAAATGTTTCTGCTCATCAAAAACCGTTAACTATTAGTCAAAGATAACATAATTGAACACAAAATGCAGTTTTTAAATGAAGGTTTATGTTATTAAGGGAGAAAAAAAACTCCAAATCTACATGGCCCTGTGTGAAAAAGTGATTGCCCCCCTTGTTAAAAAATAACTTAACTGTGGTTTATCACACCTGAGTTCAATTTCTGTAGTCACCCCCAGGCCTGATTACTGCCACACCTGTTTCAATCAAGAAATCACTTAAATAGGAGCTACCTGACACAGAGAAGTAGACCAAAAGCACCTCAAAAGCTAGACATCATGCCAAGATCTAAAGAAATTCAGGAACAAAAGTAATTGAGATCTATCAGTCTGGTAAAGGTTATAAAGCCATTTCTAAAGCTTTGGGACTCCAGCGAACCACAGTGAGAGCCATTATCCACAAATGGCAAAAACATGGAACAGTGGTGAACCTTCCCAGGAGTGGCCGGCCGACCAAAATTACCCCAAGAGTGCAGAGACGACTCATCCGAGAGGCCACAAAAGACCCCAGGACAACATCTAAAGAACTGCAGGCCTCACTTGCCTCAATTAAGGTCAGTGTTCACGACTCCACCATAAGAAAGAGACTGGGCAAAAACGGCCTGCATGGCAGATTTCCAAGGCGCAAACCACTTTTAAGCAAAAAGAACATTAAGGCTCGTCTCAATTTTGCTAAAAAACATCTCAATGATTGCCAAGACTTTTGGGAAAATACCTTGTGGACCGACAAGACAAAAGTTGAACTTTTTGGAAGGTGCGTGTCCCGTTACATCTGGCGTAAAAGTAACACAGCATTTCAGAAAAAGAACATCATACCAACAGTAAAATATGGTGGTGGTAGTGTGATGGTCTGGGGTTGTTTTGCTGCTTCAGGACCTGGAAGGCTTGCTGTGCTAGATGGAACCATGAATTCTACTGTCTACCAAAAAATCCTGAAGGAGAATGTCCGGCCATCTGTTCGTCAACTCAAGCTGAAGCGATCTTGGGTGCTGCAGCAGGACAATGATCCAAAGCACACCAGCAAATCCACCTCTGAATGGCTGAAGAAAAACAAAATGAAGACTTTGGAGTGGCCTAGTCAAAGTCCTGACCTGAATCCTATTGAGATGTTGTGGCATGACCTTAAAAAGGCGGTTCATGCTAGAAAACCCTCAAATAAAGCTGAATTACAACAATTCTGCAAAGATGAGTGGGCCAAAATTCCTCCAGAGCGCTGTAAAAGACTCGTTGCAAGTTATCACAAACGCTTGATTGCAGTTATTGCTGCTAAGGGTGGCCCAACCAGTTATTAGGTTCAGGGGGCAATTACTTTTTCACACAGGGCCATGTAGGTTTGGATTTTTTTTCTCCCTAAATAATAAAACCCCTCATTTAAAAACTGCATTTTGTGTTTACTTGTGTTATCTTTGACTAATAGTTAAATGTGTTTGATGATCAGAAACATTTTGTGTGACAAACATGCAAAAGAATAAGAAATCAGGAGGGGGGCAAATAGTTTTTCACACCACTGTATACTTCTACTCAAGTAACGAATGTGAATACTTTTGACACCACTGTATATATATATATATATATATATATATATATATATATATATATATATAGTGTGTTTATGTGTGTGTGTGTATGTGTGTGTGCGTGTGTGTGCGCGCACCTGGAGCTTTGTTAGAATGTTAGACTGCAAGAGTCAGTGCCAACAGTACAAGGAAATGCTCCCAGTCAACCCCACTACACACACACACACACACACACACACACACACACACATTTTTTTCATTCTGTAATTTTCCTACATAAACAGAGCCTGAAGTCAATGAGACATTTTCATATAATGTTCACACAATCCATTTTCCTCCACCAGAATTTTTCTTCGCTCACAGGGTGCCTTAATTATTATTTGTTAGCAAATGTAATAATTAAATAGAGAATATGGAATGAAAAACACTAGAGGGGAAACATTCAGGCCTTGCAGTAAAATAAGAGAGGCCACCTGACTGGCATGCTGCTGTAACACAATATGGTGCTACATAAGTGGGGGCCAGTGACAGCTAAGTGCCCCAATGCATGATGGGTTAGAGATAAAGCTGGAGAGCAACACAGAGGCCCTGGGCTCAGTGTGCACAGCAGGGATGCAGATAGCATTGTGCTTCTTAGGGGCATTTAGTTTCCAGCTCAACTTTACCTTTCTGTGCTGTCTGCCTCGGGATCGCTTATAGTGCTGTGGCCGAGTCGTGCTGTCAGCTGCTGGAGCTGTCATCACCCTAGTCGCTCAGGTGCGGAGATAAGAGTCCAGCGTGGCTGCGTTTGAGAGGATAATGGGCTGCGTTTAGAAGCGATATCAGCAGAACCGACTTTCTCCTCTGCTCAGACACACGTGTATGGATGGACATGCGTGCACACGCTGCTACCACACACACAAAACATTTGAGTCTGTGTGTATGTGTAATTTCCTCAGTCATTCTCACAGGCCCTCTTAACACATGAGTGCCCATGCTGTACAGACACAGTGGTCCCCTAACAGGCTGCTCTTTGTCTCCGTCTCCCACAAATTGCTTGAGGAATGCTACTGAAAAACAACAGTGCAGACAGATCCCTGCAAACCCAGAGGAGCCGTACAGAACATGCTGCACGTTCATTATGCTGATTAGGCAAAGAAGATAATTAGACGAACCAGCAAAGAATTGTGTGTGTGTGGTGGGTTTGGAAAGTGACTGTGGGAACTATGAGCAACGGAGGATGCAACCCACTGAACATGCAAAATAGCAACCACAAATATTAGAGAAAATTCTATTTTTACCAATGTGCTAAAAATCATCTTTTTTTTTATCATAGTAAACATGGCAAAGAGAAGAACAAACCTGTAAAAGATAAAGCTCATACAAAAGAAAACTTTCCCTATAGGTGTCGCATAATGTAGGTCAGATGAAATTAGCGCAGACAAGACTCAATACAAACCCACTAGCTGATTCCCAAAAGTAACATTCATCAATTTATGACATAGAAGACAACCTGAACGCCTGAAACAGATGGAGCATGACACGCTTGGAGAAGTTCAGCTGGAGATTCAGTCGAACTGAAAGGAAAAGCTGAACATTACACACTCTTGGGAAACATGATGTTTCTGTGTAGCACTTACCCTCTTCGTATATATATATATATATATATATATATATATATATATATATATATATATATATATATATATATATATATATATTAGGGCTGCATGATATTAGGAAAATATGCGATATGCGATATTGTTGTTGAATACTGCGATAATGATATTTCTTGCGATATAACATTTCCCTAGAGAAATGCATTTTTTTATTATTATTGCCTATTTTTTTATTTATTTATTTATATATGTAATGATCATACATAAATAAACAGGTAATAGATATTCGTCTGATGTAATTAAATCTAATTCAGGCTAAAAAGAAACTATATGTCAAGGAAGTTGCAAATATTTAGACTTCAAAACACTATGAATGACTTAAAACCCTCAGCAGATATTCTGACTTCTGGTTTGCTGTTACTATAAACCTGCCAACACAATATGAATTACTTTCAAACATTACTGTTTATTTACATGTAACAATACACTCATCAATAGTGTCTTAAAACAAGAGCATCTTTTAAACAAAATATTCTCTTTGGCTTGCCTGTTTTAAAAAAAAATAAAAATAAATATTATTAAACAAAAATTAAATAAAAAAATACTATTTGTCACACACACACACGCACACACACACATACATGCGCGCACACACATGCACACACGCACGCACACACACAGTCGCTCCACGACCGGCACTAGGACCCGGAAGTAATGGGGGCGCGAACCCGGAAGTATAAGAGGAGTAAACAAACCATCGCATACAGCTTAGTCCACGCATGTCGGTGCAGATTGTTTACTTTCTGAGTCGAGTGTGTGTTTATAGGACGCGGGTTAAATGTGTGTTTTTCCCTTGCTCCCCTTCTGTGAGAGTCCTTAAACTAATTAGCGTGGTTATCCTGCCTAAGATATAAGCGGGTATAAACATAGTAAGGGCCCATAGTAAGGACCCAGGGTCAAATTTGGACACACAAATGCTTGGCAAATAAAGTATTTATCGCAACTCTTTGTGATATGGTTATTGCGCATGCCATTATCGCGATAACAATATTATTTCGATATATCGTGCAGCCCTAATATATATAGAGTTATGTATGTTTATACGAATACGAAGAGGATTTGTACAGTATCTAAAATTAATCTGCTTTGGTGATGTTTCTATGTAGCAATTAATTCTTTTAAACACTCTGCTTCCTGGTCACATGACCAGCAAAAGCTCAGGTATGGACTGGTTAACAGCAGTGGTGGCTGTACTCGGTCATTTGGCCCAGTGTGAAGGAAACTGCTATTACCCCATTATGTTCTACAATTACCTTTTACTGTGGCGCTGTATAAGTATCTAATTTACCGACTGCATTAATGTTTCCACTGCAATTCAATAATGCTGCATTTATGCTTGCTTCTGAAAGGCCCACTGAGAGTCTGCACAAAGCACACACACACTGCCAGCATTGTGTTAACAGCTCGTTCTCCTTCAACTATGTATACCTGCATGGCATTATCTGCTTCAGGGACAAGCTGAGTAAAACAAAGCCCCAAGGAAAATGCCTGGAAATTCCAAGAAACATTTAGACCTATGATAATTGTTTCTCAAAAACAGATTACAACTTGCCAAATGTGGTAAATCGAATAAAACCTTTGTGATTTGAACTGTACTCTTGGGAGTTAAATTGTCTGTTGGATGAAAAAAACGTTCATTTTGATAACAGACGATGAGTTATAAATCATGAAGTGACAACCTTAGAATTTCACACAGTATATCTCAGATGAGTAATTGCTGCTTTTTTTGCAGAAAAAAGTGCTGGATTTTCTTCTCCAAGAAAATGACAACATGCTATCATTAGAAGTCAACCAACTGCTGGATACGTAGTTGATTCGTAGTGGCAGCTGGGAAACAGCATTTGCCAAAATATATGACTGAATCTGGTGATTTGCTGGAGAGCCAGAATTCCAGTCATTCTTGCTGAACCCAAATGAGCTTCCCATCCAGAGAAAGGGCTGACTGGAGGCTTTAATGGATTATGTATTGACACGTATAATGACACAGAGTGAGAGATTTAAAGGATGATCTAATCACTGAGGTTTTTAAAGGCAAATTTCAGTCATTTGGAATTCTAAATTGCAACAAACTGGACTGCACTAGCCTCGGAATGCTTTTTATATTAAGATGCTTTAATAAACATGACAAAATAAAAACAATAAAGTTCCTTTGAGTTTAGTGATTTGACAAATGTCTGCTCATAGTACCAGCAGTAAGCCCAGTAATATATATTACCTTTAAATAAGTAAATAGTGGTGTATGTATTAAGACCACATATGGCATGTATTATAGTTGTCCCTGTGCACAAAATCTATGATCTCACTAATTAGTTGTAGCATATGTGGCTGAAGAGTTGTGCTGAATAATTGAAAATCTACTGAAAAACTGGCTATATGAGAAAGATATTCAGCTTCTGAAGCCAAGGCCTGGGTCATCTCCAGATCTAAACCTAGTATAAAACTGTTGGACAATGGTGAAGAGAGCGGTAGCAGTTAACAAACCGTCTTCTGTAGATGATCTTCAGGAAGCAATCAAACAGCCATAGATTGAGCGAGTGACACCAGAGTACTGCAGCCATTTTCTTTTTAAATTCTATGTCCAGGTGAACCCAGCAGGTTTTGAAAAATAAAGGACTAGATAGTAAATATTGATTGTTGTATAGTTATTTAATTCTATTATATAAATATAAAATTGTTCCTATTATCTTGACTGTAATTGTTTTTTTTTGTATAAAAAAAAAGCAAATGTCATTAAAACACTGAAATTCACTATTGTTCCAATACTTTTGGCCACCACTGTGCAAGAAATTGCTTTAAGTTAAAAAAAAAAAAAACAAACAAAACAAAACATACAGTAATAGTATTTTTAAAAATCACTGCATGAAAAATAAAAACGTTCCTGTTTGGATTTAAATAATACAATTTTTAAGAGTCTGTGACTGGATAATTACTGCAGCGATTTATCTGTTTTAGCTAGTAGCAGTTCTTTCAATCCTAACTGATGCAGCGAGTAGCTTCTCATGTCCTAAACAACCACTCATAGGGCTTAATTACATTAAATACATCATTAAATACAATCATGTAAGGGCTTAATATTATCTAAATGATACTTATTTATCTGGAAATAAGTGTTCCTTAAGGGCAACAGCAGGAAGCCATGGCAAACTTTGGAAAAAGATTGTTCCCTCTCAAATAGAAATGGACTTTGGTGCACCAGAAACCTTAATGACTCTGATTAAGTCTACAAAAATTTTAGACAAAAGCTATAAACTGCATCACATGATGTGTAACAATGCAGGAAAAAAAAAACATTAACAACCAAACAAGCATGAACAATAGGTGCTCTCTGATTACCAAGCTATTTTCTGTCTAATTGTGTGTGTGCATAATAGGCATTGAATCTAAGCTTCCAAAAAAGTCTGACCAACAAGAAAGCGACAGAAAAGCAAAGACATCCATTCCACTTGTGCATTCCAGTGTCCAGGTTAAAGTGCTGCATAAATAAAATGGCTTAGAAGTGTATCATGTCAGTGTGAATGTTTGTTTATGGTACCATGACAATATCACATGACTAGTGGCACAATAAGCATGACTACGGATGATGTAGTCGTTAAATAACAGAGGTCACACAGTTTGCACAAGCCACAATGGAGTTGTAATGTATCAGCAGTCTCAACCAGGAGACTGAGGAAATGACTGAAAGTACTACCCAAGAGCCACTGCGGGGACAAATGAATACGTCTACCCTAATTAGATACTCATCTTCCTACCTTACGTCTTTACTGGAAGAGTTTGCATGTATGTACACTCGGCAACAAACCACTACCCCCTCATTACTCTACTTCTGTTCCTCCATAGTGGCTCCAGGCAGGCTAAAGCAGCTCTCCCCCCTTCTCCACATATGCATACATGCCGAGGCACACACACCAAAAACACACACGGCCTTACCCTCACCCCACTCTCTCTCCCAGCAAAATGAGCAACCCTACTATTAAGGATGCCTCTCACCAAAGTCTGGAGTGTTTCACTGGGTCATCACATTTTCCTGCACTCTAGGACTTGTCGTTTTTTTTTGTTTTTTTGTGTGTGTGTGTGTGTGTGTGTGTGTGTGTGCGTGTTGCTTGATCGGTCACAGCCCTGCTAATTGTTTCATGTGTATTTCTTCAACAGGCAACAAAGTAAACAGTTCTTGGAACGAAACAACACAAGCATCTAAATTCAGCCACACAATTATCAGAGATTCCTCAACCTCTGCCACAGACCAGAGATTTCGATTATAGTGCTAGAGAGAGAAAGAGAGAGAGAGAGAGAGAGAGAGAGGTCACGTGACTGAACACAACCAAGTGTCTGGGTTCTTCATCTTCAGGCAGGGTGAAGTAAACAAAAACACTTCCCTTCACTGAATGCAGCTGCAGCCTGTCTGACGGGCAGATCACGTGACAGATCCAGCGACAAACACACAGTGTGTTATTGTAGTAGTGGCTGGCAGTGTATCATTTGGAGGGTGGAGTCCCGATCAGGTTTCTCTGCACCTCGCTTGGTGTTTTGTGATCGTGCTAAAGACAGAAAAGGGGCCCCGGAACGCAAGCATTGCTGTGGAGTAATGCACTGTAACACAAGTGGTGGTTAACCATGGTGAGCTGGCGCACAGGCCCACACACACACACACACACACACACACACACACACACACACACACACACACACACACACACACACACACACACACACACACACCAGAACATAAAATACAAGACCTGCCCTACAGTATGTATACACTCTGGAAATACTATTACAAAGAACTGTATTTTTGTTTGCATTCATTCTGAAAGATTTTCGGAAAAAAAATGTGAATGCAAGCAGAATTAGAAGTTAGATGGAGGAGAAGTGATGTGTTATATGTAATCTACTGACAGGAACATTTTGGCATTGCACTAAGCTGGGTTTTTACTGCGTCGTGCAGCTACTCGCGGTTTATGTCGCGATGCATTTTGCAGACTAAATTAATGGGCCTGAAAAGTAGAGAGGCACAGGAGTTACTTACTACTCCACCATATAAACCAGAGCATATGGGGGAGTACAGAAACAAAAAGGAAATGTTATGAGCCTAATAAAGGCATTAATTTTATTCTAAACACACTGACCTGTTCACAACCTTTTAAAATGTGTTCCTGCGTCTCAGTGGGACAGAGTGCAAACGAGTTGTGGGCCGAGAGAAACAGCATGTGTAGAAAATATGAACATGAGGTCTGCCAAATGTGGAACATTAAAAGGGAAGTGTGTTGGGGTGCACATATTTACAAAGTGTTCCATCAATATGTTTCCAGACGTTGGTTAGCATTAGTGACGGCTGTCTTTAATTGTCTGAAAAGCTGATATTTTGAACAAAATGGTGGTTGAGACATGACTAATATTTTGTTTCCCATGCACTAAGTGTTCCCCCTGAGGAAACCCACATTCTGTTGAAACTTATCCTTGCTTACACTTAAAAAAGAGAGAGACTATTTAATAAAACCTCAGCCACTGGAATATTATGGAAAGTTAAAGCCACGCTAAAAAGAGCAAATACTATTTGTCTGTTTTAATAAAGTGTATAATGAGTTGTGCAGTAAGTTCCTGTTTCTATGCATCATAGTAGATCATCATATCTGATGAAGGTGAACCGTCTGTGCCGTGTTCAGGCAGCTGTGTACACTTTGAATTGAAGCGAAAGTCTCACAGCAGGTCCAGACATGTCAAATGGTCTGCATCCTGAGTGACGAGTGTAGTGGACCGCAGACTGCTCTGCCAAGTTTCCTCCTTTTGTTTCATTTGAATTGAGACTAAATCAAACTGGCAAATTTTGCCCTGTACACAGTTCAAAGATCCCACAACAGCAGCCCAGGAGACCACTTCATTGCCTTTACCCTTTATCGAGGCTGCTAGCACTCTATAATGTGAGCGTGTTGAGTTCATGTCCTGGTAGACTATGAAGAAATGGAAATTGCCCTCACCAATGGCCTCAAATAACCCACGTTTATATTTTAGTAAAAGATCTTTTGGAGAGTAAAATCGACAAATGCAGATAAATGCACTACTCAGTATGGTAAGACAAGCTCCTACATGCTCCTATTTCCACATGTGGACAGGCTTTAGACCAGAGCTGAACCAAAGCCACTTTTAACTGCTTATTTGTTCTGACCACACCTGTCTCCACAGCCTCTAATGTCTGTCTAGACATCAAAACCCACTCAGAATGATCAAGAACAGAAATCCTATGGTTAGAGCAAACATGCAAAACACATGTTCTGTAAATTCAACGAATTAAATGAATTCATTAAATCTGTAAAATAATATAAATTAACACACTTTCAATATTGTCTACTAAACTGTAACAAAGCCATCATCTTAGCAGGTTTAAATGAAAATAAATGTAAAAGTATTCAACTTATTTCTAGAAATTTTGTACAAACGATTTTAAATGTTTTTTTTTTTTTCCAAGCAGACAATTTAGCTTCTTTCTAAGAACTAGTTACTTACTAACCACCGCCTGATGAACTGAACAACATTGATCACCAACTATACAATTGTATCATGGGCAGCCAAGGCTTACCCACGCTTGCAGAGACCAAAGGCCAGCCCAACTCACAGACAAGTCAATGCAGTACAAATCTGTCAGTAATGCTGTCACACCAAGGCACTACCCATAGGGTCCAGCAGGCAAAGAGCCCAAGGCCACTGACCCCACTCCTCAGATCCCGATCAAATCAAGAACACCCACCGGACAAACAAGTCCGCTGCAGGAAGGCCTCACCCAGCAACCCACAGAACTCAAAGGATCATCTGCCAACGTCCTTGTAGTAGACACCCCACCACACTGCCAGAGGCTCTGTAGAGCCACGCCCCAAGGGGTTGGAGCCACCCAAAATGTAAATGGTTTTAAAATTAGTGGTTTTAATGTTATGGTTGGTCAGTGTACTCAGGTATCCCCACTTGCTATTGTAATTTTCCGCAGAGTAAATCTCTTCCATTACCTCATTGTCAGACAACATGTTCTACCTTATTAAAGCAATCCAGTGCCATTAAAATCTTTTTTCCTCACACAAAATCCTGTCCAAATGAAAACATTTACTGTTAGTGGAAACTGTGATGTTTTTGTAGTATGAATAATAAAAGACAAACAACAGAACAGGGTCATAAATGACAAGTGAGGCTTTATATGTCTTTGCAGTCTCAGTAAACAACACCACCAGGTTTCCTATCCCTTTGACAATACCAGCTTCTGAGAAATGCTAGCTAGCAGACCAGAGTACAGGAGAGACTCGGATGCACCTGGATTTAAGACTGTTCCCTTATGTATTGAAGGGTGTTTTCAATCCTGCAGTTTAGTTGTTACTAGCCCTGCAATAACACTGGATATAAGTAGTCTTTATTACTTTGCACTAGGTTGAATCAGTAGACTGGTTTAAAATCTTGGTTTCATTTCAACTGACGGAATGAAATGTCCAAGCAAACCGAGAAACTTTCATCACTATAAGTCATGTGAGAACGTTCGCTGCACTCATCGTGTTTTGTTCCTCAGATCTGTGTTTTGTACTGGTGAATATTCCTATAAAAACTTTTGCTTTTGCTCTACATTTGGTCATAACTGTGATAAATATCTATGCAATGTACCAAATGAAACCATGGCAACATTTTGAAAAAAATGTATTGATGTAAAATACTCCTTTATTGAGCAGAACAAAGAAGCAAATATTGAGTTTGTAGAATAACAATGCAGAGCCTGTGTTGGGACCACTGAGCTTAAACTTGCAGAATATCCATTGTATTTGGACCAGATTGAGGTCTAATCACGATCCCACCACAAATAAAATGCTCAAGAATCTGGATGCAGTTGTTTTGGTCCACACCTGAGTATAACTGCTACTGTAGGTTTAACCTTGCCCAAATAAACCACACCAAGCAGGAAACAAACCAGATTTCAATTCAACCAGAATGAACAAGACAAGTTTAAAAAAGTGTCTAGTGGCTGTTTACATCTTATAATAAACTTTTTTCAATGAAGTATAGTATGTTTAAGTTTCCTCTTCATTCTAGCACCAGTATAGAATATTACAAAAACAAATTACTAGCTTCAGCCCAACTCCGCCTTAGTGGTTAGCACTGTCCCGCACACCTCCAGAACTCAATGGGGTTCGAGGCTTGCCTCTGATCCAGTGTGCATAGAGTTTGAATGTTCACCCAGTGCTTGTTGGGTTCCCTGCGAGTACTCAGGTTTCCTCCCATGGTTCAAAGGATACAGTGTGTAACCCACCTTTTTCAGGAATAGGCTCCAGGCCCCCTCATGACCTTGCACAGAATAAGCTGTATAGATAATAAATGAATAAATATCATAAATATCTCTAGTTTGGTTCACCAGTTATTTTTCTGCTTTACAGCTCTGGTGTCACCACTGCTCATATTACTGCCTGTGCAGTTAAAAGGCGTGAATTACTTTGTATGCGTGTGTTCGTGCAATGGACTGGTGTTTCATCTATGGTATATTGCTGCTTCGCATCCAGTATTTCCAGGGTAGCCTCTGTATCCACCACAACCCGGGCCAAGATTCTCTTATTGAAGATGAATAAATGAATGAAATATTGATCACTACATTTTTAACATTATAAGTGTTTCAATGTGGCATTTTTGAAATTCCTGGTAAATAACCCCAGTCTGATGCACTCTGATTCACAGTTTTATAATGACATTATACAGATAACACTGTACATCTTAAAATGCTTTGGTAATATATATATTTTTTAACTTAACTTTTTCAAGTTCCTTCTTAGACCATATGCACATGTCCAGTAATTGTTCTTCTGCATTTCACCATGGTTTGTGTTTCCTAAGTAATCTCCTATTAAGTGCACAAGTCCAGTCATGTTCGTGTAATACGGACCAACCCTGCAATAAGCCTGAGGTGTACACTGGATATGTGTTGCATCTCAGATAAGATGACATGAGATGGACTGTCCTGCACAACAGATGTGCATGTCTGTGTGTGTGTGTGTGTGTGTGTGTGTACATTAACCATGTGCTTGTAACATTTACTGACATTTCATGTCTGAACACTTCAGCCATCAAGACAGATCAGTCTTTGCTACATAGTCAAGGGGGAGGGGCGATGGTGATGTCATATAGAGTAATCTATCTTCATGAAGACTGCAGACAGTTAAAGTCCTGGCTCTGTTGTTGCGAGGGAGTGGAGAAAGACACCTTCATTGGGGTATGCGTCTTTGTCCAGACAGAAGGAGACATTTGTTTGGCATATGTGTGTCTGTCCGATAGGAATAAATCACTGACATATTAAGAGAGTATTACTCACAGCCTGCCATTCAGACATACGCCTTAAAACCTTCGGCACTGCAAAAGACAAATGGTTTCCTGCTAATGGAAAGTAAGAACGAAATAAAACAGATAAAAGGAGGGAAGGAGAACTCGAAGGAAGGTGGAAAAGAAAGATGATAAAGCAACATGATTTTTATCACCGCTATATACTGTCACAGATTTGTATCCTAAAAGTTTCCTGTTTCCTATGAAGTACCTCTGACCTAACTTATATAACTTTTTTATATAAAGTTAGTACATAACTTTTACTTACTCATACTTAAGCTACATTTAACATTTTGTTTACACAAAGTATCCCTTAAATATAATGTAATAAAAAAAAATCCATTACAAAAGAGTCCGTTGTGTGTGTGTGTGTGTGTGTGTGTGTGTAGGTGTGTGTGTGTGTGTGTGTGTGTGTGTGTGTGTGTGTGTGTTAAAACCATATCTCCAACGAACTGCTCCAGGAAAACCAAAAACAAGGAAACACACTAACTCCAGGTGTGTGTGTGTGTGTGTGTGTGTGTGTGTGTGTGTGTGTGTGTGTGTGTGTGTGTGTGTGTGTGTGTGTATGCCTGTCAGGGTCAGACGGTTCACACACCTGCTGCCCTGAGGCAAAGAGAGACCTATGAAACTATACAGTGGACACAACTCCACTGGCCTTGCTCTCAGGATGAGCATCTGCTGACAGCAATATTCATTCACCCTGCTTATGCTCTGTTGTTTAAAAACAGTTGTGCCTGGATCTTTGTAGGCTTTATTACTAAATATTTAATTAGGACCACAGACTTCCTAACATGTTTTACAAATGCGTAGTTCCTAAATGCAAATCCCATCCCACTGATGTCAGACTATTTGTTGAAGGCAACACAATGGACAGTCAGATTTGAAGATCAAGGACTGTTTATGTCTAAGTCTTTAAACTTGCTACATTATTCAAGAAAAGGATGGAATTGTTGAATTATTTGTATAAGTTTACAATTATTGTAGTGGGCTATAAAGGCTAGGTCAAGTTACATATTTGCTCACCAAGTTGCTCAGAATCACTAATGAGTAATCTTAAGACACATTAAAATAGATTTAGTGTTCAGAGTTAGGTTACATGCAGAGTGAGAGACATTTAAAAAATTCTACACACTTTTTATTCAGATGTACTTATTGTCTCTGTTACACATAAATGACTGCAATTTGGGTTAATTTAACATACTGCTCCCACATTTCATTATTTGGCAGGTTATAAAAAAGGTTTGATCCACCAGTTTCATATAGCCACAACACATTAAATCAAGGGTTTAAATCTCAACATGTTCAGGGAATTTGGGTCATTCAATCACATTTTCATTTTCTTGCTTTGTCAGGTTAATAGTACAGATTCTATAGCAGTGCCATCGATAATTAAATTATGTTCATGGATAATATGCTCCCAAGGATAAACTGACAAATCATCTATCATTATCAATGCTCATCTTAACTCACTCACTCATCTTCTATAACGCATTATCCTGTATTCAGGGTCGCGGGGACCTGCAGCCTATCCTATTAGGCTAGGTGCACGAGACAGGGTACACCCTGGGCAGGGTGCCAATCCATTGCAGTGCTCATCATAAGTTTAGATCAAAATTTAATCAAATGAAATCTAATGAAAAATTTGCTCCTTGGCAAAGTCTCTAATTAAGTTACTCATTTCTACAAATTCAATTAAATTCAATAAAAAAAATAGAATAAATTTTTTACTGTAACAAGTTCCTAAAAATACAATATTTGGTTGTTTATGTAACAACCTCAGCAGCAACCTCATATCCCCTCTTGTCTGTTCCAACCACTCAGCATTCAGCATCTGGCCTGATCACTGTTTCTCAGTCGTTCATACCTTAAGTTAGATGTTTCTTATGCTACAATTATTCATAGATCACCATGTGAAACTGGTCAGGTACAGGGGCTCCTTCAGGAAGTCTGGAGAACTATTCCTCAAGACTACTTTAAAAAGACAAGAAAGTCTGGCTCTTTTGAAGCAACATGAGAAGAAATAAGGCGGTCCCCAAGACTTTTTCATAGTACCGTATATTTGACTTCAAATGGAAGTAATTTTTGTTATATACAGTATTTATATCCCAATACACAATATTTAATGTTGTAAAATTCAATACCCCAAATATGCAGTCATATAATGCAAGTGTAACAATATTATGTAACATCTGAGGGAATAAAGTCCAGGGCGGGAATAAAGTGCAACTGTCTGAACGGTACCTCGTAACATCTGAGGGCTGAATACCAAGTGTCCAATTTTGGTATTAACACTATAAGCACTTAAGTCAGCCCTGAATACACCCACACATTGCATGAGACAGAATATCATGATCTACAGTGAAACCTCGGATTATGAGTAACGCAGTTTACAAGTGTTCCGCAAGACGAGCAAAGTTTTTTAAAAAATTTTTGATTGGGAAAACGAGCATTGTCTTGGTTTAAGAGCACAGAGTATCATGTATCACACATGCGCTTTGTGTTTTGTTGTCGAGTGTCACATGATCATAACTGAGCCAACGGTCTTTCTCTCTCTTGCGTTGCAAATTTTTGGTAATCATCTCCCTTGCTGGGTCTTAGTGCTCGTCTCTTACTTGTATAATCAACATCCGTGCACTGTTTAGTATAACACTGTGACCACGTGTGTGTGTGTGTGTGTGTGTGTGTGTTGGTTTTTATGGTATACCCGGACATTACACCTGACTCCTTACCTGGGCTATCCGGACCTCATAGGATTAGCCGGACTATGCCGAAGTCCGCGTAATTCCGAGAGTGTATTGGCATTTGTCAGTGTCTAAATAGCATAAATTTGCATTTTCTTTGAAAGTCCATTTTAACCCGTAACCTGATTTCTGAGTGTATTCCAGTGTATCGGAGCAGCGCCCTCCAGATATCGGACCAGTATTGCAATTTCATACACTCGAACATACATTTTGCCGGGAATCCTTCTGATTGGCTGTTTTTGAGGAGCGAGACGCGGGGCGGGGCTTCGGAGCCGAGAGGGGCGGGGCTTCGGAGCCGAGCGGGGCGGGGCTTCTGACGGGCTCGGAGCGGGGCGGGGGCTCTAACCGGCTCAGAGCTCAGTCTGCACATGCGCAGTTTAACAGTTAAATGCTGTCTGGCGCACATGCGCAGTTTAACGGTTAAATGCCGTCTGGCGCACATGCGCAGTTTAACAGTTAAATGCCGTCTGGAGCACATGCGCAGTTTAACTGGAGCAACAGCGTGGCGAGGACGGAGCATCAAAACACACAGGTAAGCAGACACATTTACTAATATAGCAGCGTTTTACTTGTGCAGATGTTTTTTTTTCTTTTCTGCTTGTATTACATGACTTAGTAACTAGTGCGAGCACGATGCAGCTAATTAGAACTGAGTAGTTTAATGCAGTTAGGAGGAGGAAGAGGAGGAGGAGACTCAGAATGATGAAGATCATTAAACATTCACTCTCTTCATGCACTAAATATCAGCTGGAGTTAACGTGTTGTGCTCTGCTTTTTCATACCTAACAAAAATGCCTCTTAATTATATATATATATTAAAAAAATAAGCACGTGACCCTCCGCCTCCCGGTGTTTATTGCTGATGTAAACAAGCTAAAGTTCCCCATAAACAGAAGCTTGGCTGCAGCCTGCCTGTAGTGTTGTTAATAGAGTGATGAGTGACAGGTCCTGCTGCCCCAGTCATGCACACAGCAAGGTGAGGAGGCTCTCACAGCCGTGCAGACCCGCTCACTAACCGGCCTTAGGTAGGTAGTCAGTGTGGAGAGAGAGAGAGAGAGAGAGCTCGAGCTCAGGGGGGGACATTTAAACTCAGCCAGAGCTTCATGCTGACAGACAGGAGGACAGATACACTAACTGACAGTCCAGGGTTTCATCTTGTATGTTTATGTATGTTTATGTCCACCTGTGGCTACTATAAGTACTAATAATTAAAGTGGTCAATAGCACTGTAGTTTTATTTTACATTACAATATCCATCAACAAAACAATAAAAGTATCACCAACTGCACTGTAGAGTTACAGTAGAGGCGCATATGTTTTTTTTTAAGTCTAGGTCTGGCTGAGATCTTTTAGTAATTGTTGTTTTTTATGAATAACAATAAACAATGAGAGATGGACTAATGTACCGTCATATCACTGTAGTCATTACAATTCACTTTGTCATTAAAGTGACATTGCTTTTGGTTTAGTCAACACAAATATTGTTGAATGAAGGATCTTAGACTCTGGAATGAAGGTATAAATGTACAGTATAGTGTCAATGATGTGATTTAACTAAAAGATATAGTTTTGTGAACTTGAATAACAAAGTATTAAAATGTTAAGCAAATTTAAATTGGCATAATATAAATTAAGTATAAATGATTATGAAGTGCTCCTTTTGCTTTGGTAGTGTGGATGCGGCCAAAGAGGATGGGTCATTTGGAAGATTAATAAATGACAACCATATAAACCCCAATGCCAAGATGACGTACTTCACCCTGCAAGGCAAGCCACGTTTGCAACACGAGACATAAGTCCAGGAGAAGAGGTCACCTATAATTATGGCAACTCCGACTGGCCATGGAGCTCGAAAGTGGTAAAAACCTTTTATGAAACTGGTTGTCCTTAGAGGGGTTATGGTCTAATCATGCACACTTTAATTTAAGTGAACAATGTATATTGTCATTGTAGCTTTTGTTTTAACATGCTTTTTATCACATTAATGTATGTTAGACATTAATTTATTAAAATACATAGCACATGGAATATTATTAACTGGATATGTTGCCAATTGTCTGTTTTTAAAATCATAAGGAATCTGAAGAAAGGTCGACGGAGGAGCAGCATGGTGTGTTGTCTACATCAGAGCCTTCTACAAGTCGGTGGCAAAAAAGGTCTGAAGCTACATCAGCTGGTCCTCTCAGAAGCTTTAAGGTAAAATGGAAAAATACTGTTGCACGACCATAGGTACATGGCAAAACTTCTTTTTCTTTCGGCTGTTCCCTTTCAGGGGTCGCCACAGCGAATCATCTGCCTCCATCTAACCCAATCCTCTGCATCATCTTCTCTCACACCAACTAACTTCATGTCCTCTCTCACTGCATCCATAAATCTCCTCTTTGGTCTTCCTCTAGACCTCCTGCCTGGCAGTTCCAACCTCAGCATCCTTCTACCGATATATTCACAATCTCTCCTCTAAACATGTCCAGACCACCTCAATCTGGCCTCTCTGACTTTATCTCCAAAACATCTCACATGGGTTGTCCCTCTGAATTCATTCTTGATCCTATCCATCATTGTCACTCCCAAAGAGAATCTCAACATCTTCAGCTCTGCTACCTCCAACTCTGCCTCCTGTCTTTTCTTCAGTGCCACTGTCTCGTAGAGCATCGCTGGTCTCACCACTGTCCTGTACACCTTTCCTTTCATTCTCGCTGATACTCTTTTACCGCACAACATACATGAAACTTTTCTCCACCCATTCCAAGCTGCCTGTACGTGCCACTTCACCTCCTTTCCACACTCTCCGTTGCTCTGGACCGTTGACCCTAAGTACTTAAAATCCTGCACCTTCTTTACCTCTGCTCCCTGTAGCCTCACTGTTCCTCTTGGGTCCCTCTCATTCACACACATGTATTCCGTCTTGCTGCGGCTAACCTTCATTCCTCTACTTTCCAGAGCGTACCTCCACCTCTCCAAATTTTCCTCCACCTGTTCCCTGCTCTCGCTACAAAGCACAATGTCATCTGCAAACATCATAGACCATGGAGACTCCTGTCTAACCTCATCTGTCATCCTGTCCATCACCAGAGCAAACAAAAAGGGGCTTAGAGCCGATTCTTGATGCAGACCCACCTCCATCTTGAACTCTTTTGTCACACCTACAGCACATCTTACCACTGTCTTAGCGCTCTCATACATGTCCTGCACCACTCTAACATACTTCTTCGCCACTCCAGACTTCCTCATACAACACCACAGTTCCTCTCTCGGCACCCTGTCGTACGCTTTCTCTAAATCTACAAAGACACAATGCAACTCTTTATTACTTTCTCTGTACTTCTCCACCAGCATCCTCAAACCAAATACTGCACTACTCTTTCTAGGCATAAACCATATTGCTGCTCACAAATGCTCACCTCTGCCCTTAACCTAGCTTCCACTACTCTTTCCCACAGCTTCACTGTATGGCTCATTTAGCTTTATAACTTTTGTAATTGCAACAGCTTTGCACATCTCCCCTTGTTTTTAAAAAATCAGCACCAATGCACTTCTCCTCCATTCCTCTGGAGTCCTCTCACTGTACAAGATCTCGTTAAACAAACTAGTCAGAAACTCTACTGCCACCTCTCCTAAGCACTTCCATACCTCCACAGGTATCCTCTTCAACACCCTACTCACCTCACTTTTACTAACATTTGCTACTTCCTGCTCCACAACAGTCACCTCTTCTACTCTTTTGTTCTCTTTCCTTTTCCTCATTCATCAACTTCTCAAAGTACTCCTTCCATCTTCCCATCACCCTCCTGGCATCTGTCAGTACATTTCCATCTCTATCTTTAATCACTCTAACCTGCTGCACATCCTTCCCATCTCTATCTCTCTGCCTCGCCCAACCTGTACAGATCCACCTCTCCCTCCTTACTGTCCAGCCTAGCATACAAGTCCTCCTTCACCTTATGCTGCATCTCCCTGTACTCCTGTTTACTCTCTTCAGTCCTCTCAGTGTTCCACTTCTCCTTAGCTAGCCTCTTTCCCTGTATACACTCCTGGACTTCCTCGTTCCACCACCAAGTCTCCTTGTCCACTTTTCCCTTACCTGATGATACACCAAGTACCCTCCTACCTGTCTCCCTGATCACATTGGCTGTAGTTGTCCAGTCAACTGAAAGCACCTCCTGACCACCCATAGCCTCAACTCCTCCCTGAAGACTACACAACATTCTTCCTTTCTCAGCTTCCACCACTTTGTCCTCTGCTCTGCCTTTGTCCTCTTCACCTTCCTCACCACCAGGGTTATTTTACACACCACCATTCTGTGTTGTCTGGCTACACTCTCCCCTACCAACACTTTGCAGTCACTGATCTCTTTCAGATTACAACGTCGACACAAGATGTAGTCCACCTGAGTGCTTCTGCCTCCACTCTTATATGTCACCCTATGTTCCTGCCACTTCTGGAAGAAAGTATTTCAATTCAATTCAATTCAATTTTATTTATATAGCGCTTTTAACAATGGTCATTGTCTCAAAGCAGCTTCACAAAAATTAAAGAAATTAAAAAAAAAAAAAAAAAATATATATATATATATATATATATATATATATATATATATATATATATATATTATATATAAAATAATAAATAAATAAATAAAATTATAATAGAAAATAAATAAATAAAAACAGTGTTTATTTACTACTGCCATTTCCATCCTCTTTGCAAAGTCCACCACCATCTGTCCTTCTACATTCCTGTCCTGAAGACCAAGCCTGCCCATCACATTCCCATCTGTTCCCTTACCCAACATGTCCATTGAAGTCTGCACCAATCACACTCTCACCTCTGGAGATGCTCTGCATCACTTCATCTAACTCACTCTAGAATTTCTCCTTCTCTTCTAACACACATCCTACCTGTGGGGCATAACCACTAACAACATTGAACATTATCCCTTCAAGTTCCAGCTTCAGACTCATCACCCTATCTGATACTCTATTCACCTCTAGAACATTCCTTACAATCTCCTTTCAGGATAACTCCTACTCCATTTCTTTTCCTATCCACACCATGGTAAAACAATTTGAACCCTGATCCTAAGCTTCCAGCTTTGCTACCTTTCCACCTGGTCTCCTGGACACACAGTATATCCACCAACTCTCTTCCCTTCCCTTCCCTGTCATGGTCCCAACATTCAAGGTCCTTACTTTCACTCCTAAACTCTTGCCTTTCCTCTTCTCTCTCTGCTTTCGAACACGCCTTCCTCCTCTCCTTCTTCGACCAACAGTAGCCCAATTTCCACCGGAACCCTGGACAACAGCACCAGTGGCGGTCGTTGTTAACCCGGGCCACGACTGATCCGGCATGGGAATTATATTTGTGATTTGCTTCATTGACTTGGCAAATGTTTTACGTCGGATGCCCTTCCTGACACAACACTCATTTATCCAAACTTGGGACTTGCACAAGAAAACACTGGATTTCGCTCCCCCATAGGTGCATTGGGGACATGGCAAAACTGAAGTGTTTAATTACATATAGTGAATGGGGGCAGCATGGTGGAGCAGTGGTTAGCACTGTAACCCTCACAGCAAGCTCTAGGTTTAACTCTGTTACTGATGCCACCACAAACGTATCGAATTTTGATTAGGCTGTCATCATGAAATTCTCCTTCCCCAGCTATGGAATTTGAATAATCAAAGAGAGATTATCATTGATATCTTACATTCTATACCTTGCAAAATCAGCCAGTGGGGTTTACAGCAAGGTTTTTGTTGAAGTAGGATTGTTCTATTTATTTAAACCTCAAATATTCTCTTTAATGGTTCTTTCCCAGTGGTTATTAATGTATCTTGTTTGTCCATGCTGCATCTACTACAGTTTGTGGCTAAAACCAACCAGGTGGAGACGGCTAGAGGGCAACCAGGCGGAGATAGCTAGAGGGCAACCAGAGTTTGACAAGTCCAGTGCTTGATCCACTCAGCAAGCCTGAAAAGGTAAATGAAATGTAGCCGTTCATTACATTCTGTGTGGCAAAGTTTTAAAGTCCACCAACATGTGACATAGGCTTTGTGTGTGTCACTTAGATCTGATTGTTTATATGGACAGTGTTTTGTAAGCACCCTCTCATTTAAGTGAATTTCGAAGTGTAGCTCGGTGTAAAATCTGTGTATGTTTTAACCTGAATGCAATATGGTTTATATGAGCAGTGTTTTGTAAGTAATCTTCCATGAAATGCTTTTCAAAGTGATGGCCAGGTCTGAATGTTTGTGAATTAAGCAGTAAATAACCCAAATGTCTTAGGACCATACAGGTAAGGGACTTAATATGATATGGCACTGCTGTGGTCTTTAAGAATATTTGGACAACTTGTATTTGATCTGTTTGCCTTACATAATCACCTAGTGACATTCAAAATAAAGTTTTCTTCTTGTGCTCTTTGTGAGAAGTAAGATTGTTCAATTTGTACATTTTTAGCAGACGCATATTCATTTATTTCCTCCATGATGTATTTGTTACAGATGATGGCTAAGAGCAGCCAGACTAAAATGGATGAAGGCAACCAGAGTTTGACAAGTCCAGAAGGAAAAGGTAAATGACTGTAGCCCTTCATTACAATGCATGTGGCAAAGTGTTAATTTCAAAAAGATGTGATGTAGGCATTGTGTGTGTCTGTACTCCCTTAGATATGATATGGTTTATATAGACAGTGTATTCTAAGTAGTCTCTCACTAAGTGATTTTCAAAGTGTAGGTCAGTATAAGATCTGAGTGTATGTGTATGTGCACCTGGATGTGAGATGGTTTATATGGACCGTGTTTTGTGAGGACTCTTTCACAAAGTGATTTTCAAAGTGTAGGTCAGTATAAGATCTGAGTGTATGTGTATGTTCACCTGGATGTGAGATGGTTTATATGGACCGTGTTTTGTGAGGACTCTTTCACAAAGTGATTTTCAAAGTGTAGGTCAGTATAAGATCTGAGTGTATGTGTATGTTCACCTGGATGTGAGATGGTTTATATGGACCGTGTTTTGTGAGGACTCTCTCATAAAGTGATTTTCAAACTGAAAGTTAATAGTCTGAATGTTTGTGTGAATTAAGCAGTAAACCACCCAAGTATGTCTTAGTAGGACCATACAGGTAAGAGGGTTCATCCTCCAGCTGGGGTTGATGATGGCATCATTTTGGTTTTTTAGGAGTTCTTGGACAACCTGAATTTGATCTTTGTTTTAGGATAATTAACCTGAACCTTTGGTAGTGACTATATGTGAAATTAACCACTTTTGGCATTTACGCCACTTATTTTCTGTCAAATCTATCTGTACTGTCTTCTACCTGAAGCTAATTTGCACCTGATATCTTGAAGTAAGATAAATGGTTATCTTGAATTGTGAGGGGGAAAAATGGAAACATCAGGACTATTTTCAAGTCCAGATTTAGATCTTTTTCATAAGAAATGTATGCTTTTGATGTGGACATCATCCATATCAGACCAATTTGTAAAATTTTCATGCTAATCTTGGCCACCATCTTGGATTTTAAATGACTTCATGTACTATCCATGTGACAATTTCTAAAAGCTATGTATGGGAGATGCATTTTATTCACTATATTACTAATATATTATATTTACATGCTAATAGGAAACTTGCTCTGTTGTCAGAGGTGGCCATTTTGAAAAACTAGGTGGCCATTTTGAAAAAGCTTCTAGGGCCACCGTATTGAAAATTCAATAGTAATAAAGTGGCCAGATATCCTTTTTTTTTTTTTTTTTTTTTTTTTTTTTTTTTTGGACTGCCTTTATCTATACTGTAAGTATACCAAATGTTATGCTTTCATCACAAAATGCACAATTGTTAAAAAAAAAAATTCCACTTAGCTGCTCGACTAAGGGGTGTACTCACTTTTGTGAGATACTGTATGTACAGTACAACTGCTTTACAAAGAAACCATAACGAAAAACTTGTCCTCTTTTATTAAACCAAAAATATTTTAGAGTCTTATGATAAAGTAGGTGTTGTACACTATAACTTTGGCTGTGGGAACTTGATTGTAGTGTGCAAGTCATATCAAGCAGAATACGTGCGCTGCGTACTTCAGTTTTGCCTCACTGGGTGCAGACAGGATCTTTGAGGGTATTCTGCTAAAGGTTTCCCTGAATCTATCTTTGAATTCGTGTTGTTCTGTGTTGTAAATCATTGCTATGACACAAATGTTTTAATTGACCCATAAAATTAAAATATTTAAAATGTGTTACAGCTTGTTTGGGGGTCTGGCGACTACCACCGCTATTCACAGGTGAGTACCTACTTAAGGTTTCTTGAATATCTAACATCTCCTGCACTATCCAATTATTTAATTTGTTTTCTCTTTTTTTCAGGAATGACAGTCTTCTAAATATTCTGGGGACGAACTGGTATTGGGTCAGGACAGTGTACTACATTCAGAACTAGGTCAAATATCAGATGTTGACAGCCTGTCTGATGATTACTTCCCAGACTCAGTCACAATACTAGCATACCCTTTATGTCTAGTAAGTCGATGCCTGATGAAAGAACGTCTTATGGATCAGATGCAGACGTCCAAGTTTGGCTTGGCACATCCAAGGTTCCACCACCGCCTGAAGACCATGTAATTCCCAATGCTGATAAAACATCACATTTGGGTACTTGTACCAAAGGTGCATCGAAGCAGAAGCCAAAGAATGAAGCACAGTTTCTCAATCACGACTCAAGACAATTGACTATGACCATAAAAAAATTACTTGTATTGCCATTTAATGTCGTCATGGCAAAAAAAAAATGTTTTTCTTCATGTGTGGCCCTAATACTCCATCGTAGTTAACAGATATTTTAGCAAAAAGACTAATGTAAGTTCTTCTGTTGAAGCTAATGTTCTTGTGTTATGTGACAGTACACTGCTGCGACTTTTAAATGGCAAGCAAACATGACTAGTGTGTAAAACAAAGGAAATGCTAAAATGCAGTAAATCCCCAGGCAAATGTGGGATTTTTATTTTTTTTTGTGCAATACACTTAATCCTGAGTAAACATTGTTCAAAATAAAAAGACCTGTCCTGTTAATGCTGTGTTGTCAGGTATGTGTATTTATGTTAATATGTTAATTTATGTTAATTTAAAAAATGACGTCATTGTCTGGACAATGCTTTTTCCTGTCCTCCTATACCACACATTTGTCAAAAAGTGAAATGTCTGCTTAAACCACAATTGGAGCAGGGTCATGTGTATGAAGTTCTGTTGTGTGTATCTGAACTCTGAAGTGACCCAATTTTTTTTCAGAATTTTTAGAGTATTTTAAGCTTACTCCCATAGCTCTAGGACCTCGGGAAAGGGTAGTCCATCTAAACCACCTTCGGACTGGTTTCGCGAAATTGTCCGTCTAAACCATATAAACCCGTATAGGTGTGTGTGTGTGTGTGTGTGTGTGTGTGTGTGTGTGTGTGTAAAACATATTTTATTTTGTGTTCGGAAGCACGTGTGTACAGTGCGTGTACCGTTTCTTATAACACACATGCAGAGGTGGAAAGTAACGAATTACATTTACTCGCGTTACTGTATTTGAGTAGTTTTTTTTTGTGTATTTCTACTTTTTAAAGTAGTTTTTAAAATCAGTAATTTTACTTTTTACTTAAGTACATTTTTTTTTTATTATTTTGGCCTGGGTCCACCCTGAATCTGATCCTCCTCCTCTTCCTGTTGTGTGTATTTTTTTGTATATACAAACCTCATTATTTCATCAGTTAATGATTGGATCTAGTTCTTTCTTCCATATACCACCATTTCCATACAGTTTAAAATAGAACCCTGAACCATTATTTTGCTGTTTGGCCCTAGACTGGGACGTAACACCATATTTAAGTGACCACTTTGATTTTCAAGCACAAGAAAGACAACAGCTTTATTATGCAAAGCTGTTCCTTCAGTTAAAAACAACTAGTTTGAGATTTATATCTGCTCATCTTTTTTGAACTACGCTAGAATGCCTCGTCCCACCCCCGCTAATAAAAAAGTAACTCGGTAACTTTTACTCTGAGTAAATTTTTTATGAGCTACTTTTTACTTTTACTTGAAGAGATTTTTATAAGAGATTTTTATTAAATTTTTATAACTTTACTTGTACTTAAGTAAAATTTCACTGAAGTAAAAGTACTTGTACTTGAGTACAAAATTTTATTACTCTTTCCACCTCTGCACACATCTGTGCACACGAGTAAAGCAAAAGAAATTCTCTTTCTTGAAAGTGGCGGTTAATTTGTTTGTTTGCTTTACTTTACAGCAGTGATTCTGTTAGTTTGCGCTCACGTGAGTTGATTTATGACCGCTGTTTACGGAAGTCCAGTGCGGGAGATGCATTGTGGGTAATGCAGTCCGGTGTGTGTGAATGCAAATACGAGATTTAAGCTAGGATATAGAGTTTTGTTTTGTTCTTCAGTAGTTTGTACTATAGCCCGACAATGCAGAAAATAATAGAACGGGGACATCGACCAGTTTGTCCATTTCATCATTACACGAGCCTGAATTAACACTGTAGCGAGTAACATTAAAAATAAAGCGGAGAAGCTTTAATAATTTGGAAGAGACCAACAGTCTTTCCGTTAATGTGTGTGTGTGTGTGTGTGTGTGTCTGTGTTTTCAGACGAGAGAAGAAAGTTTTACTGTGTAAGATGAGAAGGGGGAGACAAGAGGGGCTGAAAGCAAGAGTCTCCACTTACTCGAGCCTCACACACACACACACACACACACACACACACACACACACACACACACACACACACACACACACACATAGCGCCTGCGTGCACAAACGGAAACACTTATCTGTCTGGATTTACTTTTACTTTTTTTAAAGGTAAAGTGCAGGTTAATTTGTTTTATTTTTACTTCATATTTTGTGTTAATTATTTTTATGTATTTATTTTTTTGGGTTGTGGAACGAATAATTTAAGTTTCCATTATTTCTTATGAGAAAATTTCATTTGGTTTACGAGTGTTTTGGAATATGAGCCCACTTCCGGAACGAATTATGCTCGTAATCCGAGGTTCCACTGTACTATTTAACTAATGTTGAAATTTGTGAACCAACAGAGATAACAGGGGGTGTGTGCTAACGGGGTGTGAGCTAATAGAAGCCCTTCATTTGAAACATGTTTAGGCATTCAGTTCTTATAATGTCCTAAGAAACCTATATGAATGATTGGTTTGTAATTACTGTAATGTTATTCTGATTGTATAAGGATATGATGTGCATTTCAAAATAATTTAGCAAAAGTACTAAATTCTTTCCTTTTGTACTATTTCAAATAGTACAGTGGAACTTCGGATTACGAGCATAATTTGTTCCGAAAGCGGGCATTCTGCATGTGTGTGCGCGCGTGAGCGTAATTTCACACACACGCACACACGCACACACACACACACACACACACACAGCGATGAGCTGAGGAAGAAAATTTTTTTAAACCTCTGTAACGAGAATTTCTTCTGCTTTACTCGTGCGCACACGTGTGTTATAAGAAACTGTACACACATGCTTCTGAACACAAAATAAAATATGTTTTACACACACATGTGGTCACAGTGTTATAGTAAACAGGATGGATGTTGATTATACAAGTAAGAGACGAGCACTAAGACCCAGCAGGGGAGACGATTACCCACAATTCACAGCGCAAGACAGAGAAAAACCGTTGACTCAGTGATCACGTGACATTCGGCGTCAAAACAAGAAGCGCATGCGTGATACATAATACTCGGTGCTCGTAAAACAAGACAATGCTCATTTTTCAAGTCAACATTTATTTTAAAACTTTGCTCGTCTTGCGGAAAACTCGTAAACCGCATTACTCGTAATGCAAGGTTTCACTGTAATATGAGCTGAGCATGTGCGCAATTGCTTTGCTTCAAAACTCTGATTTATGCTACTAAGCAGAAATGCTGTTATGGATATGCTAAATGGGTCGTGACCAAGGTGATGCTGATCTGTGCGGATTATTGGGTTCACAAGTGGCTGACTGGGAAATGCTAGCAAATATTTTTGAAGAAAAGGATATCAGTATTATACGCACAGGTGAGAGTGCAGTGGGGTGGGACTGGGCCTTAAAGCCCAGAGCATGTGCAAGGGTGCTCGTCTGGCAGGATGCCATAAAACTAAGGCTGTCCCGTAAGAGGTGCCATGCAATACAAAACATGGATACGCATAGCAGCTTCCACTAAACACAGCTGGCCTGCACTTAATCTAAACTAAAGCTGCCTTTATTCTTTGCAAGCTCATACATACATACATACATACTCATATGCATAATTTAAATATCATTAAGTGTGTTGCAGGAATAACATGCTAATTGTTCTTTGATTTTATTTAAAAATGATCATGCAAAATGAGAGTAAGTAAAATATATGAGTCTTCATTACATGTAGTATATGGTGCAAAGTGGTACAAAGGAAATGGCTAAACATTTTCTGACTTTTTTTTACCTTGTTCACTGAAGCCACAGTTTGCTGCATCAACTTTATCATGCTCATACAACCATCTTTCATCTTCCAGACCATCTTGTGCTGAAGTGTTTGCTGACTATTATTTACTTGACATTGATAACACCAAGACACTGACTATCACAATGTATTATAGCTGGCACAAGATAATCACCAGTACAGTGTCAGGTTTCCTTTCCCGGGTTGCTGCAAGTGTTGCTTCTATTTCCAGATGTGGTATTAAAGGATTTGGACAACTGATATCTGATTTTGGATCAGATCTGCTTTTGATTCCAGCCTACTAAAGCACCCCTGAGCAGGGTATTAAAACTATAACAATATGAACAGTTTGTTTCCAAAATATGTCCTGTGTTTTTATCAGTATTATTGAATGCTTATGGGTCACTACGCATGCACATGTACTAATCACAGCTTGTAGGTTTAAGGGTTTAAAACACATTTCTTCACAAAATGCATTACCGCCACATGTGGTATTCAAGAAAGAGCCATACAGCCTCAAATAAGTGAATCTCAGTGCCTGAGAGGTGTCTAATAATCCCCAGCTCAATGCTAGTTCTAGCAGTCACGGAAGGATGTGTGTCTGCGAAGCCAAATAAACAAATAAATCAAAATCTGTTAATAATAAATGGTGTTTGTTGTTGTGCTGTTGTACTGAATATAGCCACAGCTTTGATATCTTTAGCACTTGTCCTCATGCCTACGGCTGCAGCACAGCTGTGCTTATTCATTCACTCATCATCTACACCACTTTATCATGTGTACAGCCTATCTCAGGAGACTTAGGGCATAAGGCGGGCGTCTTGGGGAGGAAAATAGAGTACCCAGCAGAAACCCATCAAGAACAGGGACAACATGCAAACTCTATGCACCTGGGGTGGGAATCGAACCCAGAACCTGGAGGTGCAAGGCAACAGTGCTAAACACAAAGCCACCGTGCCACCACAGCTGTACTGATGGTCATCATAAATGTGCGTCATAAATTGTTAGCCTCTAGGAAATACAGTGGTGTGAAAAACTATTTGCCCCCCTCCTGATTTCTTATTCTTTTGCATGTTTGTCACACAAAATGTTTCTGATCATCAAACACATTTAACTATTAGTCAAAGATAACACAAGTAAACACAAAATGCAGTTTTTAAAATGAGGGGTTTTATTATTTAGGGAGAAAAAAAATCCAAACCTACATGGCCCTGTGTGAAAAAGTAATTGCCCCCTGAACCTAATAACTGGTTTGGCCACCCTTAGCAGCAATAACTGCAATCAAGCGTTTGCGATAACTTGCAACGAGTCTTTTACAGCGCTCTGGAGGAATTTTGGCCCACTCATCCTTGCAGAATTGTTGTAATTCAGCTTTATTTGAGGGTTTTCTAGCATGAACCGCCTTTTTAAGGTCATGCCACAACATCTCAGTAGGATTCAGGTCAGGACTTTGACTAGGCCACTCCAAAGTCTTCATTTTGTTTTTCTTCAGCCATTCAGAGGTGGATTTGCTGGTGTGTTTTGGGTCATTGTCCTGCTGCAGCACCCAAGATCGCTTCAGCTTGAGTTGACGAACAGATGGCCGGACATTCTCCTTCAGGATTTTTTGGTAGACAGTAGAATTCATGGTTCCATCTATCACAGCAAGCCTTCCAGGTCCTGAAGCAGCAAAACAACCCCAGACCATCACACTACCACCACCATATTTTACTGTTGGTATGATGTTCTTTTTCTGAAATGCTGTGTTACTTTTACGCCAGATGTAACGGGACACGCACCTTCCAAGAAGTTCAACTTTTGTCTCGTCGGTCCACAAGGTATTTTCCCAAAAGTCTTGGCAATCATTGAGATGTTTTTTTAGCAAAATTGAGACGAGCCTTAATGTTCTTTTTGCTTAAAAGTGGTTTGCGCCTTGGAAATCTGCCATGCAGGCCGTTTTTGCCCAGTCTCTTTCTTTTGGTGGAGTCGTGAACACTGACCTTAATTGAGGCAAGTGAGGCCTGCAGTTCTTTAGATGTTGTCCTGGGGTCTTTTGTGGCCTCTCGGATGAGTTGTCTCTGCGCTCTTGGGGTAATTTCGGTCGGCCGGCCACTCCTGGGAAGGTTCACCACTGTTCCATGTTTTTGCCATTTGTGGATAATGGCTCTCACTGTGGTTCGCTGGAGTCCCAAAGCTTTAGAAATGGCTTTATAACCTTTACCAGCCTGATAGATCTCAATTACTTTTGTTCTCATTTGTTCCTGAATTTCTTTGGATCTTGGCATGATGTCTAGCTTTTGAGGTGCATTTGGTCTACTTCTCTGTGTCAGGTAGCTCCTATTTAAGTGATTTCTTGATTGAAATAGGTGTGGCAGTAATCACGCCTGGGGGTGACTACAGAAATTGAACTCAGGTGTGATAAACCACATTTAAGTTATTTTTTAACAAGGGGGGCAATCACTTTTTCACACAGGGCCATGTAGATTTGGAGTTTTTTTTCTCCCTTAATAACGTAAACCTTCATTTAAAAACTGCATTTTGTGTTCAATTATGTTATCTTTGACTAATAGTTAACGGTTTTTTATGATCAGAAACATTTAAGTGTGACAAACATGCAAAAGGATAAGAAATCAGGAAGGGGGCAAATAGTTTTTCACACCACTGTATATATATTTGATCCCATGGGATTCTATTGGTTCCATGGTGTATATTGATCTGTCGTATACATTTCTAGGCTGTATAAAATTTACCCATGTAGGTCTAAAGTACTCATGACTATATACTGTAATTCTATAAAGTTCTGTATTGGACGTAGTTTTGACAATCATCAATTGCACCCACCCACACCCAACCACCAAAAACTTGGATACAAGTGTACTGTTTTCCAGTGACTTACAATGTATGATATTTAAAGGAAATACTGTAATCACACTATTCCTAATCATTGTAAAATCTATGCCATGTTTGGCTCCTAGACAAAGAAAACAACAAGAACGTTTCCCTCATCATTCTTTCAGTCTTGGACTGCAGAAAGCAACATAAAGATTGTGCTATCATTTCAGATCGCTCTGACATGACCTGACCGAGACTGCAGACAACTGATTGTGTGTGTCTGTGTGTGTGTGTGTGTGTGTGTGTGTGTGTGTGTGTGTGTAGGAGAGAGAGAGAGAGAGAGAGAGAGAGAGAGCAAGAGAGAGATGTTTCTAAATAAGCCAGTCAAAATACCAGGAGTGGATACTATCTGCAACAGAGAGGAAGATCCAGAAGAACATCTAGATATCAGAATATCAGCAGGAGCTTTGTCTGAAACATATACACACACATGCTCCTCACCCTATCTTCCAGTCTGATCAGCCTGGCTCCGATAGTGTGGTACTCCTTTTCCACGCCTTTTTCTGTAACAAAACAAAGGACAACATACAGTATTTTGTATGCTGTAAGCTCATATACACAATTCAAATTCACCCACACAATGTCTTTGGAATGTATGCTTGCGCCACACTTCACATGTTGCTCATAACATTATTAAGCACGTTTTGCAATGTTTGAACGCCCTGAGACATTATAGGAAGGTAGGAAAAAAAACTAAGGTTTTGTGATTAAGCTTGTATAGAGCAATAAATGTGCTAGCCGCCACAATGTCATGTAAATTGAATCAACAATTTCACCTCTCACACTGCAGCGTTTGTCAAATTAAAGCATACTGTATATCGCTGTCCTGTCCTCTTTGCTAAATGTCAAAAGTATGATGTATAAGTGCTCTTCTCTGTTTTAATAACTGATATCACAGGTACAGCACACATCACAGACTGAATCCCAAATGAATTAATCAGGCTTATGTCCCTTTTGCTAGAGCACACCGCTATCCAACAAACTGATAAAGCCAGACACATACTAGCTAGCAAAGCTAGTAAATGTTTTTTATTAATAAACTTGTTTTGCTGATTTCTAATAATAAAGATGGCTAAACTCTGTACTTATTTTTCATGAACCAAAAATCCCAATTTTGTTCAATAAAATGTAATTTAATTCCTACATCCCTACTGTACTTATTTAATTTATTGGGTTCAATGAATGCTTTTAAACATTCAATATATTCCTGTTTTTTTAATGGTGAACAAATTCCTAAGAGAGACTCATTGGGGCTGTCCTACATTCCAAAATCTGATCCTAAACCGGAGCAACCTCATGATCTTACAAAATCCTAGGGAGATCCTCAGGAAGTTCATGAGAGTTCATTTCACATTTGTGGAGAAATTCTAGTTGGCCAAAATAATTGTCTGTGATGGAAGGTTTTGAAATCATTTCACTAAATAATAATAACAACAAATGTTGCGTATTGTGTAGTAGATGTAGTTAAATAAATGTAGCATTTTAGTTTGGAGGTGTATTATAGAGCTATAGAAACTCTTAGCCACAGTAAAACATCTTAATGGTGCAAATGTTTTAAAGAAGGTTGTACATCCCTGAATGACTGGAGTGGGGTATCCTTGAAAACTAACAGATAACTTGTCACCAGGTTGTGGAAGAGACTCATCTGTCTGTGGGAACTGTACATAAAATCATTCATGAACACCACTTGCGCATTAAAGGAACTTTGTGGGAGTTATTGCAACCTCCCCCATACTGCACACTAAGAGAACTTTCTGCAAGCACTTTTTTTGTCTATTGCCTTTACTATATATAAATCTACTTATTTAACTTGCGCATAATAAGTTTCACAAATGCCAATATTGTATAGGTACTACTATTTCTACTGCTGGTAGAAGCTAATCTGAATTTCATTGCTCAGCGCCCATACTGTGCAATGACAATAAAATTTTATTCTATCTATCTATCTATCTATCTATCTATCTATCTATCTATCTATCTATCTATCTATCTATCTATCTATCTATCTATCTATCTATCTATCCATCCATCTAGTGAAATACTGGGATAAGTGCATTAGTGTAGCAGGGTATTATATAGAGAAATAAACTGTATTCGGTTATTCTGCACAATCGAAAGTCCCAGTTTGACTTGAACATCCCTAGTAAATTATATCGTACGGTCCTACTGAGAGAAGATTAATGTGATGTGTCAGGCCAAACGGAGAGCAAATGAAGGCGGTGTTTCTCTCTGTGTAATCAGCTGACAGAATGGTCTGTAATAACCCGCAAACATTTACAGTTTGGGGCAGAAAGAAATCAAGTCGGCCTGATTTATTCTTACCATTCTGTGTATCATTGATGGTGCTGTTGAGATTGTTTCCACAAACGTCCAACAATTCAAGTCCCAGCTTGACTTGAACATCCCATGTAGATACTGTACTACATTGCGAATGGTGCTGTTTATTACAGTCGTCTGCGGTTGGAGCAGTTAAAGGGACATGTGTAATTAATACCAGAACTGTTCTTGTTCACACAGGATAAATTGTCTTTAGTGTGGCATACCTTTACCACAACAGACCTGAGTGTTAAGTCATTTGGACAAACTGTTAAGGTATTTGGCCACATGAAAGTGCTTGTTGTTGTCGCAGAAACATCACACATATTTTGTATGGTTTATGGTCTGTTGAGACAATATACTGTACAGATGTCTGTCAAACTTTATTAACACTTTCAATGCCACGGTGGCAGCGATACGTACCTGGCAGAAACATTCCTGGCTTTCCCAACGTGTGATCCATCCTAGCAAAGAAAAACAGCAGGAAACAATGAAATATGCATTGATTGTTTCAGACCCCAGCCGCCCCTCGACACCCTCTTCCCCCTTCCCTTTCCCAAGTCCCACAGCTATGCAGCTAAACAAAAAGATGTGAAAGGAAAGCAACAAAGCACCCGTTCTGGGGATGTTGTTGTTGTCTCACCGTCTCTGGAGCTCTTTAATGCGGACCATCATGTTCAGGTGGCCCTGGGAATACTGCTCAATCACGTCTCGCACGTCGTAGGGTTTCCTTGCTCGCTGCCGAACGTGAAGACAGAAAGCATGGATAAAAGCTACAGTCCCTCTGGGCCTCTGACTTCCACTCTTTGTTACCATGACAGTGTTATTCAACATGTTAACCAGAACGTGGTTCATTAAGTGCTCAAGACAAAACAATGTGAAGTAGGCTTGTACATTACAGGAGTTTGTAGATTACCAAAATAGCAAAAGTATTGATGATGCTGGCATTGAAATAGAACTTTAAATTTTTATAAGACATTGCTGTATATTAATGGGACGTTCAAGTCAAACCAGGGCTTTTGAGTGCAGAATAAGAGAGCACAGTCATGAGAGTAACTGTGTTTCTCTATATAATCCCATGCCACACTAATGCACGTATACCTTTCACTAGTGCATGGATGCCTTCGAAAGTTTTCTTGATCAGACTGCTGGCCACCCAGGAACTCCTTTAATAGCCCAAATACAGTATGTAGAAATTGCATTGACTAAGGTCAAGTTCATTCATAATTAATTTGAACAATCCCAGGTCGACCTGAACAATTTAGGAATTAAAGAAATGTCTTTTATAGTCCAATAGAAACGTACCTGAAACTTCCGCCGAGCTACAAAATACTGCATCCTCCTTATGACCTTGATTGCAGATCGATGCGCATGGGTAAGTCTGCAGGAAAAAAGAAACGCACTTTGCTTCTGTCTCTTTCCTGCCAAAGTGAAGTAGTTCTATACATTCTAAATATCATCACTTGTGGTCACATCAGCAGTACATGAATGACTCAATAGCAAGTGCTGTGGAAAATCAAGTGTGTGTGCTCGTCTGCATGCTTATATACAAAACTTGAATATGTTTACTGGTTTATACATAAATCAATATCATAGTTTAAAATTCCACACCCAGTTATTTGAATTCCCACACTTTTTTTAGGGGAGAAAAGAGAGGTTTTGTTTTGTTTCAGCCTGATTAAAGAAGATATTTTGCTTATCAGTGGTATAGAGCCCCAAGATAGCAAGATTCTTTTCATGTCTGGTTCAAAACATGTGATGATTCAGGTTTATCTCTGACTTCAAAGTTTTGTGTTCATCCTGGGTTTGGTGCTATAAATATGTGAAAACTTAAAATGTGAAAAATGAAAAGCCAGTGAAGAAAAGTAGGGCAGGTTCAAAGGAGGATTGTCATATCCCTCTGATCGTGCACAAACAAACGTCACAAACGTCTGGCCCAGAAGAATGTCGGCATGCCTGATTCACACGCCTGCATGCGTTTACGCGTGCACGCACACACACATGCACACATACGTGCGCGCACACACACACACACACACACACACACACACGCTTGCCCATAAACAATGCCATTTCATAGAACTTCCTTCATCTTTACCACAAAAGACAAACCACATATTTGCGTGTCTCAGGTCATCTCTTTCTAGATAAGCCCCTGTACGTTGTCACTGAGCTGCGCTGCACAACATAAATCAAGCCCGTGTGCCACAGGGTTTTTGTGAGGCTCCGTCAGGACACCCGTTTGTTTTGATTGCTGGTCTCCCTCCATCTCTAGTTTGCTCCCTTTGTGCAGTCAGAGTGGAGCTCTTTATTAGAGCAGGGGACAGAACTATAAAAGCTGCCAGGGGACCAGCACAGACACACACCCACATGACACGGCATGCACATCAAAGAGAATCATATTCCTTCTGTCCTCCCTTTGTCCCCTTTTGTCTCAGTCCCCCATTCTTTCCGTTTGTCTTGTTCTCTTTCTTTCTATTAATCAGACACATGAATGCATGAAACATGAAAACATCCGGAGTGGAAGGTTTTTTGTTTTGTTTTGAGAACTGAGCATAATTGGAAAAGAAAACACATGTTCCCTAAAACATATGTTGTTAAATCACAAGTCTCTGGCCTCCTGTTATATCCTCACACACATGGAGTGCAGGCTTTCATCAAAGAGAAACATGACTGACATTTGCTCCCACGTACACAACATTCTCATAACAGGAACAGATTAATTCACCCCACTGCTCCGTAAGAAATGTACATCATATGCTCGCTTCTGTTCCTGCTAAGATCCTAGATTAAGCAAAATAAATAAAAATGCAATGTGTATGCATTATGTGTAAGATTTACAAAAAAAAAAACTAGCTGTTTTTATATCATGCTAGTGTCGCTGATAAGATTGAGATCAATGTCATTTCTTGCTAAATGCGAGGTCTAGAAAACTTTGTGACAGACAGAAAGACACACACACACACAAAGCTAAAAGCTCTCAGAAGGGACTCCTGCTTTGTCACTGCATACTTATCAGATTTTAGATTTTAAACTTACAACTGAATCAAAGAGACAATAAAACTTTTACCGCTCTCTGAGAAAGGGGATGGCATGCTGTCATGTATGCATGTATTTCCTTGTGTTCCCTATATTCCCAGAATCTGGACCCCAGATTTATATGACACATAATGGAGGCATGACAAAGGGTTCTATATCCCTAGGGACCCATGTTACCAAGTTATTGTATAGTCTTCTGTAAATGTCAATATATAGCCTTGGTCCAATAACATAAACTGGATAGTATTCAGGAAAGATTTTAGCTTGAAATGGGTCTCATTTATTTATCTTTCCATCCATCCATCCATCCATCCATCCATCCATCCATCCATCCATTTATCTATCTATCCATCCATCCATCCATCCATCCATCCTATCTTGAATAAGAGGGTTCATGTGTGTTAACAGTAACATGAACAATCCTGGGAACATAAAATATACATTTTTTCCTTCCAACCTGGACCATAAATAGCCAAAGAACACATCCTAAACTAACATTTTCACCTCAGGAACTCCTCAACTTTGAGTTAGCACCTCAAATCAAAATGGCTGCTCACAACTTCAATAATAAATAAAGTAACACGTCTTAACTTTAAATAAGTTATACTGTTTATGCAAAATCAATCGATTTTCACTTTTTTATGTATTACTGGCAAAAAAAAAAAGATTCTGTAGTTAATATTATTTGTAGCTAGGACATTGGATAAAGTCAGTTAAGCTGTAAAGGAGCACATTATTGAACTTAAACTACAGTATAGAATGTCAGGTCTTGTACCCGACACTAGACCCATATACTAATTGAACTAATCCTAAACCTATATATAGCCCTAAGATGATCATTCATCTAACCCTAATTATAAGGCTGCATTTGTACCACAGTAAGGAGATAAATGTTTAGGTTCTTTATAGCAGCTCAGCATCGAAGAGCACCCTTGGGGTCTGGAAAATTACTGATTTATTTTTTAAATAATGATGAGCTTCATCAACACATTGATCCATAAGCTTTAGATAACAGGATAAGGAAAGAGTCTGAGCTACTTTAAGGCAGAAACAACTTCACTTTATCAACTTCAAAGAAGTACAAAGAGGGAAATGGTCTTCAGAGGGTTAGGATCTAATCAAGGAGGCCATAAAAAGTGGTGGTGAATAATAAGAATGCTTTCATTTACTCCTTTAATTTGATATAGTACCAATGATAGATAAAAACTATGGCAGTAGCAAGACATGCAAATACCTACATATTAATAGGAGAGAGAGGAAGAGAGAGAGAGAGAGAGAGAGAGAGAGAGAGCATAAATAGAGGTTTACAAAGCACACTGTGCAACGCTGAGATGATTCTTGTTCTTAATAGGATTGCAAGCTGCTAAGCAGGATTAGGCATGTTGAAAAAAAATCAGTTGATTGCTTCCTCTCTGGTAGTTCAAGTGCCTATTTTTCCCCCCTTAACTCAATGTGTCTGCTGTGCCCTGAATCATCTGAGCTTGCTGTATGATATTAGGATTTAAAGTTCTGCTGTTTCATGCTCAATGGTCATACCAGTACATAAGAGAAGAGTACATGAGGGGAGGACCCCACTACTGTGTTCATAGATTAAGGATTAACATGGGATACCTAGTCTTTCAGAGCTGTCCCATAGTCTTAATGATCTGATTGACATTGATAAGAGCGGAATTGTGGATACACTGTATTGTGTCAGAGCATCTCCAAAATGGCAGCTCTTTTAAGGTGTTCGAGTATGCCGTTAGTTAGTACCTATAAAAAGTGGTCCAAGGAAAAACAACCATGGACACATAAAAATGGGGGAGCAAAGGCTGACTTTGTTTGGTGATCTCAAAGTAGTTAAGCAATTAATGCTGGGTGCAATTGAAAGGTTTTAGAGCAAATGGTGCATCACAGTTTGGTGCATAGGGGGCTGTGTACCTGCTGACTAGTCAAAGTGCCCATGGTGACCCATGTCTACTGCCATAAACTCCTAAAATGGACACATTTTAGGAATTTATGGCAGTATACATGTGAGACATGTTAGTGTGAGCAGGATAATGTACCATGCTACACCGCAAAAATGGTTCAGGAATGGTTTGAGGAACATGACAAAAAGTTCAAGGTGTTGATTGGCCTTCACATTCCCCAGATCTCAGTGCAATCCATGGATTATCCATTGCTAATATCCTTGTGTCAGAAACCGCAGCACATCTTCAGCGGTCTTGTAGAGTCTGTGTGTGTGTGTGTGTGTGTGTGTGTGTGTGTGTGTGTGTGTGTGTGTGTGTGTGTGTGTGTGTGTGTGTGTGCTATTGCAAGACTGAAGTAAATTTAGCGTGTGTGTGGCAATAAAGGAAAACAGGGAAATGAAAGTAGCCTATCTATGTCTGGCTCAATTTGGCACGACAAAAACAGAACAGGTGAGAGTGAGAGCTTATATATGCCTAAAGATGTGAGAGGACATCACACAAAATAAATAATCCTCTCACATGCACACACACGCGCACAAACACACACACACACACACACACACACACACACACACACACACACACACACACACACACACACACACACACACACACACACACACAATCATAAATACACACACAGTAGTGTGAACAGTGTGTTAATGTGTGGCATTTTATTATGATAAAGATTGGTTTCATTTTACTGAACACACTGATCCTTAAGTGATAGACATGGTCTGCTGAAACAATACTGACTTTAATAGAGAATTCAGGTTATACTCTGAGAAAAAAAGGTGGTGGTAGTGGTGGGGGTTACAGCTGAGTAAGCCCTGTGGTTCTGGGTGTACAGTTACAGGTAAGCAAGACACACTGAGCCTCAGCCAAAGTGCCAGTGCTGGAGATCACATTTCATATATTTGTCAGTAGGAAGGCAAAAAGGAATAAATCTATTCAGAACGACAAAAAAGATAAACCTGCTCACTTTCACTATCACCATCGACGTTGGTTAAATTTATGTTTAACAATGGATGTTTATGCAAGCGACTGCAATGGTACAACAAACATTCATGAGAAAAGAATAGAAAAATCTGAACCAAGGCTGTGAGCAAACTTTATCAATCCCAGCCCTGTAGAATCACACTTTGTTCAGGTTCATTATACTTGCAGTTGAGTCTGGCTACTGATGACGCATTATGGAAAAGAAATCACTGTAATGGGCCAAAAGACACTAGATGAGATGGATATTAGCCAAAAATAGGCTGTATGTCACGGTCTGTAATTGCATGACCCCACTGACTCTGAAAATCTGTGAGAATCTACATCGCTGGGATTGTTCATAGTTTGCTCACAGCCTAAGTTCAGATTATTCAATCCTTTTCTCATGAGTGCTTGTCGTACTGTTGGCATATACTGTATCTTATACTTTTTCCAGCTAAAATGCATTCAAAAGATTACCAAAAGTTGTATGACTGAGTACACAAGGAAAGATGACAGTTTAGTGTTCTTTGGTTTATTATTTTTGTTTGCTTTTCAGGGAAAATATATAATGAACCCAGGAGAACATTACACAGGAGGCTTAAAAATGCATAATATTCAAATGTATTTTTCTATTTGCCTAAGTTTACATGTGTGTGTGTCTGGTTGTGTGTGTGTGGGGGGAGGGGGTGGAGGGGGTCATGTTTTGCATACTGTACCCACCCTTATTTGGAATTACAGAAAAATATTGTAAACACAAAGTTAATTGTCGCCAAACACATTTGGTCTCTCTGAGGCATTATTCTAAGGTTTGTTTATTTACTATTATTCAGAACTAAAATGCACTTTGTGTTATTCACTTTATGAATTATTGGCGTGGGCAATATGACAAAAATATCATAATTTATCATTTTAAATAATACTTGAAGACATTTATGATTTATCTCATGTATTGTACGGAAATCTCTTAATCTTTCGGTTTGTTATTGAGATAGTGAGACCAAAGCAATCTATTTATTACAACCTCTGCAAAACAAGTCCTGTTTTGCTAGATTATAAAGCTAGATATACTTTTTCCTAATATACCAAAACAAAGGTTGAATCTATAAGATACTGTATTGCTTTTAATGAAAACAAAATGAACTATTCAACAAAAAAACTACTTAATATTTTTAATTGTTTTGTTGAATTTAAATATATTTTAGCCATCATTGACAGTTTTTGTCATTCATTTGTTGTTATAAAAATACTGATGAGGTCGGTGATATCTAAACAAAAGATTTTATGACATAATTTAACACAATAATAAAACTTTGTTATATTGTCATATTTTATAGTGTCAATAACTACTTGTAATAACAATAGCTGTTAACATAGTAATGCTGTCGGCTGCCAGTTACATGCCAAGGTCACTGTTTATCAGTATTCAGACTAACACACACTTCACAACAAGGACATGTTTTACTACAGGACATTTTCCTTATTTCATCCTTGCTCACTCTGGAGTAAGATCATCATGAGCCAGTGCATATGCATGCATACTTAACTGTCACATAAACATCTCAGCTGCCCATGATGATTATATGCCTGAACTCAGGGTGATCTTTTTTTGTTTGTGTAAGGCTTGCAGATTGCACGACTACAGGAAAAAAACAATCCACAGTCCAATGGGAAAAGGAGGGCAAGGGAGAAAAAAGAGAAAGATGATCTGAATGTTTTTACATGATGAACAAGTATGGATTTGAGAAAATGGCCTCTTTAGGGTTCCACTGTGACCTCGGCAAAGCGACGCCTCCGCCTCTGTGACCTCGTGAACTGCGGCTGTATATAACTGTTGGAGAATTATTTTGGTATGGCTGCATTTATATTTGTAGCCAGCAAGTTGAAGAATTTAAACAGAGAGTTATATGTACAGTACATATAGTAATCTCTGAACTATTTAGCCACTGAATTTTATTTTGAATGAAATGCTGTAATATCTTTAATTCCTTGAAAGAAGACAAGTGAAGGAATAACAGAAGGATCATAGGAAAGTCATTTTGAGGTCTTTTAAACAGTTCATATCGCTTGTCCACAGTTCATTTCAGCACATTTGGACTTATTCTTGACAAATACAGAGGAAGATGATTATACTTTTATACTTTTAGATTATACTTTATATATAGAGATTATACTTTTGCATGATGTCAGTTATAAAAGGCTTGTTCATCTGTGAATAAAATTTATTTTTTTTAAAATAGGGGCCTGGAGCCATACAGCAGGCAAAGAATAAACAAAAAACATGGCTCTAAATTGTATGTCAGATTTTTCATAATATATTAGTATAAAGAGAAAAAACTGACAAAGAGTACATGGCTAATTAATTCTATCCCAAATAGGAAATCCTTTGAAATATTAAGTGGTTCAAATATCATCATCTGAATTAGGATTTAAACCAATAGTGGAGTGCTTTTAATATTATTATTAAATATGAACCCTATCACTATGCCTCTGGAAACAGTGGAAAAATCCAAAGGTAAAAATGCCAGCTCAGTCATAGTCTGGCATGGTCTGTTAATTCTGGCTCAGTTCAATTCAGTTCACAACTATTTGAACCCCTTGCATAGCTGCTTCTGTAAGTATCCCAGTCTTAATGCATATTGTAGCGCTTCCTCCTATCTGTATGTCTACCCCTGAAAATACATTATCATTCCTGTTTATTCTAAACAGAGTATTCATATTCAGTTTCCTTGTGTCTATATGTATATATTTAATGACAGACAACATGAAAGTGTGAATAGCTTCATGTGAAAAGAAGACAAAAGGCATAGGAGAACAGTGAAGGCATTCAGACAGAGACAGGCACCAGTTATGTCATCATGAACATGGGCTGTTGTTAAGCTCTGGAAAGAGTGAGAAATCATAAAATGGATAGATGTGCAAGAATGAAAGACTCAGAGACAAAGACTGAGCAGTGCACATTATAGAGTAGGAAGACAGAGGGGTTTTGAAAGAGTAGAGCGTGACGATGTAACAGAATCATTTAGCTATGCAGTGGGGTGTCAGGTTCTGATGGATGAACGGGGTGGGGATAGACAGGGTGTTGGGGGGATTGGTGGTGGGATATTAAATGTTTTTACAGGCCTGGCGAGGAGGAAGGTGTATAGAGGTGTGTGCTGGAAGTGGCTCAACACTGAATGAGTGTCTATGTGTGCGTGCATGTTGATGACCATGTCCAAACTAAGCGGTACCAGGCCAGCTGAGGTGAACAAAAGTTTGTTTGATATTGCTTCTCGGGTTTTGCAACTGTTCAGCTCTGATTTCAAATGTTCCAAAATCAGGCAGAAGCTGTTTGTAAAGGGAGGAGGAAGTGAGAACCAGAGGAGGGAAAACTGCCTCTTAGGGCACCCATTTTTTTTTAGATCACTTAAGGGCATAAACACTGTAAAAGTAAACCTTTACCTCAGATGACAAGGACTATGTGAATTATCCATGGTCTGTATTTTGTGTGTTTTTGTAAGGTGTCATATGTAAAAAAAAAAATAATAAAATAAAAAAATTTTTAAACCCTTCATGAGAAGCAAAGGCTCTCTTGGAGTCTTTGTTGGGACATTATATCTCCCTTTCGACAGTTTTATTTCTCAGCTGGGACACTGGTGGGTTGGGGGAAGGGAGAGAGTGTGTGTGTGTGTGTCCCGTAACAGAAACAGCAGGAGTGTGTGAGTATGTAGGAGAATCAAGTGAAAAGGGAGTGTAATATGAGTAGCAGTAGTTTGATAGCATGCATGGTGTTTCTGTGTTTTTCTCTCTCAGACACGTGTGGAGGCTTAATCAAGCTTACGCCAATGTGCAACTATTTCGCCTTACTTTTGACTCTATGCCAGACAGGTCCCACTGACACATCACTCAGCACACACCACTCTCGCTCTCTCTCCCCCCCTCACGCACGCACGCACACACGCACACACACACACACACACACGCACACACACACACTTACTTAATTGAGAGTACAATTCTTACTTTAGCCAAATAAATGTGCCTAGAATAATAGTATAATTTTACACACACATATGTATATGTGCTAAACTTTGTGTGTCTGAGTATGTTCTCGTTGCCTGTGCACCGCTGGCCCCTCGGAGCATGGATCTGTAGGGCCTCTGGGGGTGTGCTGTGGTGTCTGGCACCAGGACATTAGCAGCAGATCTTTTGTGTGCTTTGAGTCGGGGTGGGGCCTCCGTGGATTGGATTCTTTGCTTGCCAGGCCCCATGCAGAATCAGCTGTGGTGCCCTGGGTGTGAGCAAAACTTTCGGCAATATAGTGTAGATAGATGGGTGTTTTCCTGAAGCCATTCTCACCAAAGAGCTCACCCACTGAAACTCTTTGGAATGCTCTGGAATACAGTAACACACCAGGCGAACCTGGTATTTCACGTGTACTGTCCCTAAAAACCTTTTGAGCCATGCTATATATGTTTATAATGCGTTATAGTACTGACTCACTACTAAATTGTAAACATAAGCTGATGAGCAGATCAGCTGTTAATTTTAAATCAAGCCCAATTTTATCTCAATCAGAAATGGTTTGAATCTAATACATACACAGATTCATGCATTCATTTATGTCTGAAGCTAATGTTGTGTTTTTGGGTTAAGTGATTACTTAGGTTTATTAGCACAAAACTGCACATGTCTCTCATGGCTCAGATGGAAAAGCAGGCCCTGGGGAGCCATCATTTTTCACTAAGGCTGCTGTTTGACCTCTGTCCTTAAGGAAGGATACCTTAACAGAAACAGTGTGGTTACTATTTAAGGGCCACGATACAACCAGTTCAAATGAGGACTCAGACAATGAAGGCTGCCATGAGGATATGAATCCGTTGTTGTAGTACTTATGTCCAAATTTCTCCTGGAGACAAATCAGTATTGTATGAGCTTCTGCAAAATAAGTTCGAATATCAGTGAAGGCCAGATGGTCCTTTGAGCTTTACAGTATTATTCCCATAAGAAACACTTTACAACATTCCTCATATTAAACATGGTATCAAAATCATGGCAGGATATTTTTTTTTACAGCTACATGTAAAAAATAAAAAAAACCCTCAAAATAGTTTTTGAATATGAAGAGGCTCAGCAGAAGCACAACACATTTTAAAATTATACTTCACTAATTCTCTTCTTGTGTGCACTGAACTCCTGAACTGACATAATTACAAGAAAAGAAAAAAAAAAACGCACTCAAACTAATCACAGCTAAGATAAAGCTTTCTGAGGTGCACTTTTAACTGTCCTCATAAGTGAAGTCATTTGAAATGCCAGAGACACTGTGGCGCACTCAGGAAGTGCCCCCTGTCTGTGAATCATCTGAGTAACTCAAGCTGAGCAGAATGGGAACAGGATATTAAACATACTGTGTTTCATCATGTTTACACATGTTTACAGAAAGAAAATTATCCATGTTACAGAAAACAGTAGTTATTTAGATATGCATTACTGTCAATATGTTAGAGATCTAAAGTAATGGCATTAAGTGTGCTTCAAATGGCTATATTTGTATTTGAATTTAAAGGGTCCACATTTTAATACTTCTTTATTAAGTTATCATAGTTGTCAGAATTCCCCAAAGTGTGTCTGTTGCCCCCAAAGAAATATTTCTCAGATAAAACATTATTTATACCATAAACTCCTTTAATTTCACTCCTTTTCCAAACATGCCATTTCAGCGTCTGCTGTTCTCTGGAGGGGCGTAGCTCAGCAGTAGAATATTTACATCCTATGTAAGAAAGATTCTTCTGAGCTACGCCCTTCCAAGAGAACAGCAGAGCTGAGCAACAAGCAAGGGGAGGGGGTCACAATAGGGGAAGAATATAATTGGCTTATTTATGCTGTGTCCAATACAAAAATTAAAAAAGCAGGGATTTTTTCCCTACAAGCACACTTGAGATCCTCCTGGCCTTAGATAGTAGGTGTAATAGGTTCCCTTTAGGACAAAATTGGAAATGTTCAAAAAACACTATGACACAATGTAACAGAATGGAGAAATTGGGGAAATAGATGTTTCAACACTGTCAGTATCATCTGTAAATTCTGAAAGACTCTGGAAGTTCCCAATCCTCAGCAATATCCCTCAAATTTATAACTGGTTTCAGCCAGAGTAAGAATGTTTAAAACCCACGCATACAGTCACTACTTACAAATATACCTGGATCTGGTTCCCGAAATACAAACAAATTTGTAGCCTCATATAAACCATGACAATCCAGACCAGGTGTTTATAAAGGATGCGAATGCATTACACAGAGCTAGATATTCATGCTACAATTGTTCTGCAAACTGATCTGGCTCTTTGCTCGCTTGCTTTTTTGATGCATTCAGTAGGATGGGATCCCTAACCCCAATGAGCATTCTAGTCTCAACCACATGCCCTGTAAACTTCTATTAAAAATTAGTGCACCTCTAATTTAATGTACAGTATATCTGTATTTGTATCTATTTACAAGACATCTGTTTGATCTGAATAATGTAATCATATTCTGTTACAGTATATCTATATAATAAAAAATATATATAATAAGTTTGTGGACACTTGATCATCATACCAATATGTTGCTCTTCCCCAAATTGTTGGAGACAAAGTTTCCACAAAATTGTGTAGAATGACATTGTATGGTGTAGCTTTACAATTTCCCCTCACTGGAACCCAAACCTGTTTCAGCATAACAAAGCCCTTGTGCACAAACTGAGCTCGATGGAGACATGGTTTGACAAGGTTGGAGTAGAAGTACTTGAGTATACTGCTCAGACCCCAGTCCTCAACCCCACTGAACACCTTTTGGATGGACTGGAATGGTGACTGCACGCAACATCAGTGCCTAACCTCACTAATGCCTCTGTGGGTGAAATGAACACAAATCCCACAGCCACAGTCTAAATTCTAAAGGAAGGCCTTCCACTACAGGAGCCAAAGAATGCTAAACCTCGAATCAGATGTTTAGCAACCTCATATGAGTGTTATGCGGCAGTGTCTACAATCTTTTATTCATGTAGTATATGGCCAAAACCTGGACCCTAAAGTCTAGGTAGAACGTTTTCATGCCAAGGTCTCAGCATAACATTTATGCACTGCTTGCTGTTTAGAATAAGGTAAATGTTAATAATTTCCTTTGTTTTACACAGTTTCCTCCCACTGTCCAAAGACATATACTGGTATATAAGACAGACGCATATACTGGTTATGCTAAATGGTGTTTAAATGTATGGTTTTGAAAGTATGCCGTTAGAGTGTATTCTGCTGCCTTGCCCCCAGTGTCCCTGTGATAAACTCCAGATCTCCTTGACCCTGTTATACTGTAATTAGAGTTATTACTGAAGATTATTGTATGCATTAATAAACCTTTATAGGATTTACTTGTTTGCAGTAGACACCACCAAGATATACTACACACAAACACACTTGAAAATGAAAATGAAAGGTTTATGTGAAGGCAGTGTGGTTACTCTTCTTAAAAAATACACACACACAGTGAGTTTAGAAGGAATATTTCAGTTGTGATCATTGTAAAAAAGGGAAATTGGTACAATGGTATGTAAAGACCAGTTCAACTGGCCAGGTGAGCCACTGCCTCTGAGGAACAAGTAAACACAATAATAATAAAGGGACTAGCACTCAGCACTGACAGGAAGACTGACCCTTAATAATGTTCTTATCTGACAAGATCAGCTTGACTGCAGCTGAAAAACTTCTCTATGCTAAATGCTATAATAAACTTTCAGAGTTTCAGAACACTAACTACTAGTATTATGAGTTACTAACAGGTAATTGTATTTCCTTGTAGTGACGATACTAATAGATGATTCATTTGTTTGCCTGTGCCCATTATAGCTGAATTTTAGTTTCTGGCATAGAGGCAGCTGAGATAAAGTGTAAAGAGTCTTTTAAAGATAAAACCACATAAAGATAAAGTTTTACATCTAGGATCCACATCAGATTATTTGTGGATAACGAATGTTTCATGATGGATTGTTGGACATTTGTGGAAACAATCTCATCAGTACCATCAATGGCACATGGTTATACATGAAAATACACAGAATCATAAGAAGAAATGGGGCTGGGTTTATTTCTATTACCCCAGACTGTACATGATTGCAGATTATTACACACAGTGTAATATCTCATAATTCACATAATTCTTATTATGCTCTCAGTGGGACCCTTGCGCCTTATTTTCTAAGAAGTGTTTAAGTCAAACTGGGACTTTCAACTGAGCAGAATAACAGAACACAGTTATGAGAATAAATGCTATCTTTACTTCTCTATAAAATCTGCGTGGACAATAATGTACTCATCCAGGCCTTTCACTAGTGCTTGGACACCATCAAGGTAGAATGTTCTCTCAGTATGCCAGAACTGAGAATGATCGAACAGGAACTCCTTTAAAGGCCCAAACATGTGGAAAAGGCTTGGAGGGAGATCAGGCCTGTACAGAAGATATGGCATTAACTCCCAGCCGAGTTCCTGTAATGTGCAAGTGGTGCATTGGGCAATACGACAATGGGAATAGTCTAGCTTTTCCATTAAAGGAAAGGCCCATTAAAAGAGTTTGTGGGAGGCCAGCATTTCAGACATGAAGTAGGCAGTCCTATTATGGTTCCAGTGTCTTGAAAACCAAATACCTTTATGGTATTCCTTGATGGAAGCGCTAGAGATCAAAGCTGGGATAAATGCATTAGTGTAGTAGAGGAGATAGTATAAAGAAATAAAGGTAGGTTTTACTATCATAACTGTGTTTGGTTATTCTGCACAATCAAAAGTCCCAGAGTGACTTAAACATCCCACATATTTGTAACAAAAATCCACAGTTGTCATGCAAACAGTATAATGTAAATATGAGGTTTTAGCCTTCCCATCTATAATCATCACCAATTCCTGAAAGGGGATGAGAGAAATCTGTTTTTGTTTGTGCATTCTAATCATGTAAAACTATTTGTATAATACTTAATTTGACAAGATCACCTCTGGCTGTGGTATAACATTTTAAGGCTTCTCAAGTCTACATAATTTGAAAAATATGAAGTCAGCGATAAAGTCAGCTTGATATCCTTTGCCAACATTGGTCTCTGTGTGCCCATTTCAGATGCAGATGGGTCTGCTCTTGTATATACTGCATCCCAAAATGAATTATACACTTGCTGTAGACTCAAACATTTGCTACTGTCTTCATATGGAGGTAAATAGGTTAAGGCAAAACATCAGAGAAATCCTATTTTCCATATGGAAATACTTACACCCTACACCCTGCTGTTCCATATTTTTGTTTATATCAAATAGCTGTTATCCTGTTTATTTAATGTAATGGAATTCATGTCTTTTTCTAGTCTATGTAAGTCTACCATCACTGGTCAACAGATGATGGTAAGGCAGACTAGCCACCCTCTACACCCGCTCGTTTTAGATATTCTTAAAATAAAATAAAAAAAACTTTACAATTTGTTTAATACACTAAACATGGCCAGTTAATAGTTCTTTATCTGATTGTTGACATTTCAGTCTAATATATTTTCTAATTCTAATTAATAGTTATTTTATTTTGTTTTAAAATAGCTTATATTGAACAACACATACTGTATAACTTAACAAGCAGTAACCCTTTCTTTCCGATGCAATTCAATTGATTATTGTATTGATTATTTCACATCCACTCTTTAATCATGTACTGCATGCATTCCTTTTATGAGAATTGAGCAAACTGACTATTCTTAGCTACTTTTGACGCAAGAAAACATCCTGTAGTTTAACCCTACTTTGAGAAAGCCTGTCTGTGTCAAAGTGCCAAAACAAAGTAAACTAGATGGAACATACTGGCTTTGAAAATAATCTTAATAGATACACTGACAAAAACAATCCCCTTTGTAAAGTCCTTAAAGAACGTCATTTGTTACAACTGATATGCAGGTTTTTTTGTTTTTTTTAATCCCTTACAGAAGGAATAGTTAAGGTGGGTCACTTAACTATAATTAAGTAAAGGGGGAAAAAACCCTTCAAATCTTAATGTGCTATTGTGTGTAATCTTTTTGAAGCTTTCACTTGAAGCTATCACTGTGACCTTTAGTGAAGTGTATTAGCCACATATCACAAAGCTCTAGATTTAATCATCAGGTAGTCCGATTGTGTGCCATATGTGTTTCGGTCTGAAATGTTAGATGAGTCGCTGAGACAGCGGTTAACTTTCCGATCAAATAGAGGTGCATACACGGTAGTGACCTCTAGTTCTGGAGTTTAAAGAACTATTAAAAGACTTCTGGGCAGAATGGCTCGTTAGTATGAGAAATTAATTTCATTAAAATTTAATTACACTGCATTAAACACTATTTTAGTGAAATATACACTACACTTTTTATATTACTGAGATGACACAAATCTCAGACGAGGAAGATTACTGTTAGCACTTTAGACAGAAACTGTGTAAGACCTACTGTATGTTATTCTTCCCCTATAAAGTTTATAGTCCATAGAGTTCAGAACCCAAGCATTACATTCTCTGTTCTCCAAACATGACAGTGGAGTGTGAGTGTATTACAGTACTTTTTTTTTTTACACAGCAACAAACCACCACCACCAGCTTTGACCTTATAAATCCCCTTAACTTACTTACCGTATTTCTACAAATGGGAAATGGGTCTTCCTTCCACACACACACACACACACACACGCACGCACGCACGCATGCATGCACAAACAGTTAACCACCAGATATCAGCTGCTTTGTTATGATTATGATGAGGAAGGATGATATTAGACTAAAACAACAAGCTATACCTTATGTACACCAGACCTGGATATAAAGAAAAACCTGCTCACCAATCCAAATCACCATGGCAACAAAAAGTGACAACAAAAACAACAAGAAGATCTGTCCTTAACTACCTTTTAACTTTAATTAGTTATTTTCATGCATTATGTCAATTATGACTATCAAAGTTTCCACTCTCCTCTTCCAAACTGGAACTCCACAGTTTCATAAACTTTTCCTTTTTCTTAATTAAAATGTATAACAGCTTTGTAAATTTGATAAACCTTTAATATCCAGGGTGTGAGTGAGATCAAATAAAATCAAACAACTTTACTGTAGATTTAACTGTCGCACAAGTGTTCTGTTTCTGTGCTCCTCTTGTTGATAGAGTAGTGTGATCTTAAGCAAATCACTCCAAAGCAACAGTGTCTGGTTCACACACCAGTTGAAATGCCCCAGATTAATCCCTGTCTTTTTCCATAGGCTGGTGAGCAGGTGTGAACGGAACTGCTTGCTTTGTGTCCTGACTAGATAGCACCTTGAAATTTTATTCAACAAGTCTTCATGAATACCAGCTAAAGTCAGCTACTTTCTGTTCCCATGCTGACCTGTAATGGGGATGACAAATCACTGTCCACAAGGAAAGCAATAAACCAAACCAAAAAAATAAACCAACAAAGCAATTGGTAGTTCAGAGAAAAATGTGCTAATGGGCAGTATGGTTTAGAGCACACATGCTGTCTGTAAGATCCATGTTTATGATCCTGTTCAGTTGTCAAGTGAAGCTTTGAGTCTTTCTAACAAATGGACCGTCTGCTAGGTATGCACATGGCTAAGCACATTTTCATCTACTAACATTCAAAGGCTAAAATTCAGATACCTCTGCCCCATCCCCCTCTCTCTAGGCATGCAATTCAATCCTGACCTTGAAAACTCTGTAACTTTACCCACTGTGCCTAGCCGTACAAGGCAACCACCAGCGAGTTTAATGGAGGTCTGAAAACATACAACCAGTGGGGGATGAACAGAGATTTCTCTATAGGGCTACTGGCCATATGGAGAGCAGGACTAGAGGTGGTAATTGATGATATCTGTCTGTGGCTCTCCCACCCAACAGACACACCGAAACAACGGGATGGAAGAATAAGGAGGAAGGAGGCAAAAGCTAGTGTTACTTCCCTCCCGTCCCATTCATTCATTCGTTCATTCATTCACATGGGGGGGGCATGATTACAAAGAGTTAACCCCACTCTCTCCCCACTCACCCAAGCTAACAATGAGGTCTGTGGTAAAGGATATAGCACTTAGATCAGCTCAGGAGCCCTAAGTCCATGTCACACAGCCAATGTATGGTCATGCGTAGACACACAGCACTCTACACTTTTAACCTTTTAGAAACTAAGGCAGCGCCGACAAGATGGTGGCCATGCTGTGCTTCCCAGATGTGGTGGTGACACAATGCCAGCTGAACCTGGCACCATATGGGGCAAGCACAACTATAAAGTGACTGAGTATGAACAAGAGCTACCGTACACCTGGTTTCTATTAATCTATAATCTCATGGCCATTCTCCATTTATAAACGTTTATATTTGGAAGATGCTTTTATCTGAAGTGACCTAAATTGTGAAAACAATTGTGGGTTAAGGTATTGCGCAAGCTTGCTTACAAAATTTTTTATTCTGTACTACTGTAATTTAACCAAGATCACATATACCGCTACACTAGTTGAAAACAATTAAGCAGATAAAACTTCTCTTCTCTGCAAACACAATGATCATATTTCGTATCAAGTCCCAAAAAAATCACTGTCTAACCTTTCGCTTATTGTATTCCATGAAAATCATAGTGGTTTCGCTTAAAGTGGGCTATGCTCCATATGTTTAAAGCAGAGGTTTAAATTATTGACAACATATTGATCTTATTTAAACTCTGTAGTGGCAGATGTGCACTTGGTTAAAGAATGCTGATCTTCATCATATTGATGAAAACATTTCGTTCCTTATTTATTCTTAATATCTGTGATCTCTTAACCATGTCATTGTTTCCCTGTAGTATCAACATTAAAGTGTAGACATATAAAACATCTTCGTCTATAATTTCCATTGAAAATCCAAACATGTTTCAACACTATAAAACATATAGAAACAATTTGGGCCAAATGTAGCCAATAAACCAATAAACTGTAACCAGGACCAAAAGTATTACAGGTGTGAAAAGTTTTATGAACTGGACTGATGAATTAGCATCATTAGACATAGTCAAATAAGACCTAAATAACTTTTTTGTCACACACATAATCGGCATGTTGGGTGACTGCCAAGAACTGCCTACAAGAAAAATAACCTGATATACACTCTAAAATATGGAAATGGTTCACTGATGGTTTGAGGCTTTTTTTTCCCCTGGATGGTGGTTTATAGGCTAATGTGAATCTTGATGTGCCAGCATATTTCAGCTCAAACCATAGCTCGAGCTTTCAACAAATTGATGGGCCAAACATATGTCCAAATCAATATAAGCAAGTTGGCAGGTGAGCAAGGACCTTCAAGAGTTTTTAGTGACAGTCCAACAGTGATTTGCAGTATACAGCTTAATCACCTACCTTGCATATAGACACAGACACTGATATATGTCAGTGACTGTGGCTCACGCTTTAACTCAATTTGTCTTACATAGGTCCAAGTGGCTGAGTGATTTTATATTATGACTTTCCAAATACTGTGTAAATGTGATGCAAGCAGTGAATAAACATGACTGGATTTTGATCATAGACCTGAAGAATGCAAATTTATACATTCTAATTGTTGTGGAGCACAGACAATTTCTCCACTTCCACATAAGCCTAGCATGAGTCATTCCAGAGCCCCTTTAAAAGCCCAAGCACGTGTCTAGATAATTGGCTCCTATCAAGACGATGGCTGTTTATCTCGATGATTGGCTGTCTAGATGATTACTTGTCTTAGCAGTAAGTAAAAAGACAGATGGAGCTCCTGATTTTACATATGGATGCTCTTGGGATAAAAGTCACAAGAAGAGCACTTGGACTTCTTTACGTGGTGTGTAGTTTATTGGCTTGGAACTCATCCCACTTGCGACAGTATGCAAAGCTTTGATGAAAGACAGACCAACCTCAATTATGAAAGCAATCATGGAATCCAGACAATCACTATCTAATGTAAAATATCTAATTTAATAATTCTTTTGATCGTGTAAAGCTGTTTTGAGACAATGTCAATTGTTAAAAGCGCTATACAAATAAAATTGAATTGAATTGAATTAATGTGGTTCACGGACAGGACAGAGACAAAGGGTCTGGGCCAGGATGCATTGGTACACACCTGGCCTGCCCTTTTATAAATGACATTGGAGTCCATCTAACATCTTTTTTTTTTCTTCTGACAAATAGTGCCTGCTGTAGTCACAAGAATTGTCTCTGACTGCTTAGATCTTCACTGGCTGTGAAATGTGAGACAATCCTAGAACATGAGGGTGGGACAAACTGTAAAAACAGCATGTGTTTAGCGCAGTTAAGCACAATAGCATGTCGGAAATGGAAATGGGGAGACAGCAATCAATCTGTTATTGATGTTATTGGTGTTATATACTGTAAATGCTAGGTCACTGACCAGCTGTTTGTGTCAACAAAACGGTTCCCAATGGGCAATATTTTAGCATTCAGTAGATATTACAGATTAAATACTGTCAACCCCCTGTGTCTTCTGTGCTGCATTTTAGTGACTCTTAATTTCAATCAGAAACAAGTCCTCAATAGTTGAGTTGAACTTATCCTCATATATTTTTTCTAGATTTATCATTTATCATACAAAATGCTATAAGCACTTGTGACAAACCCTTCTGATTTCTTTGGTACACAGCGTACATTGTTCTCCAAGTGGTCCTGAGCGTAAGGTGGTAAAGGAGTAGAATACACACGTAATCTTGGTTCTATGACCAAGTGGAGGACTGCCAGGCCCCGCAGGTCACATGAGCTGACAAAAAAGGCCAGAGAACAATTGTGAGGTAGTGGAGTCTTTTTATACCCTGGACATATGAGATCGTGACATGGGTGACCATGAGGTAGAGATTTTTGCAGAATATTGACACATGGGGAAAACTCTGGTTCTGGTGGTCCACTTTGTGATCAAGCAAATGTAACCCATCAATTTCTTAATATTTTTGTTAAGTAATCGATCCAGAACAAATGTTATGAGTTCTCTAGAAGTAGCCAATTCTTTAGAAAAGTGTACTCCAAGGAATTAATGTGGTATTAACGCAAAGGAAAATTGAGTTTAGTTCATTGCTTATTGGGCTTTAACTCAGCATTTTATATATATACTTACTCTCGAGTATTTAACGTCTCAAAGTTTCACAATGTTTGCACAGCTCATGAATGAACTTCACACTTAAATATTCTTTTGTTTTATTACTAAACTTAGCTTCTAAATGTGAATTCGATTGAATACAGCCCATAATGGAAATATAGATTAAAATTTATACTTTTGTTCTTCTTCGTAAGCATTTTCATTACACATCCCATGAAAGACAAAACAGTGTTTCCAGAGATAAATCCAATGTGACCAGTCCCCCCCAAACTGAGAAAAACGGCCTCCGTAACGTGTCCACCAGTCAGTGGTACTTTCGACTCAGAGCCCTTTTGTGTGAGCTGTTTGAGTTGGTGCGGTCGTTTCTGTTTGCATGAGGACACAAAGTGGTGTGGAGCTGGTGAGGAGCCTCTCCATTTGTTTAACTCTCATTCATTCAACGCGGACAAACGCGGACTGTTAAACCACGCTGACGCAGCAGGGTTTCGACAAGTCACTGTTAAAACGGGTAGTATACAAACAACATGATAGTTACACGCCGTTTCACCTGCTAATTATCTATGGCTTCCACTTTTGTTAAACTTGGAGTGGGCCATGGGACCATTTAAGATTTTCATCATCATCATCATCATCATCATCATTTTATACATATATTAGTAAAACAATAATAATTTATACAATATATTATAAATGTGAATCATTTGATTAGTTAGATTAGAAACAATTATAAATATCCATTTCAGTACAAAAATCCTGTTAAAAGGCCGTCTTACAATCCCGGTTTAAGTGAATGACAGGCATTCCAAGAAGCTTGGATATACAACATGCCACATAGAGAAAAAAAAGTGTGTATGTGTGTGTGTGTGTGTGTGTCTGATCATTTTCAACTGCTATTGAAGGTATGGTGCATGAACTCAACATTTGCATTGATCTGCCAATTGAGGTAGGAGGTAGGATTCTGGCTACAAATATTTAGTATAATAGGTTGTATATCCAAGTTTCTTATCGTGTGAACCTACACAAAATAAAACCTACACATAGTGATCCTCCCCATTCCCCTCATGTTGCATATATCATCACGTTGATCTGCCTTATTCAAAACAAGAGTCATAAGTTCACACTCTCTCTCTAAGCCTCTGCATGACCCTATAGAGGAAAAAAGTGTGTGTGTGTGTGTCTGTGTGTCTGCAGACACTGCTATTGAAGGTGTGGGGTATTAGATCTGTATTTGCGTTCATCTGCCAATGAAATGGAATGAGGGAGGAGGCTGGTGACAAATATTTATCTCTGGCGTGAAGAAACTCTGTGTATTTTGGCTTCAGATGCAACACGCATGCACATATCGTGGTTACATCATGGATACGTTTGGAAAGAGTTTTATTTGACATCCACATGTATATTTTCATATATACTGTATACAGTATATCAGAAGGCGGCACGGTGGTGTAGTGGTTAGCACTGTCGCCTTGCACCTCCAGGGTCTGGGTTTGATTCCCAGCCAGGCTCGATTCCCGTCTCTGTGTGCATAGAGTTTGCATGTTCTCCCCGTGCTTGGTGGGTTTCCTTGGGGTACTCCGGTTTCCTCCCACAGTCCAAAGTTATGCAGGTTAGGCTAATTGGCATTCCCAAATTGCCCGTAGTGTGTGAAAGTGTGTATTTGTGTGCCCTGCGATGGATTGGCACCATGTCCAGGGTGTACTCTGCCTTGTGCCCCAAGCTTCCTGGGATAGGCTCCAGGTCCCTGCGACCCTGAATACAGGATAAAGCAGTATAGAAGATGAGTGAGTGATATATATCAGAATTTACTGTCCAGCAAACTGCCTGGTCACTAAAGTCTCTTGTGATTTTTTTGTGGCAATGATAATGATTGTGTACTTAAGAAAGTTTAGGGCCTCCGCATGCAGAAACAGCAGAGTAAACGTCGCCAGCGCACACTGGAGGGCTTGTTTACTTACTGCTTTAGGACTCCCCCTTTCTCTTTCTCTTTCTCTCATTTAAATTTCAATAGTCTGAAGTTGGGCTGGTGCAACAAGTGTGATAAAATGCCTGTCATTGACTTAAACAGAGCGTGGGACGGCAAATACAGTAGCCATTTAACAGGATTTTCATACTGAAATTATGTTTATATTTGTTTCTAATCTAACCAGTCAAATGATTCAGATATAAAATATATAGTTGCACAAAAAAAACCAACTACACAAATATGGTTTCTAGATAAAAATAATATGAAGATGATAGTGATTAAGAAGATGGTTCTTTAGTTACTGCTTCAAGGTTACTATATCGTCATGATTTCAAACTAGAGGTCATTTTTGCCTTCATACAAACACCATTTACTATCAACACATTATGATATGTATATATAAGATATATACATATATAAGATTATATATATATATATATATATATATATATATATATATATATATATATATATCATAATCTGTTGATAGTAAATGGTTTTCGTATGAAGGCAAAAATGACCTCTAGTTTGAAATCATGACAATATATATATTATTATTATTATTTTCTGTTGTTGTTAAACATCTTTCTGCAATTGGCGAAACTAACTAACAGCGACTGCCAGAGCTGGTGACCGACAGTTAACTTCAGGATCCTGGTGTTAGTGTTAAATGAAAAGCTAATGCGCTAAGGTGTACAATCCCTAGTTCCAAACACCAAGTAACGTCCTTGATTAGGGGTTAAAGAGTGATTTGGGATACAGCCTCGTGTTGCATTTAGTTACCAGGTTAGCTTTTTAACTCACTTTAGCTATAACGGTTCAGATGCAATTTACAACCCCAAATCAGAAAAAGTTCGGACAGGGTGGAAAATGTGAATAAAAAAAGAAAAAAGCAAGTTATACATTTTCCTCAAATTTTATTTCATTGCAGACAGTATGAACACAAAATAATTATGCATTAATCATGCAATTATGCATAATAAAAATGCATTTTTCTGTCAACATCATTTGATTTGTAAATAAATATCCATTCTTGACATTCAGGCTTGCAACACATTTCAAAAAACGTTGGGACAGTACAGCATTTACCACTTTGTACAGTTCCTCTGTCTTTTAACAACACTTAAAAGATGTGTAGGCATTGAAGAAATCAAGTGACTAAGTGTTGTAGGTGTCCCATTCTTCCTGCAAACCATGTTTTAGGTGCCCAACAGTACGGGGTCTTCGTTGACGCACTTTTCATTTTCAAAATGCGCCAAACATTCTCTATAGGAGACAAATCAGGGCTGCGGTTTGGCATTGTCTTGCTGAAATAAGCAAGGAAAAGACGTCGTCTTGAAGGCAGCATTTGTTCCTCCAAAACTGAGATATACTTCTCAGCATTGATGGTGCCATCGCAGAAGTGTAAGTTACCTTTGCCAAAGGCACGGACACAACCCCATACCATGACAGACCCTGGTTTTGGACTTGTACCTGGTAACAGTCTGGATGGTCATTTTCCTCTTTGGTCCAATTCTTCCAAAAAAGATGTGAAAAACCGATTCGTCTGACCACAATACACATTTCCACTGCCCAATGGACCATCCCAGATGCCTCCGAGCCCAGAGAAATCGATGGCGCTTCTGGACATTATTTATGTAGGGCTTCCTTTTGGCACAGTACAGTTTTAGATGGCATTTCCTAATGTAAGTACGTACTGTAGTGCTTGAGAGTGACTTCCTGAAGTAGTCCTGAGCCCACGCAGTTATATCATTTATTGATGAACGATGGTTTTTAATGCAATGCCGTCTGAGGGCTCAGAGATCATGACCATTCAGTTTAGGCTTGCGCCCTTGGCCTTTGTGCACGGTAATTTCTCCAGATTCCCTCATTCTTTTCACTATGTTGTGCACTGTAGAGGGAGAAATGCCCAAATCTCTTCCTATCTTTCTTTGAGAAATGTTTTTCTTCATCATTGTAAAGATTTTTGCCCGCACTTGGTGGCAAACTGGCGATCCTCTGCCCATCTTTGCTCCTAATGGAGTAGGCCTTTCCTCAATGCTGCTTTTGCAATGCTGTTACCTGTTAACATCACCAGTTTCAAATCACATTATTATTTAGTTGTTATTCCTCATTACTACCCCTGAATTGCCCCCCGTCCCAACTATTTTGTGTTCATAATGTCTGCAATGAAATACAATTTGAGGAAAATTTATAACTTGCTTTTTTCTTTTCTTATTCACATTTTCCACCCTGTCCCAACTTTTTCTGATTTGGAGTTGTAGAATGACATAGAAGCAGCTAATAAGTAGACAAAGTTTTGTTTCAGATGGCGCGATGTTATCAGATGTGTTTTCTTGCAAAAAGTGCTTATGTGTCTGTGGGTTTTGGCAGGTAGCTGCTCTCTCATCTGTATGGCAGAGTGTACCGACCTACTGTCAACAATCAACAGCATACTTAGCGTTTCTTCTAAAACCTGGGACGCAGAGTGACACATACGTACAGTACAATTAAGTCTCCCAGTCATGTTACCGTCTATTATCACCACTTATGGAATGCCTCTCGACCAATCAGATTGTTCAGTCAGAACAAAGTGTGGTATAATATATTTTATACGAATGGACAAAATAAAATAAAATGACAAAGGTCAAAGTTGCGTTACAGTGAAATTGAAACAGCTGCTTTTAAAAATAAGATGGTTACATCATGTATGTAAATACTGCAATAGTAAAAGTGTAGGCTACTTCCCACAGTTCCAGTCTATCTCAGGGTGCACGCCCTTACACACACTTATCCACAAACTATGGAGCGTTTTGGCTACACCGATTAGCCTAATCTGCTTGTTTCTTCCTTGACTTTGGAAGAAAACCAGAGTACCCGGAGAAAACCCACCAAGCACCGGGGGAACATCCAAACTCCATGCACAGTGCTAAGAACTACGTCACAGTGCTGCCTTGGTCAAATAATAATGAATAACATGAAAGAAAATATGTTGAAAAATATCTGATTTCAGGTAGGTAGTGTATGACAGAGTGATAACAGATACTGTATGTCAAAAAGAAAGAGAGGGGAATATTACAATGAATCTACTCTGAGGTTTTGAAGGTAGTTCTAATACAAAAGATGGACATACAAATTATTAACAAAATTTCTATTATATTCACAATGAATAAACAGTTTTTTTTCTTTAAATTACACTTGCCATTGTTGTTACTTGTGGTAACAAAAAAAAAAAAAAAAAGCAAGCTGACACTTCATGTTTGCACGAGCTCTTATCTGGCAGGAGCCCCAGAACATATCTGGACGTCATCCAAAGCTAATATTTCACAATATGGGCCTGCCACAAACTTTCACCACTATCACCCAGCTTTTACTGATAAAAGTATTCTTTTACTTTCTAACACGGGTCTGTTTTTTCATCTGTAACTAAACAGCATGAAGCTGAATATGCATGCGATCGAACGCAAAGCTCTTGTGGTATAGCTGTTATGAATACATGAATTTAAATGTGAAAACCTGATCAAGGTTTCACATGAAATGACTTACAGCTAAAACAATAGAGAAGGAATCCACTGAGGTGTTGCAGTTAAAACTGCATTTAAGCCCAATAATAAGCAGAAATAAACTGAAACAGATCGTGATTATTTATATGTGAATAAATTGTGGATTCGGTCGAGTATACAGTGATTTGCAACTCAAATCCCAAAGTGGAATATGATGTAAGGATTAACAGAGGGAAACATATTTGTAGGTCATCTTAGGCATATGTGTTGAGAGGAAGAGAGAGAGAGAGAGAGATGGGGGTGTGAGAGGTTGAACTTGAATGTCAGCAAACAGAGATCAAACCACACCGTCTCATCAAAAAGGGATTGAAGTGTGTGTGTGTGTGTGTGTGTGTGTGTGTGTGTGTGTGTGTGTGTGGAGCAGCAGGTGTGAATGCCTTTATGGCTTTGAGGAGGCGAAGCTTTGAGATGAGTAACCCTGCTCACTGAGGCTGTCCTGTAGGCAAGAGACCAGCTGTGTTGTGTGACTGACATGGTAGTCATACACACACAGCCACACACCGGTGACCCATATGACCTTCATGCTAAACTGGACCACCAGCTACTTATTAAAGCCTGTCTCATGGAGTGTGTGTGTGTGTGTGTGTGTGTATGCGCGCATGTGTGAGGAGACAGATGGATCCAAATAGGCATCTTTCTTACATTTACATTTAAAGAATTGTGGTTTCTATTTTTTACAATATAAAAATATTAAATATTAAATATTAAATATCGGTCTTGAATTTCCGAGGATGAATATGAAGGCTGGAGTTTTTGTAAAAAACTGCCAGATCACACATTAAATCCTGCGGGTGACAAAACAATTACTTTAGCAAATATTAATAAATATTTTATAAAAATTACAAACATTTTGCATGAAGGTAAACATCCATAATTGTATATATAAATTTTAAAAGAAAGAGAGAGAGAGAGAATGAAAATGGAAAAGCAATGTCAGCCTTGCTTAAAGTAAAAAAAAAAAAAAAAGCGAGAACGAATCACTGAAAAAAATTAAAAAGACATGTGTGCAACCCTTTGAGTGCGAAGCTTCAGAGAGGTCACACTCTTCTTTTTATTTTTATATCTGTGCAGAGCTAAATACAGACACACATGCCCTAGTCATCTGGGTGTACTGTGAATTCTTTGTGCTCCTTTTAGACCACTGAAATCTCCACTCCAGTTGAGCATTAAATGTGAGCTGTGTTAAAATGAGTTACAGTGTTGTCATGAACACACCAAAGGGAGGGAAAAAAAGGGCAGCGTCTTTCAATGAGCTCATTATAAACACCTCGTGGAGAGAAAACATAATGTGTTAATATATCTTTTACCACCGCAATTGTTTTTTAATATACTGCAACTCCGTAACGTATATCACTGCATTATGGAGCAGTGTTCGGATCGTTCCTGTCATCTGTGGCGTACGGCCGCACTTTCCTCTCTGCTGTGACTTGGCAAGGATAAGCCATAAAGATATACAGTGCTGTATGTGAAAGCAGGAGTAAATGTTAAACTCTATATATATATCAAAAGAATAAATTAGGATGAGGCAAAATAATTAAACCCATGCTGTTACCATATAGAAAAACGTTCTGGTGTAAACCTCCCCATCCCATCCCCCCCCCCCCCCCCCCCCCTTTTAGTTTAAAAACTGCTCTCACTCCAAGAGCGTGAAGTTGAGCCAGAGTTGAAGAGGCACAAAAGGAGCTGGGTACGATACAGAACTGCTTCGGAGCAGCAAGCACAAACAGGTTTCAGTTTTCATGACCTGACAAAACGCCAGGTTCTTTTTTTTTTTTTTATAACTGATGTTGAGTCGAGGACTTTTGCCAAACTTGCAGATCTTCTGTGCTAGATACAACGGCAAAGCAACAACAACTTTTTCTTAAAAAAATTAAAATAAAAAAGCTTTTTAGGGATGTAACAATTAGCACAAAAGATCTCATATGCGTATTAAGAGCAAAGATGATATAAATTTTATAAACATAAACACTGGCTGTTGCAAAAAATAAAATCCAACCTGTTTATTCAGAAACACTGTAGTTTTTGGAATGCTACAAAAACAGGCTTATAACATGATAAATAAACTACTTCTCCAGCATCCGTTCACATACATGTTCGATCACACACACACACACACACACCCTGTCCTCCTACACAGGTGAAGATACAGGAAGAGTAGTGTGCAGCTGGCTTAGTGACAGATGTGTGGCTGCTCTGTGGCCTCCGCTGCACATCAAAGCTGCATTCAGCTGTAATAAACGCTCTCTGCTCTGCTCATCACACATTCCCATCAAACAGCAGCTGGTCCTTCAGGGCTTCAGCACCATGCCAGAGCACCACTCATTAAAGCACCAGACTCAACAAGAGCAAATCCCCAATACAGTATATGCACGGCCGGTAAGCCGTTAACCCCAAAGAGTGATATTTGCGCTTGCTATAAATAATTCATATTTACAACAGGGTCCAAAAGACTGTCACTACTAATGAAAATGCTTCTATTTGGCATTCCATTTGAATTTAATTAGTAAAATGATGGGGTGTTCAAGTCAAACTGGGACTTCTGAATGTACAGAATAACACAACACAGTTATGATTGAAAAACTACCTTTATTTCTCTATATAATTACCTGAAACACTAATGCACTTCTCCCAGTGTTTCAAAAGTGCTTGTACACCATCAAGGTAGAAAGATTTCTCAGTACGCCGGAGCCATACTTCATGTCTGAAATGCTGGCCTCCCAGGAGTTCATCTTGGAATGAGGTCAGGATCGTACAAGGGATGTGGCAATAACTCGTATAATAACAATGTGCTGGTACATGAAGGTGTACCTTTTAAAAATGTTTGCACTATTCAAATGTTAAGCCATAACATATGTACATATTTATTAATATTACCAGCATTAGCTTTATTTAAAAATTTTAAAATATTCACATGAATTTTTTAATTTCTTAGCATTTGGTATTTGCCAGGACACATCCCTTTACTTTAAAGGGGACCTTTTATGTTTTTTTTTTTTTTATATATATAAAATGGGTGTGTACAAACAAAATCATGAGAAAAAAAAAATCCCTGTTTCAAATAAGCCAAATAATGTGACCCCATATAAGAAGATACCTTGCCCAGGCTTGTTTCTCAGCTCTGCTGTTCTCTAAGGGTGTGACTCAGTAGTAACTCATTTACATAGACACTGAAACTGTGAATTCAGAAAAGGAGTGAAATCAAGGGAGTTTGAGCTATAAGCAAATGCTTTATCTGAGGGGCGTTTCACTTGGAGTTTAACAGGCACACTTTGGAAGACATGAACTCCATAAGCTTGTGTAAAACCTGATGATCCATGTCAGATGGAATCACAACGTCTTTACTGGAAGTAATATTAATCAGCGGAAATCTAACCTTGAGCTAACACAGTCAATATTACACATTTACTTGAATTTAAACAGTGATGAATCATATATATTGGATATTCAAGATACTTCACATAGATTCATATAGATTTTAGTGTGAAATGTTTCCAGGAAGCAAGTTTCCAGATTTTTTATGTGGTCTCAAAACCTTTGAACTCCACTGCATGCACATTAAATGTAAGATGATGTCAGAAAAAAACTAGAAAAAAACTGTTCAAAACATAGCACTGCTTCCATCCAATAAGTCCGCAGTGCTGTGTGTGCATTCATTAGATTTTTAGAATGCTTGCTCTTCAGTGACCGTGCCGGCGGAGAGATGAAGAGGAGAGTGCAGGAGCTGTGCTCTGTTATGAGGAGACCGGACGGCGCTCAGGGTCCCAACGTCACTCGCAGATAATCTGATTTAAGCACTGGACCATAAAGAGTAGAACCACCTGGAGACAGACACTCTGGTGATAAGAGTCAGAATTGCACTCCAGTAGAATTCAGAACAGACTTAACATGCCATGGATGTTGATAAGGCAATTGCTGGATAAGGTGATTTCTAGTCTGCTAACATGTCCAGAAGTTCAGACTGAAATTTAAAAATAAGCTCAAATTTATTCAGTGTTTTCTTTCAGCATAAAAAAAAATTGTGAAATGAGCTCAAAAAACAACTAGTAACGCTTTCAATTAGCTAAGGAAATACAGTATACATTGCAGCACCTTCATTGTTTATTACCATCTGTTGTTATTTGGTTAACAAAATCTACCTCTCAATTGGCATCATATTTACAGTTTCAAACATCTCCATTTCAGTTCATTTCACACTGGCTTAGGCCTGTCTCTGATGCTTTGGCTTGATCAGAATCAGTTACTGCTGCTTTCTCCACAATACCTTAGTGTATTAGTGCTCCTTGTTAGCCTAAACGGCTAAATCTCACAAGAATGTTTTATGCACTTTTGATAAATTACTCAGAGCACAATCCCTTCAGTGTTAAAGGCCGTGGATAAGCAGTTTACATGGCTGGCAGGGAGGGGGTTGGAGAGGGAGAGGTGGTGGCTGCGAGGGGCTTAGGGACAGCATGGAGAATTAAATTGAATACCCAGACAAAATTAGTTCCATGCAGACAGAGGGTACTGCTATGTGAGCAAAAAATTAGCTGCCCCCACCACAGCTGAATCGGGGTTGCTAGGAAGCCCGAGCTGTTAGGATGAGCAGGTATTGAAGCTGTTTTTGGCACAGATGAAGTCACCAGAGTTTGGACAGTGATCAAAACTGGGAGAAAAGAAAGAACAGAAGAAAATTTTTTACCTATTCTTACATATATCTGCTTCAGTCGTGACTTCTCATTAAAGTATTATTAAAAATCCAGGAATTTCAATGTATATTAAAAATCATTATGATTTAAGCATAAGTATTATCATATGGCCAGACTAAATACTCATTACATTTCCAACAGGCTAGGAGCTAGACCCCGTAATCACTTTATCAGCACAAAAGCCCCTAGAGGGTTAACAGCACTGAGAAGGAGGGGGGGGGGGTGCAGTGATTTAAAAACCAACCCGCTCCGTGCCTACTGTACATAGGCGACTCCTTTAGCACATCAGCTATAAACTGCCCTCGTCCCCCACCCCAGACACCTGTGTTCAAAAAAGAGCCTTTGTCCAGCCTGGCTTAATTTGATCTGACACTCCCCCACACATGTGGAACAGCTCAGAGGCCCTCATAACCTTAGCTGATTACGGCTGTAGCTCAGAGTGTGCCGTTAGACTCTCCAAAATGGGAGAGTGTAGAGGGAGTATGTGTTAAGTGATGCCTCAGTGCCAAAGTGTGTATCTTTCTCGAGTAAGCTGAGTCACACTGAGAGCTCCACCTCTATTTCAAAATTCTTCATGAAGCAGAGGTGATTAATAGAAGCACGCCTTAACAAGAAGGTGGCAATGGTTGGGTTACATCAGGACGTCTCATTTTCGTACCCTTCAATAGCTTCAGAGATTACTTTTACTTTACACATGGCCACATTTATCAAAATATTTTCACATGGAAAATGCGAGTCCCTGCAATATGCCAGCGACATGATTAATAGTTAAAGGCTTGCAATATATCAATTAATCACTGTTTTTCTTACTCGTTTTAGACTGGTCTAATAGGCAATAAATCAAATGTATAAACAGATACTTTGGTTAAGTAGTGCATTACATACACCCCATGGGAATGATTAGTGAAGCCAGGACTACAGGAGGAAACTGTTTTGCTTGTGGAAAACAAAGAAGCCAGTAACTGTCAGAGAAAATTGTAATGACTCACTTATCTGTATTTTTGAGTTTTTACTATGAGTTTTCAACTTGAGCAGTTTCATTAAACACAATTGTCACCTACTCTCAACAAGAAATAAACTACTGTCTACTTCAACACAATTTATGAAACTAATTCAACTTAATTCTATGAGGGGCATTCAGGTAAAACCAAGACTTTGATGAAATTCCTAGTGAATGAAGGTGTAAAACCAATTTACATTAACAATAGACTTTAGGTACAGTGTGGTGATGAGCTACAGTAAAACATTTAAAGAAGGCAGTACTGTGCCTCAATAAATTATGATCCTGGCTGAGGTGGCTAGGAAAGCTGACTGCAGTCATTCCCATGAACATTTAGAGTATCAGCCTGATTTTAAAGAAATAAAAATCGACAGCTAACTTGTCGCCAACTTGAGGAAGAGACATCTGTGGGCACTGTACACACAATCATTCACGAACACCACTTGCACATTACAGGAACTCGTCTGATAGTACAGTGCTGATCTCGCTCCAAGCCATTTCCACATGTTTAAATGAGTTCCTGGGAGGCCTGCGTTTCAGACATGAAGCAGGCAGGCTGTTTATGGCTCTGGTGTACTGAGAAATCTTTCTACCTTGATGAAGCACTATGTGATAAGTGCATTAATGTAGCAGGGGGATTATACAGAGAAATGAAGGAACTTTTTTACTTTCATAACTATGTTCTGTTATTCTGCACAAACAAAAGTCCCAGTTTGACTTGAACACGTTTACTGTATATATCCTGTACAGGTTCATTCCAGACTTCAGAATTCTACAAACCATTTTAAATCAATATCTGTAACGTAATCTTGTTTTTTGCCCTCAGGATATTAGCGAAATCATACGCTTCAGTTTTATTTGTTTTGTTAATCTAACTTAGACTTGTGGTGTTTGCTTTGATGTTGATACTCAATTATTATACGCACTGAAGTCATCTAAACTAAGTCATCAGTCATCAAATTGTCTTCCCTGAAGGGCTGCACTGAAATGCCATTGAAAGATATTGTACGTACTGTATTTATGCACCTTTTAAAAAACAAATTAGCATTTATTGTGTAATACATATTTTACAGCCTACAAGAATTTGGCCTTATGTATAAAAAGTGACCTGCACAGTATGCTGGCATTGCATTTACTGGATTTGTAGTGCTGGTCACCCTGGCTCTCCTCTCCTCCTGCTTCCATGTTGGCTTTGACAGTGCTTGGCTTATATGCTTCACCTCATCAGCACACACTGAAATTCTGCACCTCCTCTTTCACTATTGGGAGTTTGCTCAGGGCATGTTCAAAACAGAGACGGAGCCAAGTACTACAGCAGCACTCAAACACATGCACAAAGCCGCCAGATTGTGTTTATTTTCTGATCTAAATGAAAGGCTCAGAATGCAATTATACCTCTTACAAGCCAACATCGAACAATGTGGATTAAGAAAGGTAGATACATTTGTTGTTAGTGATTGTCACTGTGTCTATTTTAAGTACTTCCACATTGTTTATGGTCCTTTTGGGGAATCTCTGAGATTGTGGTATATACACTACTCATGTCAAAACACACCAAAGAAACAAGTCTGCTTTCCAAAACCAGCTTGTTTTCATGCTCAAGATAATCATGGAGACAAAGGACAGAGACAGAAGGTGGAAAAAGAAAAACAAAGAGAGAGGGGAAAGTGTGAAAGCTGCTTATAAATCCAGATGACAATCCACACAAAAATTGGTAATTTGTTTGAGTGTCTCTCGTTTACTTTTGTGCCATTCTTCAAAGAACAAAACTCTACCCAAAATCTATTACTACACCGTGACCTTTAACATCTACATCTAAAAGAAGAACTGTATGAGCAACATGCACCAATCCACCATAATATTAATGCATAACATTCATCCATTAACACTGATTATCAATTATATTTCAGTAAACTGGTGACGGGATCATAAGCACCCAAGGCCCCATAATCACTCATGCCCACAGGGACCAAAGGCACTTCCAGTCCAATATCATACACAAGCAAAGAAAACTAGGGATCATACATTAAAAAACAAGTTAAATCTAGAAGGCTTATGGCTTCTTCCTCTGCAAAAGAAGTATCATGGAGGCTTGTGCCCCAGAATAAAGACCAGATGGAGCATGCACTATGCTAGTGTGCTCTAATGTAATGTGGAAGATATCAGGGGGCTTTAGACTTTGCCTGAAGCAAACACATCTAGCTCACGTCCCACTAATGTTGGAGAATTTCCTCACACAGGAAGCTGTTCCTAAATCCACCTGATGCTCAACAAACAATAAAACAATAAAAACGCTTAAGCAATAGAAAGTAATTTCATTATGAGACCTTTAGAGTCAGGTATTAGGGGCAATGTAGTTTTATGAACAAGATGGAGAGAGAGAGAGAGAGAGAGAGAGAGAGAGAGAGAGAGAAAATAACCTTTCCAATCTCCAGGTTGTGCAATTTCATTGTGTGTGCCATACAGGGGGAGAGAGAGAGAGAGGGAGAGAGAGAGAGGAAAGCTGTCCAGGGGTGAGACTGACCGGGCACACATACACACACACACTACTTTCTGGGACTTGACAGCACTGTTTCCACTTTCGCTGATCTGTTTCCTCTGCTTCAGGGTGAAAGGTTGCTCTATAGCGAGTAAATATGCTACTCTGTGCTAGAGCGAAATCATGATTAGTAGTGATTTTGTGTATGTGTGTGTGTGTGTGTGTGTGTGTGGTTGTGTGCGTGTGTATGGGCGTGTGTTCATACACGCACACAGACATGTACAGTATGAGCATAAACGAGTGCTGCTACAGCACAGCCTGCTGGTTAGTGGGCAGAGCAGGAAAGATGTACACTACACCTTCTTATAGTCATTGGTGCAGCTTGTTATCTCAGAATACCTCCTCGTGTTCGGTCAAGACCTTGTCACGGTTTTCATCCTGTTTTTCAAAGGAAACCTGCCATCGTTTAATATCACTGGCACACTTGTTCACTGCAGCCAGGAGCAGATGTGAAAGTGATTTAGTAACGTAAACATACATGACCCAGACGTCTGGCGCTGACCAATCACACAAAACCCTTCTATGTTTCGCCACAGTAGACCGATAGAGTGCGACGCATTCTAGACTGCGAGGCCACGATCTCTACATTGAGATGGTGCAATTATCAGCTTAAAAAAGGTCAATAGCAGATCCTTAGGGAAGTGTAATGAGTTAAAGTGGGTGTGCAACTTGGATTCGTAAAATTGGTCCGTTTACATCTTCACCGTAACATATTACTTTGTTGCTACAAGGGTTGAATGTGCAAGATTAATTATTGTTAAAATGAGCAGCCATTTGATACTGTAGTTGTATACTGTGAAACTGAACTTGGCAAAAGTTTTTATGAATTTCATCAAGATAATGTAAAGATGTTAAATATTACTTCATAAAAGTCCCTACTTTTGACTCATTCGTCTCTTCATCTCTTTATTAAAAAAAAAAAAAAGCTTCATTAAAGGGGACATACGGTGCTCCATGCACTTTTTCAAGCTGTTTGGACTGCAATGTGTGTTAGGAGAGTGTGTACACAACCACTCTACAATGATAAAGAGCCGCCCAGCGATGTTCTTTTAATTTATTAAAATAAGATGCCCCTTCTGAAATCAGGCCGATCTCAAAAGTCTGTCGGTGTGACGTCACACCGACAGAGGCCTCTCCCACTATAGTTGATTGACACTGGTGTTTTAGCAAAGACCCGCCCCGAGTTAGAAGAAAGCTGTCGGCCATTGTTTTTCTACGCTGGAGCAAAATGGCGCCTACACGAGTGTGGTGTGCAGTTTTTTGGTGTAGTGCGGTGGTCTAGTGGTTAGGATTCGGCGCTCTCACGTGGGAGGCCTGGGTTTGATTCCCGCTCAAGGCGCATGCTTTTTTGCACTACATATTTATAATGTTTTTCTAAAGTTGCGTAGTAGACGAGGCGAGTCCGCTGTGCTTCGGTAAGATTTTCTGGCGCCAGGAGAGACTCAGTTAAACACACACAATGCTTCGCGTGTTTGATGTCCTAGGTTGAATACTCGGCGTCTCCATGAGTTAGATATTAGTCCCCAGTGGTCTAGTGGTTAGGGCTCTGTGCTCTCACGTGGGAGGCCCGGGTTCGATTCCCGGTCTGGGAAGTTAAGTTTTGTGCACATGCTTCTTGCACTACATATTTATATATCTGGACCATTGCACATGACACTTTCACAAGTCACTTTTCTTGCATATTTGCACAACCATTGCCACTTTTAATATAAAAATTTTATATATATACTTTAAGAACAGATGCAAGAGGAGATAGGAAGATAGCAGCAGGGAAGATTTAACACGCTAATATCAGATCTATGAGGAAGAGAGCAAGAGAGTAGAAATAATTCCTTCATATATAAAATAATCCTAAGATTATGTAAAATTATTTTAAACTGTTTTTTTTTTAACTGTTGTCAAAGCTATACCCCACGTGTGTTGTGAAGACACGCCCCACAGAACTGGGGGGCGGGCTCAGCAGAGGTCATTAACATTTAAAGGAGCATGCACTGAAATAGGTTGCTGAGAACAGAGCTACTTTTTACCAGGTAAAAGTAATGTTTTTTTACACAACCATTGATAATTTTTAATTAAAGTATATTACAAACTTTTCATTAGGACCCTAAAGAATCATATTAACCTATGAAGAATTGGGACTGGATGGCCCCTTTAAAGCGCAGTCAAGCCGAGTGGCTAATTCAAGCCGTAGGACGACAGTGACTCACGCACACCAGCCATTCATTTTAGCCTTTCATTTATAGAAAAAGAAAAGCCTCCATGGAAAATCCTTCGGTGTATGAGGGAGCAAAGTCATTTTCGCAAGATTTTCGTTAAAAAAACAGGTCAAACTGTGTCTTCATGTATATTCAGGATTTGTTACGATATTTTGATCTAAAACCCCACAATGATGCTCAGTCACATAAAAAAAAGAAGAAAAAAAACCCAGCAGGAATTTGTAACACCGTAGACCATTTCATTATGGGACAGCGCTGCCCAGAGTGCATTACAAATAAATCAATCTGCTCTTTATGGTCTCTGCTTTGTCTTGTCTTTGACTGTGGTCAAAGATATCTTGCTGTGATGCCCCTGCTCAAGAGGCACACAGGAAATGGAGCGATGCCTGACTTGAGGCCCACTAGTCTAAAAAAGATTATTGTATAACCCCGACCTAGGATTAGTGCTTTATGGGAATTCTGGAAAATAGTTATTTACAAAAAAAAAAAAAAAAAAAAAAAAGACATGGATGATCTTTTTTAAATTTCCTTAACACTCTTTACTTGTCAGAGTGATCTTACAAAATTCAGCATGCTGTCCAGTCTTATAAAAGTCCATCATCGCATTCATCAACAAACTTTAATATTGTAGCGTTTTTCGACGCTAGCAGGGATCTTGGAGGACGAGTGAGCTTACTTGCTCCCCAATGCAAATGGCTGGGGAGTAGTTTATTACTACAGCACAAGCACACATACACAGGTCAAGCACACACACATAACACGCACCCAACTTGGCCGAAGCCACTAACACCCCTTAGAGACAGAGAAAACCCCCGCAAAGCATGACGGTCGTCTGCCGCCGGCCCGCCCACGCCACACTGCCCCCACCCGAGCTGTGACCGTCCCCGGTCACCATGACTCTCAGTCTTGGAGGCGTGAAGGCGGTCGGCGTTCACGGGGTCCTGTTGTAGTGCACATTGTCCCGGAGGCGGTTCGGCCTCCGCAGAGTTCGATGTCTCGCCGGCGTGCGGCTGGTAAAGCGCAAGACGGTCTCGGTGGAGCAACACTCGCGCCCGCCCCGCCAACCGCACCCGGTAGATGAACTTGGCGAGCTGAGCTAGTACCGTACAGGGGCCCACCCAGTGAGACGTGAGCTTAGGTGAACGCCCTCTCTTCCTTCCGGAACACACCCACACCTGCTCACCAGCAGCAAAGCCTCGCCCCTGGCTGTGAGTGTCCACGCCCACACGCTCCACAGGTGCCCCCACCCGAAAGTCCTGCAGCGATGCCCGCGAGCGCTGGGTGGGGCCCTTCTTTACCAACGGCGGCGCAGGTGAAACGACTGCGGGCGATGCTCTCGGCGAGGGAGTAACTATGCACACGCGCTCTTTACCTCGCTCGCAGTTCCGACGACGCGCTTTGCTGCCCGGAGGTTCACCTGGCATGACCACCGGCGCTCGTCCGACGGCTGCTGGGGTACGCTGTCCCTCAGTCCCAGGAACGTTGCCTCGGCATCGCCGCGAAACCCCAGAGACTATTCCGTTGTCTAGCCGTGACGGGTAGCCCTGTCCCCGGCTAGATTCACCTACCGAGTGCCCCCGAGCTGCGGGCGATCGCTCGGCCCTTTCGCCGTGATGCACCGCAGTTATGGGTTCAGCGCGCTGTGCTGCGAGTAGCACCTCGGTGAGGGAAGCTGGTGCTGCTAACCTGGTGTGCTCACGGAGCCGCGGCGGTCGGAGTCCTCGAAGAAAAGCGTGATAAGCTAGCTCTTCCTGCTTCTTGGGCTCGCATTTTGGATAGCCCCGGCGCGTCAGGCCTCTTAAGTCCATGGCGAACGCGCCCAGTGGCTCAGATGCGCGCCGCTCGCGGACCTCCAGCTCCTCGCACGCTGCTTCTTGACGGTCACCGGTGCCGAACCAGAGGTGAAGCGACTCGCGAAGCTTTGCCCAGTCCTTCCGCTCATCGGCCCGGAGGTCTTCCAGTGCCCGGAGCGCGTCGCCCTTCAGCGAGAGTGCAACCCTTACAGCCGTTTCCGCCGGAGACCAGCATGCGAAGTCAGCGGCTAGCTCCACTTGGGCGAAGAACGCGTAGGGCTCGACGGCGCCGTTGTAGGAGGGAAGGCGCAGTTGCAGCGCACATCGCCGGCACGGAGCTGTAGCTTGCTCCGATACTTGCGCAGCGTCACCGTTGGGCTCCGTTCCGAGATCCAGTGCCGGGATCCTCATCTCGCCGCTCCATCTTCGTCGTGCCGCTTTACTGGCACTGGTTCCATCCGGGAGATGCTTCTTCCGGAGTCGTGCTGCAACTCGGCGGCCCTCCTGAATCTTTCGCAGGTCCTCCGCCGTTCGCTCAAACTCAAGAATCTCCATCCCACTTCTGACACCAATGTAGCGTTTTTCGACGCTAGCAGGGATCTTGGAGGACGAGTGAGCTTACTTGCTCCCCAATGCAAATGGCTGGGGAGTAGTTTATTACTACAGCACAAGCACACATACACAGGTCAAGCACACACACATAACACGCACCCAACTTGGCCGAAGCCACTAACACAAACACCCTTCTCTCTCATGGTAGAGACAGAGAAAACCCCCGCAAAGCATGACGGTCGTCTGCCGCCGGCCCGCCCACGCCACACTATACTAAACTTTTATCACTCAAAGACGTCTTTCAATAATATGGCTACATTTAGAAATTTTACGTTCATTGCATTTTCTGTTTGGCTTTCCATAAGTTTTATGGAAGCATTGTAAAAGACATGAGCTGTAGAACGTTAAATTTCAATAAAAATGTTTTTAGTAATCAATTCAACAAAGCAAACAACATGAAAAACTCTCAAAGATACAAGGTCCATGTTGTTGGATTTTCTTTTTTTCAGACATCATGTGAACAAGCAGTCATTTGTCATGGCATTACAAAAAGTATAATAGGCTGCTGACTCACAGGAGCCATTTAGTTGCCTTGCTGGCTGATAAATGCACATGGTGGGGGAAAACGTCTGCTTTTCAACACCCAGTGAGACTTATTTCGAAACATTATTAGTGGCACTTAGAGCCAAGGCCCCTGGGAGAGTCCCAACTAGGGCAGTATGGATCTGATTAAAACCCAAGTGTGGGCAGAAAGGGCAGCTCTTGCGTGGATTTGATTTGAATAATTCATACTGCATTTATATCTTTCATACCATCTATTTGCCTAAACTGAAAGGCACATCAGTCTTGAAGAAGTAGTTTTTTTTAAATATTATAATTAAGAACAGATAAAGTAAATGAGATATCACACTTACTGGCAGAGAGAGAGAGAGAGAGAGAGAGAGAGAGCGCAAGCATAACACTTTATGTGTTTAGCTTTAACCTCAGTTCCAGCAAACGTACAACTTTATCAACTCACCTAATGCATGCCTGTCTCACGCAATGACTCACTGACACTCACTTACTCACACTGATATACTCTGTCAAACAGACAGAGGTTCTTACATGCATCAGTGCATTCTGTGATGACTGGGTTCATTTTGTCTTTAGGTCAGAGGCACAGTTCGAGTTTTTCTCCTGACTGTTCTCTCGCTATCTTAGGAAAACATGACATCAGAAAGTGAACTAGGAGTAATTGGGCAAACTTGTCTCAAACAGATGTTGCATTGAAACATCTCTGAACTATCCATCATAACTGTATCTGTACTAAATACGCTCGAGCATGAAGCACATTCCTTATATTCAGAGTGCCACTGATGTGTGATATTACAGTAGGTCTTAAAGATGAGCATACAGTAGCTAGTATGCAGCAAGAAAGCAATGATTACAATTAAATTCAAATTTTTCCTCCATGTCACAAGCACACACAAAATACAAAGCAGAATCATAAGGTAATAACAGTCCCTCGACAGCAAGAATGACACTAGACCTTAGTGAAAAGGTCAACTCTAAACCAAGAGTCAGAAGAGAAGGCCCGGGTGTTCTAAGATCAGTTAAACAGATTGTAAATTTATTTGGGCTGGCTGTAATATGCGTTACAGACTACAGGCTTATTTCAACAGCCTTATTCCAGTCCACGCTCCTAGACTAACATCCCTCTCTACTCTGAACACAAAGAGGTGTTCATTCGCTCCAGGTGTGTCCTGTGCTGCAGTCAGCAGGAGAGCAAACAGGCTCTGGGAGGGATCCTTTACTCCTGTGTCTGTGTGTGTGCTAGAGAACTTGGATTAGTGTGTGCGTGTGCGTGTGTGTGTGTGTGTGTGTGTGTGTGTGTGTGTGTGTGTGTGTGTGTGTGTGATCAAACCAAAAAAGCAAAGTATCTACCACCAACAATTAATCCTTACATAATTAAAAGTGAGATAAAACATTCATTGATCATCCATTGATTATTAATGAGGTTCATTGTTCATTGTCACAAAGTTTCTCATATACACCCAAGGCCACCTGAACAAACCTATATTAGAGCACCCAGATTCAACGTGCTACCTGAACCTTCAGTAGGCCCTCCTCACACTGTACACTACAGTCAGTTAGAACAGATAAACACACCACATCGAGAGCTAGAAACTAGAGCTGACAGAATGGGAGGGGGTTGGTATTTATACAGGTGCTTTGGGAAAGAACATGGACCAAAGGAACACCTTTGAAGGAGAGAATGAAGAACCCATTCAATACTCAGAGCAAAATCTGGAAATAGCAACATGCTCACACCACTTTTAAATAAATAAGCTTCACACTTCTGAAAGGACTTACCCAACAAGCATATTAACTTGACTGACCTTTTCTATCACGACCTAAAGTAAATTTTTCTAATATGGTACAGTAACATGCGTATCTGCCTGCAGGTTCACCCCTTAAAGGACTCACCCAGAGAGTGTTCATTCAAGCAAATGAAAGAAAAATAAAAGAAAACAGATATGCTAGCAGGAGGGCAAGAGAGTTAAGGGGGTGGAACTTTCATCGCTTTCACCACTTACAGTGTGGAATCAAGATTGACTTGAGATTAGAATAATTCACCACCACAACTCTTTTCCCCCCTCAGGATTTATGTTTACCTATTCAATCTGCCGATTAAATCAGCAATTACAATTATATAGAAACAATTCAGACTTGTTCCATCAGCACTTTAAATCAAATTCAGCGGATTGAAATGATTCAGACAGATGAAATAAAGGTATTTATTTCAGAAGGGTCAAATTATTGGGTGCATCAAGCACCAACAACAATTAAGGACATATAAAAACTAGAATGGGGTTAAGACCTGTCCAACATATTATTAAAACAGCTAAACAATTGTTAGTGAGAATCATGAGGGAAATAAACCCACTTAAATCTGCTAGGAATCATAAAGATTGGACTTTGGAGCAATGGACGAGAACCCTGAGTTCAAATTCAGCCTATTCAAGAGTAATGGCAGCATCATGGTAAAAAGGGAAGAGCATGAATTGATGTATACTGTTCATCATGTATAATGACCAAAAATGGTACTTATGTCTGTTCATAGTAAAACTTTAAAAAAAAACTACTTTTCTATGTGTATTTTCGTTTTCCAATTTCTGACAGATTTGTCATCACATAACAACATAACCACAATCACACCATAACCACAAGAAAGCAGCTGTAACAGACTGTGGGAGTTCAGGAGGAGAGTGACAGGATCATCAACATGCCACTTTGTTTTAATGTTCAGGTCAATAGGGCTCATATGTATCAGACAACTCAGAACTCAGCTGATGCAGTATTAAAGGCCAAAGCAAAATCTTATGAGTAATTCAATAAAACAAAAGGGGGTCACACAGAGTGATAAACAGAGCTCAGTCACTAGGAATGGGTAGATGTTGTCAAATGAGTAGCAACACTTTGCAAAGTTAATAAGATACTGTTGAACCACAACTCCAGTAGAACCCTTGGCCGAAGTCTATGTAGCAAGATCACTAACTCATCTTCTATACCGTTTTATCCTGTATTCAGGGTCGAGGGGGGCCTGGAGCCTATCACAGGAGGCTTAGGGCACGACGCAGGGTACACCCAGGACAGGGTGCCAATCCATCGCAGGGCACGCTCACTGCCAAATGGAGAGGTGGTTTAGCTCTAGCCCCTTGCCACAGGGCAGCAGAAGTAAAGATGTTAAGTAAAAATACAGGTGCAAATAATACATGTATCATGGACTTAATTATAGATGAAGTCTGGGTAAGACACTAGATATACAGCACTTGTCTCTAATTTGACCAGTGACCCTGGGAATTCACTGCACGAATGAACGGTAGATTACCAAAGCAACTGGGTCAGGCATAGAGATAAATAAACTTTGCTCAACTTGTCTACTTTTAGCTTCCGTGTTTGTAGTGCTTGTAACCAGACACACTGGAAGAGTCTGAGGCCCATAGAAGAGAAAAGGAGGAAAAAGTGTGCATCCGCCACCAAGAGGAAGTAACTGTACTTGTTATTAGCACTGTATGACCTGAATGTTTCAATTTCTCACATTCGTAGACTCTTCTACTTGACCCCATGTGGTTTGTGGGTGGTTACCAGATGAGAAAATGGATGTTAAATTGTTGGCAGAACTCCAAGTGCTAAGGCCTCCTGCACATACTCCTCCATCACATCAGTCTGTGTGACTGATAGTGGGTTAATCTGCTGAAGTTCTTAGCTTGTTTTTTTTTTTTTTTTTTGCTTTGATTAAAACCTCAACAAAATTCAAACAGTAGGCAGGAATTTGAACTTCCTTATCAGTTTCAGGACTCTCCATTTGAGTTGGTCTACAAAGTAAACAAATGCAGCTACTGTGACATACTGTGACACAGATAAATGAGTGCTCTGTGTCATTAATTGCTCCAGTTTGTTGGTTGTGCCCCGAGGGCGGCCCAGTACTGTAAGCATAGTGCAGTTGCAATTCTAATGATGTGAGATTATATGAATGCTTTAATGATTTACATATGAACCTTTTGCCCATACTACAGACAGCGTCCATCTTTTTTCAAGTAGGGATTCCCTCTGTTGTTAGTTTAGCATGACCTCATAATCTGACTTCAACTTTTTCTCCTTCAATTAACTGTGCCAGTATTGTAGATGTCTGACCCTTCAAATGTTATCAGATCTGATATCTATCTGAATGAATTAGTTGATCATCAGCTAGTATTGTCTTGTATAAACTGCCAAAACATTTGTTGAAAAGTTAAAAGTACTGTGAAGGTGACCTGATAAATAGGGAGAGCACTGCATTAGGTAGCTTTGCCTCATAGCAGTCACATTCTCGGGTAGATCTACACACGGTTTTAAAGTATGTATTTCCCTGTTTATTGATTGCACTCATCGATTCGTTATTTCAGGATTGTGTAAAATAACCTACTGTATCAAGTGTGACATTCCACAAGTGTGTTTATGCTAATCTATAGCTGCAGCATGTGCATACAATGTGTGTTACATATTGAAAAACGTGTCATATAGCATGTCATATTTGTATTGAGCTATATTGTAATTACAGCTGTTTAACATCAGCTCTGCTTGCTTGATTGACACAGTTGTATATTTATGTGTTGTCTTGACATAAATGAAGCCAGCTGTCATGCTTATGTGAAGCAAATGAACGATCACAACACATCCATCCAGTGTGAATTCAGGGTAGGTGAAGGCCTCTTCCAGTCAGTGATACTAATTTCACAACTAATAATTCTCAATTTTCCGCATCAAAGTTGTGTAACACTGGTTTTAGTTTATATAAAAAGGGCAGTGGCTGAAGTTTAGGTTCATCCCCAAATCTCTGCTAAAAGTAATATACTTCAACCACTCTCTGATGCATCTAGTTTGAAGTTGGGTCGGGAGATGGGTCAGGGTGTTTGAGTACCAGGGCTGATGTGAACCTAATCGTGCTGTTTAAGTGTTTGAAAGGCTTGGTCTTCTTTTAATTATTTTAATTTAATGTGTTTGGTGCCAAGACGGCTTGGTGGCTTAGTGGTTATCACTGTCACCTTGCACCTCCAATACCCACCTCAGTTTCTGTGTTCATATAGTTTGCATGTTCTCCCTGTCTTTGGTGGGTTTCCTCTGGATACTCCGGTTTCCACACACCATAGAAATACATGAAATTGGGCACAAATTGCCCATAGTGTGTGAATGAGCATGTGATTATCCAATCTTTTTTCATGCTGGGTGATGTTCGGAAGGTTGGAAAATAGATTAAAATGTTACCTATACAAGCGATTACAAACTCTCAAACAAGAATCTTAAAACATCATTAATTAAGCATTAGAACACTGTCCGTGGGGATGATAATCTGTACAGCATGACCTGGAACTCATACTGCTCACAGGTGGTACTGAACAATGTTTTCCACTCTTCAGACTCCCATATGTGTAACAGAGCTTCACATAGCTGTTCCAGGAGAGCTTTGCAGAGCACAGATTTTAAGGAATATTGGTTCAGTGCTTTATGTGAGTGCCTCAGCTGATTGATCTCCCATCAAGTGGCTACATGGGCAGCAGGTATTGCAGAGTTGCAGAGAACTTGCTGTAGATGAGGTTGGCTACTTATATCTGAGCTTAACTGTGTACTTGGAATAAGCATGAAATATTATATGGTCATTCTTGCCTACGGAATTGGTGCTCCTCCTTTGCTATCACCCATCCTACCTGCATAGGTTTGGATGGAGGCTCTTCTGCTACAGCCACATAGTGAGCATGTCATGCCTTCTGCTTCAGCAGGGTGTCTAGATGGATGGACAATTCATACATGTCATCCAGAGACACACATTTGTCTCAGGCATGCCAATTCACTGTCGATATGCCAGTCCCTGTCGACATGCTGCCATTAGTGTGGGCTCATTCCACCCATTGCCAGCTGGCATGGTGGAAAAGTTCAGGGAATAGTTCAGGAAAAGTTCGGCTGTGCTCTGATTACCCTGTTTCAGCGTTAGGGTAGGTAGGTGCTTACCCACCTCCTTTCCAACCAGGGAATAATCAAAAAAGGCATTGGAATTTCTCTAGGGCCATTGTCCAAAATAGTCTGTAATTCACTAATGCCTAAGCACACCCACTGAACCTAGTAATTTACAGATTAGTTGAATCAGCTGTGTTTGAACAGAAGAATTGTATAACCCTCCAGGACTGGAGAGCCCTGCTCTGGTGGGATGAGCATAGTAGATAACAATCTTGCCCCCTTGATTCCAGATCTGGGTAGACTACCCTAAAGCCTTGGCAGTGAGGATGCCATTTAATTAAGTGATTTTCACCTGCTCGCTTCTTGACCTTCTTCTTGATTTGTAAAGTATTTCGCATTTTGTTTTTAATAATTATCCAAATTAAACCAGGTGAAATGCTTCTTGTTTTCCCAACAACAAATATTCTTTGCACTTATAAATACCTAGCCAGGGATAAAGTGGATCATCTTGTCATTCTGGCCAAAATGGGTACTGTAAAGTCTACAAACTCAAAAAAGTTTTACAGGTCAAAGCATACAACATATAATGTTAAACCCCCTAATAGCAACAGAAACAGAAATGCTGCTGTACCAAAAAAAGGCCCCTCTCTTCACACCCTTAATCCTCTTTTACTAACATTGGTCTAACGGTTCTCACACAACCCATTAACACCTCTGTGTAGATATAACGCTCTGAACGCTGTCTACCAGCCGGTGGGGTTTAGTTCAACAGATCTAATGCAGTTAGCAGATAGCAGTCGAGAAAGGCCAAAGGCAGGAAAAAGAGAAGCGATGAGAGCTTACACAAATGAGAGTTTGCGTAATGAAACAGTCTGAGTTAAAACATGGTAATGGCAGTTAAAAACTGCTTAAACTGCTTATTCTAATATAAGTAGTTATACATAGTTTACACACACAGTCATATGATCATATAAGCATATTTGTTAGGAATACACAACATGGCTGGTTTGTACTTTTATCCTTCTATGCTTCTGTTCAACCAAATAATATGAAATGTATGTTTGTCCAGAATTAATCAAAAACACTGATGAGAGCGGTTTGCATACCTTTTTTGCAAGAAAATATAAAAATATAAAAATGGTACAGTATGTGACTTTATACCAAGAACCTTCAAATGTACTTGGACCCAGTTTTGGATTTATACTCTTTTCTCATGTAACTACATACTGTATTTTCTTATTCGTTTCTCTGTAAACTAAATAATTGCTAGTAGTAGTTAAATAATTACTTTACGATGAACAACAACAACCAGTTTAAAGTGTTAAATTGCATAATGCACAATTAGGTTTTTTTTTTCGCCACTCAAAATCACAAAAATCACAAAATTCTGTATTGTAAACATTTAAAATTACATATAAAGTCAATAAATAAATGCTCTTTTCATTACTATTAACAATTATATACTGGACAACCAGCAGTAGCTTATGACCAAATCTCAAAACCATTTTTGTTAAAGGGAATCAAAACAGTGTAGTTTTATTATTTTTCTCGGGCTTTGCATATGGAAATACGTATTTAATAGGTATTTCTGATACATGGTATTTTTCTATTACATAATTCCACTTTTCTTAAAATTTCATAGAGTATTAATGCCACATCACAGTCACTGTTTTATGATTATGCTTATGATTATGCTGATGATTATTATTATTACTATTTAGCAGAAATTTGATTCTAATTCAGGTATTTGTTATAAAACAAATTCCTGGGATTATTATTAATCTAGTCTAATCTGACCGTATAGACAGCTGCTACTTCCCCAAGCATGGAGCAGTGTGATTTCTACCATAACAAACCTGTATTAGCATTTGTTGTAATTCTCATTTCTGACCTCAAGAATACAGTACCTTTGGAAGTGTATGGGGCAGTGATATTGCAAGTGCAACAACTAGAACTGCAAGACAAGCAATGCATTTAGCATATGTCAAATAACATTTTAAAATAAGTCATTAAAAAGATGTAATTAACATTTTATTGAAGAATTATATTTGCTATACATCTAAGATAAATTCCCCTAATGTTGGGCCACAACTGTATACAGCAAATCCCAGACCTTATCTCACAGCATTAACAGCAACAAACCCAAACGTATTAGCACAAATAGGTAATCCACATCCAGGCTGTATAGGCGCTCACCATAATGCAGGTATCAGTTAACATACAGTTGCATAGCTTTAGCCTTGGTGAATGCATTTCTTTCTTACACCTTACAACAGAGTGCACTAAAAGCCCATTACTCCGAAGTCTGAAATACTTAACACATCACTGAGCTCTGAGTGCAGGAAAGTCCTTTAGAAGGACTCAGTATACGAGAGCACATAATTAATGGGCCACATTCAGTGAGTGGAATTGGCGGATATGTGCATTGATGAATGAATGATTTGAATTCAGGGTGAATAATGCAGGAAGTACTCTGTACTCACTGTGAAGCATCTGTCACCATGGAGAGTGGGATATATTCACTGGAAAAGTCCATGTCATCCACTAGGCTGCTGGTGCGCGAGATATCCAGATGTCCCTCCAGCTTTTTTCTACCTGTAGCAATAAGGAAGGGGAAAGCATATCTAATACACCAAATAAAGCAAAAACTGCAACTACTGAGATGATCAACAGGATAAAGTAAAAGAAAGGAAATGCAGTTGATGATACCTGGAGAAGCAGGACATGCAAGATTGAAAGAAGACCATGAGTGCTGGCAGTCTGTAGACATGCATAAAAAAAAAACAAGACAAAAAAGGCACACAAAAAATCTTATTATCCTGGGCAAATCTAAAATGTATGAGGAGAAAAGAAAATACCTTCCATTTACCCAAGCATCTGCATTAAACACACAATACTGGTGGAGGTTACTATCAGGGAATACCAAGGAATTAGGGTTATTAATTAGCTTTCATAATTAGAATAGTCACTGACCCTTTTAATCATTCAGATGTAGATTTAAAAGTCAATAACTAAAAACTGGCATCAATAAAGGTAAATTAAACTGCAATTTCAAATAAAAACCTATCTGTTGTTAATATGAAACAGCTTTCCAAATTGACATTATCGACTATAAGATTGGAAAAATGTTGGAATAAAAATTAAATAAATTACTATAATGCTCCAAATTTGCCTTTACCATTTGCCATACAATAAAATAAACTCTATGCTGTCACCTTAATGTTCTTAAAATTATTTTACTCTGAATGGGGTCTCTGAGCACAAAAGGTTTATATCCTCTCAAATCTCAGCAGAAGTACTTAATAAAATGACCAATTTTATTAAAGATTTATAACCAGAGATTTAATTTGGAAATAAAAACAACTCCTGAAAAAGCCTAATAAGCGTGCAACTGGTAGAAAATCACTTTTGTCAGAGTGGTACAGCTGGCAGGGAACAAGAGAAAGGGAAAAATAAATAGAGGCAGAAGGATGGGGAAACAGACCGAACGAGTGAGTGAGAGAATAATAAGGAAAAAGAAAACAACCCGTTTTTATTAATAGCTCCACAGTTTTGCACAAACACATTCGGTTATGTAGGGCCCCAGCCAATAAAAACAAACACAGTGCCTGGTGACAGCAGGGTCCTGGAGCCACAGCCCCATTCAGAGATTCTCTCAGGCCACCAGAGCAGACTGATAACACTGAGATAAGCCGGATGTTGTGCAAACTCAACAACGCTGAGCTTTAGCTCTGAACACTGATGGCCCAAAATGTTCATTTTCGTGAAGCTGTTTTATCATTTTAACACAAACACCAACAATAACTATTCTACTTAATTTAGGTAAAAAGAGAATCAAGCTAAATAAATATATTATTAGACTCAGAACTACAGCAGCACAGTCTGGCATAGTAAGCCCCTGTTTTTTTTGTTTGTTTTTGTTTTTTCAAAAAGCTTTCTATTGATTCAGATCGTTCTTACAGATCTTGCAATAAGTATCCTTCACATTAAAAAAAACTTTTTTTGTAAGTAAAAATCTCCTAGACAATAAGGCTGACAATGAAGCAATATATGATGAACAATATATGACAGAACATGGCACAGAACAGTACCTGAAGTGCTCACATCTACTGTTCAATATATATATATATATATATATATATATATATATATATATATATATATATATATATATATATATATAATACAGTGCCATGAAAATAATTTGCCCCTTCCTGCATGAAAAAAAAATTTTTGGCATATTTTTCACACTTAAATAATTTAAATCATCAAAAAAAATTTATATTACACAAAGCTAAATACATAAAGCAGTTTTCAAATGGTGATTTATTTATGATTTACATCATTAATTAAGGGGACAAAAAGCTTGCTAAACCTTTCTGGACCAAACTGATCCTCAGCCTACAAAATCATCAATGAACTGTTATTTGTGGAGAGCTGAGAAATTTCACTTGCCACACCCAGGCCTGATTATTGCAAGACCTTTTGAATTAAGAAAGTATTTAAATAGAACCTGGCTGACAAAATGAAGCACAATAAAAGATCTAAAATGCAACACGATCTAAAAAAATTCAAGAACAGATGAGAAAGTAATTGACATGGATCAGTCTGGAAAGGGTTACCAAGCAATTTTATGGCTTTTTGACTCCACATTGAGAGCCATTATCGACAAATTGAGAAGAGTGGGGAGACTAGACTCCAAGAGCGCAACGCAGACTCATCCAAGAGCTTGTAAAAGAACCCAGAACAACATCTAAAGAAAGCTGAATTAAAACAATTCTGCATAGAGAAGTGGGCTAAAATTCCTTCACAGTGATGTGAAAGAGTCATTGGTTATCGCAAACACTTGTTTGCAGTTAATGCCATTAAGGATGGCACAACCAGTTATTAGGTTTATGGCCAATTACTTTTTTCCTTAATCATCATTTTAAAAACTGCATTTTGTATTTACTTGGGTTATCTTTGTGTTCCAGAAAGCAGTGGTGACTCAAGTTTTAGGAGTTAGGGGTTCACAACCCTTGACCACTTAAGTGACACCACTGACCTCCTGAGTGCTTAAGCATGCCCTTTATCCCTTTCTGCCTGCTGCCTTCCTTATAAGCTGGGGTATAAAAAGAAAAGTTCACCGCACAGCACTGTATTGTAATATACACTGATAAGACATGAGGTTAAAACAATGTGAGGTGAATAATATTGCTTATCTTCTTACAGTGGCACCTGTCAGGGGACCAGTCAGCTAATGCTAATTATAATGCAATTACTGCACAAAAGATGTCACTTTGTGTTTTTATGTGTATACTAACTGAACTGCACCAATGCTATGTTGTGTAACATAAAAGTTAGCATTTAAACACACTTTCTTAAAAAAGTAAGTACATATCTCATTTTAGTGTCAGCCAGGGAAAAATTTTTGTGGTGGAAATTCATCATATTGGTTGCTACCTGCTAGTGATTATGAACACTTGTTCATAAGAACCTTATCTCCTTCAGGTTTTCATTAAGTAATATGTACTTTCCTGTTTAATACTGGGCGTGTATGTATATGTCACTTGCAGTGTTCCTACTGTACTTCCTTCTCAGTAGAATATTTCAGTGTAGTTTCTTCCATTTATTCATCTATTCAATCTGTGTCACTGCTTGTTTGTTTATGGAAAACTGACATCAAGCATTTGCACAAAAAAGAGCACAGTTGATATAGCCACAATAAATAAATAAAAACAACACATAAAATCTGGGACATGGGGCTTACCTGTCTGTCTGAACATCTTCGTGATGCCTGCAGGGGTAGAAACAGGTAACAGGCCAAGCCGAGCATTAGTTCTCTCATTACAACCTGGTGCTACAGTATATCAAGATTTAAATCTAACATGGAAAATCTAATAAATCTAACATGCAGAATGTTTGTTTTTTTAATCAATTGCCCTTGTACAGCAGTTTTTGTGCAAAATCCAGATGATTCCACATCTGAAAGCCCTTTTTTCCCCCCTCTTCATTTTAGATAACTCTACATCTTAAAGGCCATTTTATTGAGCTCCATGATGATTCAGTGTTAATGCTTAGGGTTTTTTTTTTCCTTTTGATTAGGTTCAAAGCCTTACAGGCATATGGCTCTATGCTATAATCTCTCCACTAAACTAATTAAGCCTCAGATGAGACTTTTTTCCTCCCAAGGACCGGTTTCTGTACTGAGTACTCTATCTGCTTTTATGTTAAAGTTATTCGACAAGAAGAACCTGTAAAAGCCTGCAAAACTGCCTTATTAACAGCAAGAAGGCGTGGCTTTGTTTTTGCACGTACTCTTTTTTTTTGTACAGGATGTGTTGGATGTGTATGGAAAATAGGATCTCTCCTCAGTATGGAAAATCATCCAAGTCAAGCATACTTTTATCTATTTTATTGTTTTTCCTTTGGATTACTGCTTATACCAAATGCACAGGGGATTAAAAAAAAACACTGCTGGACAAAACAGTTCAACATAATACACTAAGGGCAAGCATGAAATAAAAAAAATATATATATATACAAATCAAACTGGGACTTCTAATGAAATTTCTTGTGAATAAAGGCAAAAAAGATCAATATTTTAAAAAGACTTTAAGCACAGTATGATTATAGGACTGTTAGCCGCAGGAAAAACATTTGAATGGTGCAAACATTTTACAGAAGGCTGTACTACTGTGAATGATTATGCCGGCCGTGGTAGCTCAGAGCCAACAGCAGTCATTCCTGTGAACATTCAGTGAATGGAATATCTGAGACTTATGGATAACTTGTCACCAACTTGTGGAAGAGACAACTGTTTGTAGGAACTCGCACATGTACCAGTTATTGCCATCCAGAGTACAGTTCTGACCTCTACAAGTGATTTCCACATGTACGGGCCATTAAAGGAGTTCCTGCAAGGCCAGTATTTCAGACGAGAAGAAGGCAGACTGATCATGCCTCTAGCGTACTGAGAAAACTTCCTTGAAAACAACCTTGATGGTATTCAAATGCTGGGATAAGTACACTAGTGTAGCAGGGGATGTTCTGTTATTCCGCACAATCAAAAGTCCTGGTTTGACTTGAACGCCTATTGTATCTTTTAGTGGGAATGCGCAAATCTAATTAGTGCTGGCTAAATGAATACTGGGGTGCTTGTAAGTATTATTTATGAAGAGCTTACTTACTAATATTCAGGTTATAACATGTTTTTAAACTTGAGCAAGGCGCATACAATATTAAACCAAAATTTCATATATAATAATTATTTGTCATAATAAACTGAATTTGGCTGCAGTTCAGATTCTACTGTGTGTACCTGTAGATTCCTCTAAGAAGAAAGGAACCTCTCGCTTGTCCTCCTTGTCATCTATATGGTCATATGTGATCTGAGGGATAGACAGAGCTTTTTCTCCTGAATTTCCCAGAGAACCATTATCGCGTGTAGACTTCAGCCTCCGTCTGTATCGTCTGTTCTGTACACAAAGCAGAAAGGAGATAACAGAGTGCCAGAGGGTGTAGGACTTAAAAGAGAAGCATCTGTTATCAAACTGATGATGAGTTATTTGAAATACCTTCATGGTATTTGGCTCAACTCGAAAGACTATCTTTAACATGAATGTGAATTATACAAGAGCTTTAACGAAGTTCATAGTCAAAGGAAAAATGCCATCAAGTAATGGTGATAAGGAAAGTTCATAACTGTGGATCCACAGCCCCTCTTTTTTTTTCACAGAAAACAAGTAAAAATTCATAATCACTTAAGCTGTGACGCAAGTCATTTTCCACAAACTTCGACCAACAAAGAGCCGTTTCACCAAACAGATTTTAAATGTAATGCAACAAACAAACGCCTTTGTTTCCTTTTGGCATGGAGGTATCTACAATCTTTGCAATTCACATCACAGGTTCAGACAAATTTGCAACTAAATTAAAATGTAAATCTGCCCTTCTGAAAGAATTTCCCAACTATCCATGCATCCAAACAGGGAATTCCATGATTCCTTTTCTGCACATTTTGTGAATCTTGCGTCTTTAGTGTCTCCTCACTCAGAGCTCTCTCTGTCATTATTGAATTAGAGAGAAAACCAGCTGAAATAACAAAATTCCCATTAATCTGAAATACCAATGAAGGAGGACAGTAGATGGGAGAAGTGAATGACTGCTTTCGAAATGAGGAAAAAATGAATGGCTGGTCTGTGAACAAAGGACAGTCACACACCCATGCAGAGAAAGAGGTGGAAGTGGCTGAGGTTTTCCCAATATGTTTAGAGTAAGAGCTACACAAAGATTTTTTTGTTGTTGTTTCGCTACACAAAGGTTTGTTCCCAGGAAAGAGGCGGCCGTGACATCATCTCAACTGACTGTGTCTTTGTGTGAGGAAGACAAAGGGGACTGAGGTCAACTGGGTGTCCAGGGGAAGAGAGTGACGGAGAGAGGGAGTGAAAGAGATTGAGAGTGCAATGTTCATTCAGTGCCTGTCCCATGACTTCAGTGCAGTTACTAAAACGCCCAGCCCAACTACAAACTCGTACCTCATCCTACAGCAGCATTCTTTACTCAAGCAGAATTCACAACATACAGTAAATCCCATCCATTATACTCATCTCTGTGTTACACACCGAAGTAAAATAAATGCCTACCATGACCCAGTGTCACTTATAGACTTCTAATACATCTACCTCTATTTACCTTTACCAGGTGCACATGTGAATGGGCCTTGGGCAAACCATACAGCAGTATGCAGAGGTTTACGTTACAGTGACCTACTACTATTAGAGGGGCTCTGAGAATAACCGACAGGAAAAAAGATGGTGTTGAAAGTGACAGGGACATTGAAAAGAAATAAAAACAAATAAAAAAAAAAAAGTACAGTCATCAAATCACAGTATTCAATCTCAGTATTCAGTGTTATTCTCACAAGTTTTCTGAAGTTTCCAGGACTTGAGTTCTCAGAGTTTAAAACTGGGATGTAGTCCCCCATCAGCACGTATATTTTCCATGTAGCTGGACAGCCGTTGGGTTTCTCACAGGCGTAGCATCGCCACAACGTCTACAGACAAGCAAAGGGATTCTATATTTATCTTTCATTCTTAGAAATGGGAAGCTCACACAGCTAATACTAAGGAACCAGGTTTCCTTTCAAGTATGCATTGTAAAACTCTAAGATACTTTATATAGTTTCACGAACACCTGTATAAGTGAGGCTGCAGCTGGGATTTGGCGATTGAAATGCTTCTGTCTCTGTTTCTGCTGCACCTTCAGCGCAAATCCAGAACCCAGAATCCCCTGCAACGAGAGTTATAACTAGATATCGGAAAACAATGATCGTGTCTCCGAAGAATTATTAACAACATTTCAAATTATCTTAATAATAATGGAGGAAGATAAAATGCACTGTCAACTATTGTTAAACTCTATACACACTAATGAACATTTATTAAAATTTAAACATTGTACTTTTCACAAACTTTATGCACGTTTATTATTAACGTCTTCTCATCCAGTCTACTAATTTTTTTACTGTGAAGCTATAATGTTGTTATTAACTAGTGCCATATGAGTAAACAAATACTAGATCTACAAAAGGCTGCAAAATTATATATTATCTATCTCTTGAAAAAATCATTATACTGAGGAGCATGAACATAGAGGCTTGAATACAGATACGTTTGTGTGACATGAGATTTATAAATCAGTTTAAAGAACATCAATGCGAAATGGTGTTCACAATGTATGGTGCGTTTGTCTGCAATAATGTTGCAGTTGTGCATTATATGAAGGAAATGTGAGAAGCAAGGCCCCTTGGGGCATGCTTTCACTTTAATGGACCCCATTAACCCTGGTCCCCATTACTGCATGGGGTTCCGTAGAAAAACACTGCCTCAGGGCACTAGACAGAGTGTGTGTGTGTGTGTGTGTGTGTGTGTGTGTGTGTGTCTGTGTGTGTGTGTTTGTGTGTGTGTGTGTGTGTGTGTGTGTGTGTGTGTGTGTGTGTTTGTGTGTTTGTGTGTGTGTGTGTGTGTGAGAGAGAGAGAGAGAGAGAGAGAGAGAGAGAGAGCATTTACCGCGGGCAGAGCAAAGAAGGAGATGGCAAACACACTAAAACAGGAGGCAATGGTCTTCCCTATCCATGTCTGAGGAACTTTGTCTCCATAGCCTATTGTGGTTACAGTGACCTGGAGAAGAAAAGGAAATCTCACTAACAGTCACAGGAGATGTTATTTTAAGAACAATACACACATTAGGGAATTAATTCTAGAAGAAAGAAAGTTTAATTTTTTTCTGTATGCACTTTTAAACTTTAATATAGTGGGTGTGAGGAATTAAACGAAATACATATAATTTTATTTACTAGTTTGCTTTGACCACTTTTTGCATTTTATTTTCTTACAGGAGAAAATTACATAGATATTAGATGAAAGGGCAGACATAGAGCTTCTTGGTCTTCCTTAGTATTCCCATTGTTTTCCTGACTTTATGTACATTCTGTAGATAAGTAATAGTTCAACAAACACAAGCAAGAACATGGAGGAAGATAAAGAGCAGTGCTTCAACTATTGTTAAACTCTATACACACTAATGAACGTTTATTCAAATTTAAACGTTGTACTTTTCACAAGCTTTCTGCACGTTTATTATTAACATCTTCTCCTCTATTCTACAAATTTTTCACAATGTTGTTATTAACTAGTGTCATATACCTGTATTTAGGTTATGTAGCCACCCAAAACACAACATCTGACTAATGCTGTGAAACTGTTTTGAAAGGTAGAATAACTAAGATGAAATGATGAGAGAATAGCATTGAATTAATGAATGAATGATGTCAAGGACGTACAACCTGAAAACAACAGAATATCTATGTATATTTGAAGCATTAATGCTGTGTAATACCTGTTCTTACAACGTCCAAACTGAAGAACGCCCAGCTTTACAGAACAGGTTTTGGGGGTTAAACTGCACAGACCTGTACAACCTGTATATGTTCATACCACTGCTGCTATTTTTTTTTTTCTTTCTCTTTTTCTTTCAGCTACTTTCCGGTTAATGGTGTGGAGTCTAGTGTTTCTTTTAATTGGATGACTTATTTTCACGGTGCTTGTTGTCTGCCAAAGCAATTTATGTGTTTACTACCCTTAGAAGTATGTTCCCTAGGAGATAGTGTCTAGCTTTCAGAGCTCTCACAACCATGACCTGACTGAGTACCTGCCAGGGATCTGACTTAGTTGCCAAAAAGAAGAAAAAGGTTGCATTAGCTGTATAAGCATTTCAATATGTATTTCAGTTTTTAAAAAATGCTATAAATAATGTTTTTTTTTTATTATTATTCATATGTTTTTAACATTGTATTGGGGTTATTTGTTCTGTATTATCCCGATGTCTTGTAGTCACCATTGATCCGATATTAATTAAGTATTAAGTATTTAAGTATTAATTGTTCCCTTGCCTTTCCACTGCTTACAAAAAGACTTGAGTAGCCCAGCAACCTGACAATACATATAATTTTATCATTTTATCACATTATAAACTGTCTGACTGAAAAATTTACATAGTATTTTATTCAGCAATCAGATTGATATTAGCTAAAATGTTGTCTACTAAAAGACAAGGAGCTATTCAGCCAAACTGACACTTTCAAACAAATTAACTCAAGAAAAGTCTTAAGGCTTGCCATCCTATCAGTGACTAAATCATGCAATCAATCAAGTGGTAGTCTAGGCTGCAGTAGAGTACATACGTATGTCAAAGAACTATCTGGGCACTTATACTAGAGGGATAATAAAAGCATACAAGTCTCTTAGTACTTAGTTGTTTAAAGGCACAATTTAGCAACTGCATAGTAAGAACACGACCTAAAATTACCTACCCATAAGAAATTTTACTATGGTAAATTATAGTACATACCATAATATGTTAATATACAATAGTATATTAACATATTATAGCATAATATACAATAGTATTACTGAGCATAATATACAATAGTATTACTGAGGTTCTTCAGACATTACCATGGTAGATGTAGAAGCCATATTGTACTTTATGAATTTGTTGCTGTGTTTATTTTATTTTATTTATTTTATTTCATTTTATTGTATTTTGTTGGTTGTGCACTAAGCACCAAGCTATTAGTAAGTTTATTAGTTAAGCATCCATTTATGACAACTGTATAGCCAGATGTCTGTGATGTCATTCCATTGTTACACGTAGTAAGAAAGAAAGTCAGTTTAGATTTTGAAGTTGGGGAGAACACAAGCTTTTGACCGTAAGAAAACGTAAGCTACTGTAAGCTAACCAACCGAAAGAGGATTAGCCTGCCTTGAATGCCACTATGTCGAACAACGTGGACAACGCTGCTACTACCGTGTCTGAGCGTGAGATGGTGCTCGAGGACAAAGATTCGAAAAAGAAGCTTCAACAAATGAAGGAAGATAGAGAAGAAAACTGGAGTCAACTGACTGCATTATCCAATGAAATAGAGTTGCTTAAGTACAATGTGTATAATTTGTACGATGTTGAAACTAAGTACCATACGAACTATAAAAGGCTGCTAAAGGACTGCACTCAAAGCACGTGCGACTCAAAGAGACGTGCGATTGCGCTTAAACAAAGCCGAAGTCTAAATCACTGTGCCCCACAGAATTCAAGAAAAACATAGAGTCGTGGATCGCTGAAACTAAGAGCTTCCTCATGACGTGTATGATGATGGAGTTTCTTCAGATAACAGCGTGTAACAACTGGCGGCGGATAAGAAATCAGCTTCAAGTAAACACGGAAGCGTAGCTTCAGCAGCATCCAAAAGGTCCTCAACATCTACAGAACCCTCAGCTTCAGAACCTTAGATATTGAGGAAGCACAACTAAAGGCACAACTACAGGCAAAAAGGGAAAAGTTGAGCCCATCCAAGTGTGCCCGTAAGTTTTAAACCAAAATTGAAAAGTACTTTAAATGAATGGTCTAACGAACACAATGAATATCCATGTTATGACATTGATACATTAGAACCTCAGAGTATGACGCAACAGCAGAGGTGGAAAGACTAATAAAATTTTGTACTCAAGTACAAATACTGTTACTTCAGTGAAATTTTACTTAAGTACAAGTTGTTGTTGTTGTTGTTGGTCTTTCGGCCAACAAAATGGTATTTATATTTAGTAGCTAGATTACCTGCATAAAATAATAATAATAAAAATCACACAAACAAAAATACAGGTACCTTCCTGGACTCCCAAACCAAAAACAGTGAAATTATCTACCAATATATACAAAGACCAACCAAACCAAAGGGACAAAGCAATAATCAAAGTTAATGGGAGGCAAAAAGTCAAAACCGGAATATACAACCAAATATCAAAACGCCAAAATCACAACCTCTTTCCTCTTTCCCGCGTCGCTCTCCGGTTTATCTATAGTCGCGCTAGTCGATGACGTCACTCTCAGGGCGGAAGCGACCGTGTGGAAGGTCAGGTAGCTGCCGATGTGGAGACAGAAAACCTGGAGTGGAGTCTGGAGCGGCGCGCGACCAGGACATGATACACACACACGGCGCAACGGAGCATTTATACAAAGGATAATATATATTTTTATTATTTTAGCATTTTCATTCATTTATTTTTTACTCAGTAGCGAATATGACTTAAAATGTAGCGAATTACAATACTTCAAACAAAACGTACTTAAGTAAAAGTAAAATTACAGATTTTGAAAACTACTTTAAAAAGTAGAAATACACAAAAAAGCTACTCAATTACAGTAACGCGAGTAAATGTAATTCGTTACTTTCCACCTCTGCGCAACAGCAGGCATATATTACAACAATGCTTATGAAGTTACCTCAGCGCAATGTTCCTGCCTTTCATGGAGACCCTCTTGAGTTTACGTCCTTCATGAGAGCGTTTAACCATGTTGTAAACAAAACCGATAGTGATGCTGATAAGCTGTTCTATCTTGAGCAGTATACTAGAGGATATGAGCTGCCAGCTTATGCCAGATCATTGTGGTTATGCAGAGGCAATGAGACTGTTACAGGATAGATTTGGAAATAATCACAACCACGCTGATGCAAAAGGTAGCCAATTGGCCGGAAATAAAGTCAGAGGATGGAAAGTCGTTAAGCGCCTTCTCCGTTTTCTAGTATCCTGTCACAACATCATGGCAAGCAGTGACCACAAGGAGGAGCTAGATAATGCTACCGACATGCAGACTATTACTTCAAAACTGCCCTACGAATTGCGTAGGAGATGGAGGGACCAAGCACACAAGCTTGAGGAGTTTAATCAGATAAGACCCAAGTTCTTGCAGCTAGTGGAATTCGTAGACCAACAAGCTAAAGTAATCTCAAACCCACTCTTCTGAGACCTGAACGCCTCAACTAGTGACAAAAGACACTTTAACAAATCCCTTCAAGGATCCAAGCTAAACAAGGAAGGAAAAAGAGGGGTCAGCTTCGCAACGGGGATTAAACAGGTTGGTGAAACTCATAAAGAATTGATTACAGTGAAGATCCATGGTACATCAGTGATCAGTGCCTTTACTAAACCTTGTGCATTCTGTAAGAAAAGTCACACCTTAGATGACTTTTTGAAAAGGAATGGAATTTGTTATGGATGTTTTAGGGAAAGGACACTTAATCAAAGACTGCACAAAAAGAACTATACGCCCATCGTGTTCAAAGAAACATCCGCGCATGTTACTCATTGACACACAAGACACAGCTCAGGTAATTGTAAAGGCTGATGAAGGCGAAACAGTTAATACACTGCCTGCTACAGTGAGTAATGAAATAAGTACAGTACCTGTACTGGGGCTGGAGATAATTGCATTCTCTCCATAGTGCCTGTTAAAATAAAGTCAAAGAAAAGAGACAAGACAGTTGAAGTTTATGCTTTCATGGACCCAGGTAGTTCTGCCACTTTCTGCACAGAGTCATTGGCAAGGCGATTAAATTTTCAAGGTAGAAAAGTTGACATGACGTTAAGTACCATGAACTCTAAGAAAAAAGTTATGTGCTCACTGACTTGGAGGTTAGCGGTCTGGAAGAAAACAACTTTGTTGAACTTTCCAAAGTGTATACACAAAAGAGCATCCCAGTCTCAGTGGAAAACATTAAACAACAGCACAACAGTGATAAGTGGCCATACCTCAGTCAAGTAAAATTGCCACAAATTGATGCTGGAATTGAAATTCTCATAGGCAATAGAGAGTATAAACTGCTAGAACCATGGCAAGTAATTAACAGCAGGCACGAAGGGCCATATGCAGTAAAGACTGCTCTTGGATGGACTCTGAATGGACCTCTTCGAGAATCTGACGAGGAAGGCACATATGACAATGAGATTAAACTTTCAGCATCAGTGAATAGTGTGAGTACTACAGAAAGCACAGACGGCGTGAGTAAACTGATTAATTATCACTCTGACTGGTACAAGTTAAAAAGATCCGTTGCCTGGATCCTTCGTATCAAGGACATGCTTAAACAGAGAACGAAAGGGAGTAAAGAATGTGCAGGTGACTCAATGACAGAAAACCACATGTCTCTGACAATTCAGGACTTGACAAGAGCAGAAAACAAAGTCATTAAGTTCATTCAAAGCCAAAAATTCAAAGAAGACATTTCCACATTGCAAAAGGGTAATGCAGCTGCAAAACTCAAAAAATAAATTTCCACGCTGCAAAAAGGTAATGTACAGTAGCTGTAAAAAGAAACAGTTGTCTGTTCAAACACTTCCAGTACTGCAGGATGGATTGCTGAGAGTCGGAGGACGTCTCGGTAGGTATGCAATGCCTGAGCATGTTAAACACCCAGTCATTATACCTAAAGATTCACACGTTACAACGTTAATCTTAAGAGACATTCATGAAAAGGTTGGACATTGTGTTAGAAACTACATGCTTTCAGAATTGCGGCAGAAATACTGGATCCCAACCGCTAACTCCCTCGTGAGAAAGTTTCTCTCCAGGTGTGTGACATGTAGAAAGATTAGAGCAAAAACAGGTGACAAAAAATGTCAGAGCTGCCGAGTGACAGAATAATACCAGATCACCCACCCTCACTAACGTAGGAGTTGACTATTTCGGACCCTTCGAGGTCAAACGAGGCAGAAGTAACGTTAAAAGGTATGGCGTATTGTTTACCTGTCTGACAACAAGAGCCGTGCATATTGAAGTTGCGCAATCACTGGACACAGACTCCTGTGTGAATACCATTCGACGCTTTGTGTGCAGGAGAGGTCATGTGTCAATTATGAGAAGTGACAATGGAACAAACCTTATAGGCGCTGAGACTGAATTGCGCAAGTCTATACAGCAGTGGAATCAGTCAAAAATTTAAAGCGTCCTCATGCAAAAGGGAATACAGTGGATATTCAATCCACCCTATGGGTCTCACTTCGGTGGAACATGGGAAAGACAGATCAAATCAGTTAGAAAGATCTTGAGATCAGTACTGAAGGAACAAACACTAAAAGATGAGAACTTGCATACATTTATGTGTGAAGTGGAAGCAATAATGAATGACCGACCCCTCACCACTGTTACGGACGATCCCACAGATCTGGAACCCTTGACACCCAACCATTTGCTGCTGACGAAAAAAACAGTCAAACCTGCCTCCTGGACTTTTCAAAAAAGAGGACATTTACGCACGTCGCAAGTGGAAACAAATTCCGTATCTTGCTGATCTATTCTGGATGCGATGGGTGCATGAATACTTGCCCTTGCTTCAGGAATGTCAAAAATGGTTTCAAGTGAGAAAAAGCCTTTCGATTGGAGATGTAGTTTCCAAAAATTAGAATTTCCAAGAAATTCATGGGTCATCGGACGAATCACGAAAGTGTTTCCTGTCAAAAAAGGACTTGTGAGACATGTGTTGGTTAAAACTAAGACCAATACTCTTGAAAGATGAGATGTGCCTCATATGTGAAATGGACTGTTAATTATGGCTGTTTGTTTCGTACGTAAATGTAAACAGTTTGAGACAAATACTATACAATTAAACGATTTTAAATGGTTTTAAAAGGTTAAGAAGGTTTAATTTCATGGCTTTACAAAAAAAAAAAAAAAAAAACACGCACAAAAATTTAATTGTCAGTCTCCCTGCCTGTCAGTTGGGGCTGGAATGTAAAAGCCATATTGTACTTTATGAATTTGTTGTTGTGTTTATTTTATTTTATTTATTTTATTTTATTGTATTTTGTTGGTTGTGCACTACGCACCAAGCTATTAGTGAGGTTATTAGCTAAGCATCCATTTATGACAACCGTATAGCCAGATGTCTGTGATGTCATTCCATTGTTACACGTAGTTGCATAACTATGTCACTGTAAAGAAAGTCAGTTTAGATTTGGAAGTTGGGGAGAACGCAAGCTTTTGACCGTAAGAAAACGTAAGCTAATGTAAGCTAACGTACGCCAACTTAAACTAAAGATACAGCAAATAAGTTGTTGTAAACTTAAAGAAACAGTAATGAGATACAGTGACTTGGTTGTTGTAACCACTGTGGATTTACTCAAGATGACTGTACGAATTGTTGAATCTTTGATGCTCAAAATAAAACAAGAGACAAAGAGACCAATGGACTTCCGTGTCGTGAGTAAGCAAACACAATGAAAAGATAAGCGTCAAAACTGTGAAATAACATGCCCACGCAGTAGTCACCATGAGACTTCATACTCTACCAGGGTGCTTCAATTGTGGTTTTTCAATGGGTACCATGATAGTACTATGTTGTATACCACAAAACCAAAGTTCAGCAGGTATATGTTGTTCTCTTTCAAGCATACGTTTCGGTGTCTCACTATGTGATACGCCCCTTCCGCGTATTCTTCAGAAGCCCTATTGCATTACGCCAGCCCCAATTGGCTGGCAGATGTGACGTCGTGCCCTGGGTGGGCTTCCCTCCCCTTCCCTCCCCCCGTATAAAGGGGGCAGCACGACGTCACTTCACTATTCAAAAACCTCTTTTCGCTTCACACTAATCTTGAATTATCATGGCTGCAGTAATGCAGACGGCTAAGGCTAAGGAAGGAGGAGACGCGCGACTCTGCTTATGCGGGAACAAGATTTCGAGCAAGGACTCACACCAGGTCTGCTCGGCTTGTCTTGGGCTGAAACACGCCCAACTAGCGGTCGACAACCCCGGTGCCTGCGAGCACTGCGCACGCTTCACCAAGAAGAGTCTTCGTCGCAGGCTAGCGCGCCAAGCTAGCCTGTCAGGCCTCGAACCGCTCCTTTCACCTAGCCCCACTCCAGCTACCACTCCACAGGTATCCATCCCTGTAGAGTTGCCCACCACGGCAGCTTTATCATGGGGTGAACAGCTGGATGCCTGCGCCCCTCTGCCCAGTGTGCTCAGCACTGACAAGGAGGAAGGCGAGCTCGACTTTGAGGAAGACGGTCAGTCCGACTTTCTCCTATCGGAGGAAGAGGAGGAGTTTGAGGACTCCCCTTTCCTCCCACACTCGGAGCAACTCCTTGCCACGACGGGAGCTGCTGGAGCTATGGACGGGGCACCATCCCCGATTCTTAGCGTCGACCTGCAGGATGTGTGCAAACGCGCCGCAGAGAAGTTGGACATCCAGTGGCCAAATGTAGTAGCAGAGACTGCAAAGTCTCGCTATGAGGGCAAGAGGCTGCCGAGAGCAAAACGGGCGGCACGGCAGCTCCGTCCAGTCTTCCCAGAGCTCCTGGAGGAGCTCGCGGTGACCTGGAAGGACAAACCGTTCACCAGTAAGGTGCCAGTGCAGGGAGGGTCTGCACTCGACGTGGACGGGATGGAAAAGGCAGGTCTTTTCCGGATGCACCCCATGGAACAGCTAGTGGCTGCGCACCTGCTCCCGAGGCTCCCGCGGCGGCTGGAAATCCGTCGCTGCCATCGAAAGCAGAGCGGTTCCAATCAAATATGACAGAACGTGCATATAAGGCAGTCGCTCTCTGTGCCAGAGCCCTAAACGCAACCTCCTTGCTGACCGCATACCAAGCGGAGCTGCAGGACGAAGCCTCGACCACACCAGGTCAGACGCATTGGGAGGAGATATGTGTCGTTACAGATCTCTCCCTCAGGCTTCAGAGGTGTGCGGTGCAAGCCGCGGGTAAGGCTATGGCCACTATGGTCATCCAGGAAAGAGGACGGTGGCTCAACCTGACGAACCTCTCCGACAGAGAGAAGGAGTCAATCTTGGACGCACCGGTGGTGGCAGACGGCATCTTCGGCTCGGCTCTGACCCGCATGCAGAAGAGATGCGAAGAGAAAAAAAGGGACAACGAAGCTCTACAGCTTTGCATGCCCAGGAAGGCGCAGGCAGCAACCCCCCCCCCCCCCCCAAATTAGACAGTCCTTCACACAGGTCAAAGCCCGCCCTCCCCCCAGCTATCGCATTCCCAAACGGCAGAGGCCGACCATGAGTGCAGCTGGCCAAAGCGGGGTCGTGGAGCAGAGAGCTCCTTGGCAGAGAAGGAACTATCCACCAGCGGCAGCTCAGACGACCCAGCCTGCGTCTCAGCCTCATCCTCAACCCCAACTCCAGGGAGTGAGGAGGAAGAAGAAGGCCGTTTGACGGGGTCTTTCATCAGGGAGGGAACCAACAGCTCCTCAGTTCGCTAGTTCCCGACCCTCAAAAAATTCAAAGGACAAGTTCCAAAGTCCGAAGTTGTTCTGTGTGGCGGGGAGAGCCCGGCGGGGCCAGGGGAAGAGAGGCAGTGAAGAGGAAAAGGGACGGTGCAGCGGTGTGCATGCAGCAATTTGTCACAAGCACCTGTTACATTCAAACCTCAATAAAGTTTTCACTGTTCCCCCCAAAAAATATATCACAAAAAATATCTCCCCAAAAAATGTTGCAAAACATGTCAATAAAACACAATATGACATCGCCTCGGGGAGCTTTCGCTCTCACAGAGGCGATGGGGCACACAGACACTGTCAAAGCGCTAAGTGCTCGCGCATGCGCAGTACAGACCACGGAACAGTTCGAGATTCAGCCGCACGATGGCGCCAAAACACTGCAGATACGCAGTTGGCGCAGATGCATGCAGTCCCGCTGGGTATTAAAGACAATATAATTCGGGTACAGACTGCAATTCGCGGTTTCCCCCCCAACCTTCAGGGGGATAATTCATTCCCAGGTGTGGGGGGAACTAAAGCAGGTCCTTCAGGAGGAGATCTCCTCTCTGTTGAACAAGAGGGCAATAAGAGTAATTCCACCCGAAGAGAGCCACAGTGGGTTTTACTCGAGATACTTTCTCGTCCCAAAGAAAGGGACTCAAGCCCTCCGCCCAATACTAGATCTGCGCGCGCTGAATGTATACCTAAAGAAATACAAGTTCAGAATGCTCACTCATTCTACACTCCTGAAAATAGTGCGCCAGAGAGATTGGTTTACATCAATCGACCTGAAGGACGCATATTTTCACATAAAAATATACCCACCCCACAGGAAGTTTCTGAGATTTGCCTTCCTTGGTGTGGTATACGAATATCTGGTGCTACCATTCGGCTTGTCCCTCAGCCCCAGAGTATTTATAAAATGCACAGAAGCGGCGCTGACTCCGGTCAGAGAAAAAGGCATTCGTCTCGCTACTTACATAGACGACTGGCTCGTGACAGCCCGCTCGGAGCAAGAAGCGAGAGAACACACAGCTATACTTATGGAACACATACAGAAACTGGGGCTAAGATTAAACACAGAAAAGAGTGTCTTAATTCCCACACAATCCATAACGTATCTGGGACTGGAGCTGGACTCAGTGAAGTTCAGAGCGTGACTCTCTATTCAATTCAATTCAATTCAATTCAGTTTTATTTGTATAGCGCTTTTAACAATTGACATTGTCTCAAAACAGCTTTACACAATCAAAAGAATTATTTAAGTTTGTATGGAATGTGAATGTGTATGAATCAAAATGTTCAGATATTCCCTGGCGAGCAAGCCCGAGGGCGACAGTGGCAAGGAAAAACTCCCTGAGACGGTAATAGGAAGAAACCTTGAGAGGAACCAGACTCGACAGGGAACCCATCCTCATCTGGGTGAAACAGATAGCAGGAAATGATCTGCATTTATACAGTGTTAAGTGTTAGGTTCAGCTATAATAGTTGATGTTAATTGATGTTATAATACTTGATGTAAAATGGAGTCCAGTAGATATTCGAGACTCAGATAGACTTGTAGAAAGTTCCAGTCCTGAACTATCGAATTGTCAAGTCCTCAGAGAAACAGCTGACCACACCAGTCGAGGCCAGAACCATCTTCTAAGTATAGAGAATCATCCCCAGACACCAGACGCATCCTAAAGAGACACACGGGGCATCCATGCGATGAGACCTCCAACCAGAAACCGGGCACCAGGATGGATCAGACAGGTCCGGAGGGCAGAGGGAGTCTGGATGTCTCTCGGCAGACAGGGTGAAAAGATTCACCTGCTGCATACCCAGTTTCAGAGAGGAAACAGGGTTTCCTTTCGCACATGCCTCAGACTACTAGGACTGATGGCCTCAGCCCTGATAGTTATTCCCCTAGGCAGACTTCATATGAGGGAATTTCAACGCTGGGTGGCGTCTCAGGGACTGGACCCAGTACGTCACTCACGGAGAAGGGTAAGAGTGACGTCAGAGGCGGTTCTAGCACTACGCCAGTGGAGACACCCGAATTTCCTGATCGAAGGGGTTGCCATGGGCGTGGTCCGACACAGAAAGATAATAACAACGGACGCGTCGCTGTCCGGTTGGGAGGGCATTCACGAGGGCAGAATAGTGAATGGGAGATGGGGTCATCTGGAAATGCTAGCTGTCTTTCTGACACTAAAACATTTTCTTCCTTTTCTGAGAGGAAATCATGTTCTTGTGAGAACGGACAACACTACAGTTGTAGCTTACATAAATCGTCAGGGGGGTCTCAGATCACTTCTGCTGCACACGTTAGCACGCAGACTGATTTTATGGGGCAGTGACAACCTTTTATCCCTGAGAGCGATACACGTACAGGGTGTGATGAATCGGGGCGCAGATCTGCTGTCCAGGGGAAATTCCCCCTATGGGGAGTGGAGACTGAACAGCGAAGTGGTCGAACAGATCTGGAGCTTATACGGCAGAGCGACAGTGGATCTGTTTGCGTCCAAAAGCAACGCCCAATGTCACCTGTTCTTTTCCCTGAAGGACCGGAGCGCGCCCCTGGGAATAGATGCGCTAGCACACGAGTGGCCTCGCACTCTCCTATACGCGTTCCCGCCAATAGCGCTGATATCACCAACTCTCTGCAGAGTAAGGGAGGAAGGTATGAAAATAATACTAATAGCTCCGAGATGGCCGGGGAAACACTGGCTTGCGGAGATCATGCATATGCTGTACGACGAACCGTGGTCTCTCCCGCAGCGCAGAGACCTCCTGTCACAAGAGGGGGGGGAGATCTTCCACCCTCACCCGGAACGACTGGCGTTATGAGCCTGGCCTGTGAGTGGTCCAATTTAAGTAAGACTGGCCTGCCTGACAGTGTCATCAAGACCATACAGAACGCCAGAGCAGCATCAACTAGGTCTCTCTACGATTGCAAATGGAATGTGTTTGAGCGCTGGTGCGCAGCTAGACACAAGATTCCTTTTCAGTGTTCAGTGGCGGTGGTTCTTTCATTTCGTTAGGAAATGATAGATAAAGGCAGAGCGTTCTCAACCATAAAAGTGTTCCTAGCTGCTATATCTGTGTGCCACATTGACACTTTTTGTGTGCCACATTGTTTTGACAATAAAACAGTGGGGCAACATCCTTTGATATGCAGATTCATGAAGGGTGCGCGCCGCGCCCTGCCGGTTCCAAAACCACTTACCCCGTCATGGGACATGGGATTGGTGCTCGATGCATTGTCTACGTCCCCGTTCGAACCGCTAGACAAGATTGATTTCAAGGCACTGTCCTTCAAGACTGCGCTATTAATTGCTTTGGTCTCAGCGAAGCGTGTGAGTGAGATTCATGCGTTCTCTGTGCACCCAGCATGCTTGCAGTTCATGTCTGGGGACGCAGAAGTAGTGATGAAACCTAATCCGGCATTCATGCCTAAAATCATTAATGCTATAAGCCCTCTTGAGCTGAGGGCCTTCCATCCACCCCCTTTTGCATCATCAGAGCAGCAAAAGTTAAATACACTGTGCCCGGTGCGCGCTTTACGCATCTATACAGAACGAACCAGAGGTTTAAGGGAGAGTGATCAGCTGTTCGTTTCTTATGAAACCTTGCACGGGGAAGCCGATCACTAAGCAACGTTTATCGCATTGGATAGTGGAGGCTATTTCGCTGGCATACTCCAGTAAGGGTCTCGAACCCCCAACTGGCTTACGCGCACACTCAACAAGGGGAATGTCAAGTTCATGGGCTCTATTTAAAGGAGTCACATTACAGGATATCTGTGAAGCGGTGAACTGGTCATCGCCGCACACATTCGCCAGATTTTATAAACTAGATGTTACAGCTCAGACTCTAGCTCACGCAGTACTGAGTGTAAGGACAGAATCTACAAACTAAACTCGTTCAGCCCTGAGTGTGTTGGTTATGGTTGGCAGAAGACTTCAAGACAGGCTATCTGACAATACGGGAGTTAGGATATCCCATAGTGAGACACCGAAACGTACTGTATGCTTGAAAGAGAACAATAGGTTACTTGCGTAACCCCGGTTCTCTGATAGCATTAAGTGAGGTGTCTCACCAGATCACCCTCCTTGCTGTGAAGCGAGGAAGAGGTTGCTTGTTTTGAATAGTGAAGTGACGTCGTGCTTCCCCCTTTATACGGGGGGAGGGAAGCCCACCCAGGGCACGACGTCACATCTGCCAGCCAATTGGGGCTGGCGTAATGTAATAGGGCTTCTGAAGAATACGCGGAAGGGGCGTATCCCATAGTGAGACACCTCACTTAATGCTATCAGAGAACCGGGGTTACGCAAGTAACCTATTGTTGTTGGTCTCCCTTGGACTGGGCATCCGGTACGCACATACTGATGCAACCCTTCCATTTTATCTGGGCTTGGGACCAGTTCCCAAAGTTTAGCATGTATATAATATGGTGTATTTGAACTGTATTGTACCATATTAGATATATTACTGTAAATATGGTATTTATGTTTCATACATTGGTGCTCAGTGGTAGGGTTCTTGCATACCATGAGACAGGCCCAGGTTTGATTCACAGCCAATGCCCAAAACCCCAGCCACTTAATGCGGTGCCAGTCCCAAGCCCAGGAGGGTTGCATCAGGAAGGGTAAGAGTACTGTGCTACAGTAAGTTGTTGTGCAGATCCGTTGGAATGCTGTGGTGACCCCTCAACAGGAGCAGCTGAAAGACTAACAACAACAAAATATAGTGATACCCTACTATATAAATAAGGCCCAAGCACTATGACATCAGCAGTATGATGTCATAACTTCAGTTATAGTAGTGCTGATGCTCTGATATTGCTGATGTTCTAATAGTGCTGATGCTTTGAATGAGCTGATGAAGGGCCTTATTCATCTTCTATTTTTTTCTCATCATCTGGGGCTTCTTGTGGGTTTTATCATACTCAAAAAGTCATGAAAATCGACAGGCAGGGTGGAATCTGCAACCATTTGGATGCCTGAGTGTCACAAGATTTTGCCACGCCTCCCCCCACCCCACCTACGAAGGATATCCAGGTACCTGTCACTCCTTTCTCTCCCAGTGCTCACTGATCTTCGAACTCCAGTCCTCCACTTTCACCACTGAACGCTCCCAAGTGGCATACGTTGTCACGTTTCTCACAGGACGAGCCCGGGAATGGAGTACTGAATTCTGGGATGCCATGGAACACTATATCACGGAGTCCCTCGCAGCAGGGATTATTCATCCATCCTCCTTCCCGGCAGAGGCTGGGTTCTTCTTCGTGGGTAAAAAAGACGGGTCCCTCCACCCCTGCATTGATTATAGGGGCCTAAACGAGATCACGATTAAGAATCGGTATCCCTTCCACTGATGACCACCGCCTTCAAACTTCTCCAAGAAGCCAGGCTATTCACTAAGCTGGATCTACGCAACACATACCACCTTATCCGTATTCAGTGTCATGTTCGACAGGTGCTACAAAGACTCTTGGAGAACAACTTGTTCATCAAAGCTGAGAAATGTGATTTCCACACCACATCAACCACGTTTCTTGGGTTCGTCATAGGCCCTTCAGGCATCCTCTAACCAATGTCTCCATTCCTCGAGGGCCAACTTGATGACTGGGTGCTCACGGTCACCGATGCCATAGTTTGCTTCGGCAGGGGTTAAGCGGTGCGAAAAAAAAGGAACAGGGATGCAGCTTATTGTCGTGGGCCTCCTACCCCAGAACTGGAGGTATCAACCTCAACGACAAATTGATGTGACGGATCAGGCGTGATGAGGATATGGGCTGACGTGAACCGTCTCTTGAGCTCCAAGAAGGCTTTCTCGGTCTCCTGATTCCAACAAAATGGTGTATTGGGGGAGGTCAGGGTTGTTAGGGGAGTATTAATGGAGCTGTAGCCACGGATAAAGCGGCGGTAAAAGTTTGCAAATCCTAGGAACCTTTGAAGTTCCCGTCGTGAGGTGGCCTCCATCTGGGATCTGAGGTCCCGTTCCTAGTTTGGACCAACCACAAGAAACTTGAGTACCTACGAGGTGCCAAGAGACTCAACTCCTGCCAGGCGCAGTGGTCGCTATTTTTCGCCAGGTTTAACTTCACCCTGTCCTATCGCCCTGGGTCAAAAATTTCCAAACCTGATGGCCTTTCCAGACAGTTTTCACCTAACCAAGACTTCACTGCCTGTGACACTATTCTCCCTTCTCCCTGCTTGCTTGCAGCTGTTGAGTTGGTCATAGAATCCGAGGTCAAGCAGGCCCTATCCCATGAGCCAGGGCCCAGTAATGTACCCACAAATCGCCTTTTTGTACCCCGTACCCTACGATGCCGGGTCCTGCAATGGGGGCACAGCTCCAAGCTCTCCTGCCATCCTGGTGCTACTCGCACCCTGTCTCAAATCCAACAACGTTTTTGGTGGCCAACGCTGATGGAGGATGTGTCCAGATTTGTGGCAGCACGTGACATCTGCTTAAGGTACTAGCACACCAACACCACTCACGCAGGCTACCAATTCCATCCCACCCACGGCCACACCTATATCATGACTGTAGTTGACCAGTTCTCCAAGGCAGTCCACTTCATTCCCCTGCCAAAACTTCCGTCCGCAAAGGAGACGGCTGAACTCCTGATCCTCCATGTTTTCAAGCTCCATGGCCTTCCCAAGGACGTTGTCTCTGATCGTGGTCCACAGTTCACCTCTCAGTTTTGGAAGGCATTCTGCAAGCTCATCTATCATGAACCCTGATGACACCCCTAATCTGTCATCAGGGTTCCACTCACAATCCAATGGGCAGACGGAGAGCAAGAACCAGACCCTCGAGGTCACTCTGAGGTGCATGACCTCACAGCATGTCGCCTCATGGAGCAGATTCCTACCCTGGGTCGAATATGCCCACAACTCCCTAGTCTCGTCTTCTACCGGGTTGTCTCCCTTCCGGTGCTGCCTGGGTTACCAGCCACCCTTGTTCCCATCTCTTATCCTGTACATTGGCCCCTTCACCATAACCAAAATTATTAATCCTTGCGCTATTAAGCTCTTGCTTCCCTCTACGATGCGACGGATAAATCCCACATTCCACGTATCTCACCTACGTCGCCTCGCCTCATGCCCATTTGCTTTGCCACCTGACTTTTTGTTCCGCCTCCGCTCCCCGACCACGCCCCCTCTGTCTGCCGTCATCTTCCTGCGTGTGGATCCATTACGTTCCGGATCACCCCGTGATAGGAAAACAAAATAACTAATTCAAAAACAAAATATCAAAACCCAAAACAAAATAACAAAACCCAAAACAATTTTTTTTTGTTATTTTATTTTCGCATTTGTTAATTTGGTTTTGGGCGGCACGGTGGTGTAGTGGTTAGCGCTGTCGCCTTGCACCTCCAGGGTCTGGGTTCGATTCCCCGGCCAGGCTCGATTCCCGTCTCTGTGTGCATGGAGTTTGCAAGTTCTCCCCGTGCTTGGTGGGTTTCCTCCGGGTACTCCGGTTTCCTCCCACAGTCCAAAGATATGCAGGTTAGGCAAATTGGCGTTCCCAAATTGCCCGTAGTGTGTGAATGGATGGGTGAATGTGTGTGTGTGTGTGTGCCCTGCGATGGATTGGCACCCTGTCCAGGGTGTACCCCGCCTAGTGCCCGAAAGCCTCCTGGGATAGGCTCCAGGCCCCCCGCGACCCTGAACACAGGATAAAGCGGTATAGAAGATGAATGAATGAATGAATGAATAATTTGGTTTTGAATTTGTTAATTTGTTTTCCGTTTTGTTAATTTGTTTTGCACTTCACGGCCACCGTACATATGTGATACTTTTCACTTCTATTTCATTTACTGCATTTTTTTTGTTTTTATGAAAAGCCTGTACTTTTACCCTAAACATTTTAAAAAGAGACCTGTTACTTTTCAGATGATGATCACACAAAAGTGCATTGATTTTCTAATATGAACATAAGAATTTACGCTGTCACTCACACCATACCGTGACCCGTGCTACCCCTCATCTGAAGGACAGGAACAAAAATAAATCCACCCATACTAGTTTAAAGGAATGATTGGCAGCTCATTATGAAAGTGCAGATTGGTTGCTGCATCAACGTGATTGACAGTTACCTGGCCAACAGATCCTGCCTACTTTATTTCACACTAATAACAACAATGTCATTTTTATAACAAGTTATACATTTTTTGGCACATCTTTTAACCTTATTGTATTTTGTATGCTCACAGGATGGCCATGCGTACAGTAGAGTGTAGAGTACTTGCATTACAGCAACTAGCTAGTTTAACTACTGAAGTAATTACAAGTGCTAGTAATGCTGCTTGCCATTTGTTTAATTAATGTAAAATCTCTGCCTTCATGTCCTTTCCATTACAATTTTTCTTTTGCCTTTGTGGAAAAAATAAAACACATTTCTTTTTTATTTTAATTCAAAGCACTAGCTATAAAAAGCTGAACGCTTTCATTAAAAAAAAGGTTAATCAATTATTTATTTTTAGCATCTGAAAAGCCACAGTTCTCTTGAAACAAAACTGCAAGTCCTGCAAAGCAGTTAATGATTGTAATGTGCTCTCTCCTTTTCCATAGAACCAATGCTGAAGGTTATTCAACAAATCGGCATGAAACATTTCTTTTACAATGACTACAAAGTTAGATTAACCTTTTTTATTTAATCGTTATGAATTGACACTTTTATTCTTGTAAAAAAAACATCATAAACACTTTTGCAGATAGATTTTTGCAGAAAAATCTCTACAGGACTTTCATGTTATCATATTATCTAACATCAATGATGGATCTGTAGAACTGTATGAACATAGCGCTTAAAGCTCAGAGCATTTTACCCATTATTTGTTTTCCTGTTTTTTAAATAATATCCATTTTGTCAGCAGAAATGAGGTAATATGATGAACAGAATTTTAGTTAATTTTAATCAACTTCTCCAAACCTGACTCAGCAAAAATAATACATATATATATTGTTTCTGACAATTATTATTATTATTTTATTTTTTTTACAATTTTATGATGTCATTCCCAGTCATATTCAGGTAAAGGTAATTACACTTTATTAAAAGTAATGATAACTTTACTTCTACCTGACATCTGAAAACCCACATACACAATTTGAAGTGTGAAGCCTCCCCGTTAACATACCGTCAAGGTTTTTTTTACATTGTAGTGGAGTACATTTTTAGGCAAGTATGTTGTACTTGTGCTTTTATTTGAGTATTGAGTTTATATATTTCTTCCACTTCTGTATGTAATCAATTAAAGACCTAACTTCTCGAACTAAGTATTCTTCCTAACTGTCTGTATCTGGATTCTGTTGTCTTGGTAACACATGTGTAATTCATAAGTATTTAATGCAAATAAAGAAGATAACTGGGCTATTTCATAATATTGTAAAATATGCATAAATGTAAAAATGGTTGCTAAAAAGCTGAAGAAAGCAGGAAGAATAGAATAAATATTTTGAGTTGTACCATGCAACACAAGGTATGGCAATGCAGAGTAAGAACGTTTCTGAAATCTCAGAGCTTGCTTCACAATTTTTTTGTACAGAGAGGACTCTCTGTCTGACACATAATGCTCACGAGCCCATGTATTCTGAGTGTACTCTGACTCATCAAACATCGCCTAGGCTGAAGTGTGAAGAAAAAAGTGTGTGCACACTAAACACACACACACACACACACACACACACACACACACACACACACACACACACACTGTTTCCTCTAATCCATTATAAAGTGCAGGAATTCAGCAAACACTGGAAAACAAATACCGCCGGAGCCCTGTGCTGAAAGAGGAGCCAACTCTGACACGCTGAGAGAACTCTCGGCTCACGGCAAGTGTGTCTGGGGCTTTGCTTTTACAATACCCAGAATAGAGACTGAAGGAGGCCAAGGCTCTTACACACAGACTTTGGAGTGAAGAGCAGCAAGGAGAGCTTAATCCTAGCTTTCAAAGCTCACACACAGTGCTAGCAATGAAATGGGCGCGCAATGGGCCACTCGGGTTCAAGTTCAAGTTAGAAAGCTGGCTCCGAGTGCCAAGGGCAGTGCTGTAGGCGCCATCTGAGATGTTTCGTGTGCATATGAGTGACATAATGGTATCCAAGGCTGTGATGTCCACAGATATACAATTTACTCAGACCATGAAGCCGTGCGCATGATTCACTGAGCCTGAGTGCAGCCTATGGTCTACGTGTGTGGCCGAGACAAAGCTGACATCTCAGTGTTGCTTTTGGGTGTAGAGGCTGCCGTTTGTGTGTGTGTGTGTGTGTGTGTGTGTGTGTGTGTGTGTGTGTGTGTGTGTGTGTGTGTGTGTGTGTGTGTGTGTGTGTGTGTGTGTGTGTGTGTGTGTGTGTGCGTGTGTGTTTGTGTGTGTCTGTGTGTGTCAGGGCTGAAGCGATGTGTGTGGCACTCAGGGTTAGTGAGCTGATTATCTCGAGATGTTTTGAGAATATTTCTGTAAAAACCATGGTCATCCTTGTTTTAACCACATGTTCGTATTTCATTAACATACAACTCTATCCTCTGTTCCTGTCATTCTCTCTGTTTATTTTCTCCATGCATGCTCCATTCTTTCTTATTCGAGAGAGAGAGACAGGAGTAGGGAGAGGAAATAGTAAGCAATGTGTTAACATTTAGAGTCATAGGCATATGTTGACTGTGAGAAAGAGAGACATGATTCATGGTGTTTGTTGGCTCCTTCCTCTCGCTTGTTCTCTGCACCTGCAGCTCATACGGAGAACAGCCCAGCACCACACTGTCCATTTCTTAGTAAACCATTAAAGCTGTCTCTTTAATCTAACCCTCTAGATTCCATAAACATCTAGTTTGGTCTCCTGAACTGCATTTTGGCTTTTGGCAATGGGCTGCCCTTAGCAAAAAAAAAAAAAAAAAGTGACTCAAAGTTCAAATCCTTGGACGGACTTGTGCTTCACATTTGCAGTGAATTTAATCTCAGCTACTGATAACAAGCCAACAGCCCCATTTCAGCATAATCTTAAACCTACAGTCGCCATGCAAAAATGTGTTCTTTCTCCCCCTCTATTTTTTCCTTGGTTTGCTCAGCCCCTCGCCTTCTTGCCTGCCTTACCTCCCCTCCTTCACCACCCTCCTACTCTGCCTTCCTCTCTTTGTCCCACTCTCCTTCAGCGAATTCATTTCCTTTGCCTCTCATCATGCTCGAGTTTACAGTTTTCTGAAAAAACAAAAGGGAGCAAATCCCCCTTGTAGAGGTCTTCTCCTCGCTACCTCTCCGACACAAATAACGGCTTTTGTCCTCCATTTCACAGAGCCACAGGAAGCCTCATGCTTTCTGACCCTCACCATAAAAAAGTTAGAAACCCTGCAATTAAAGTTTTAATTAAAGACGCTGACGCCTCAGAGCATTTGGGGGGGGGGGGGGGGGTTACTTTCAAAAGGAAAAGCAGGCGAGGTGAAAAGAGGTGAAAGGACGCCATTGCCGGGGCTTTTGTATAACCCCAATCCCGTGTTCAAGCCTGTGATTGGTGTCTCATTACTCTTCTTGTTGAATGCAACTTGTTAATTAACTAGCCTGGAAACTTCATCTGAAAAGTATTCAAACTGCCATTTGATTGAATAGTTTTGGATTAGTGTATACTACAGTTACGGCTTTCTCCCCTGCTATCACAATCTGTTGCTGATAAACAAGACTATCTACTGAATCTGTGGGGCTTTACTGATTTAAGCAGCACTCTATAAACTGAATAGTTTAATTATTGGTTGGATTGCACTGTAGAAGCATTTCAAAGAACACAAAAGTGGATTTATTTGCGATGAAAAATATACGTTTTAATACATCTGTTCATTTGTTTGAAAATGTCTGGTTTATTGTATCTGAAATAGGCATAGACAACTGAGACAGACAGTACTGCTTCTCTTAGATTCCGAAACCAACATCCTAAAACCTAAAAGACAGAGACAGAGACTTGAGACAGAGAGTAAATAAAGCAACAAAATAAAAAACTTGATAGTCTGAGACTGCAGTATCTTACAAGGCACCCCACTTCATATTTTGCTTCCAAAGAGCCAGAATTTCTTGTATTTGTAATGTAGTCTTGAGGAATAGTTCCCCAGGCTTCCTGAAAGACTTTTTGACTCTTGTTTTTGTCAAGGTTGATACCTCTTATTTTCAGTCCAATTGGTCCCTGTATACCTGACCAGTTTCAGAGGAATGTTTTTGTGTGTATATATATATATATATATATATATATATATATATATATATATATATATATATATATATATATATATATATATATATATATATATATATATATACAGTGTTTTTTGTAAAACAAAAAATAAATAAATGAAAAATAATCTACTGTATTTTCAGTGTTAATATTAAGCAAGTACCTATAACTTCACACGAACAACAACAACATATAATGTTTTCACAGTTTCATTATTTATTTAACAAAAATGGTCCCAAAAAGAAAAAAACATGTGGCAAACTAAGCACCCCCTAAATGGTTCCACAGGATGTAAAAGTATAATTTGGTTTTTTTTGTTTTTTTGGCAGGTGCTGCTAATCATCAGCCCTTGATTAATTGATCATCAGCAGGTGTGCAGACCTCGATAAAAGCAGACGTTTTTGGCAGTTTGCTGGTCTGGAACATTCAGGTGTGTGTTAACACAATGCCTTGTGTTTGTCAGAGGTTGTATTTGCATATTTTTGATCATATAATTTTGATTGTATTTTTACACAAACACACATAGAATAAAAAAAGGGGGTTGTAACATGACTATATATACAGTATATAGTGTGCTTGGGTATGATATAAGATAAAATCATAAATTTGAGACTTACAACACCCCACCAAAGAGCATCTGCATAACTCGAGAAGCCTGTCTTTCCCTCCTCGTCCACTGCGTCTTTCTCCGCCAGATACACAAAATACGAGGAGAAAATCAGACCCAAGAAGCCAATATATAGTGTCGTTATCAGCTCCTGGTACAAAGAGGACACACAGTTATATTGTTATTATTACATATCTTCCTACATAATTGTATCATCTTACAATTATTTTGCTGCAGGGTGTAACATAAAGAGTTTAGAGTGGCCTCTAAATTCCCCTGATCTCGATCTATACAATATTCTGTGGGATGTTCTGGACAAACAAGTCGATCCATGGAGGCCCCACTTCACAATTTACAGGATTTAAAGGATCTGCTGCTAAGGTCTTGGTGCCTAATACCACAGCACATCTTCAGAGCTCTTGTGCAGACCATGCTTCAGGGCAGTTTTTATTGGCACAAGTGGGACATGCATAACGATAGTATGTGGGATTGTCTATTGATTGACAGTTGCGTCTCCCCAGCATGATAGAACTGCATGCAGAAATAACAGAGTGGTTCTTTAACAATGTATTGTTGTGTATGCTATATATATTTCTAGTTGCAGTATTTTTTTTTGTAAAATGCTGCAATATCAACTTGATTTTGTGCACAAAATTATGTAAAGATGTTAGCTTTGATATATTATTTTTATATATTATTATAGATTATTATTGGTTATTTATTACTTAAGTGTTATAGATGGGAAAAGGTTTAATTCCAGTACATAATAATAATAATTATTATACTATAATAATAATAATAATAATAATAATAAACATTTAGGTAGTGGTATATACATTGGTTATATAATTAGTATATATATTGGTTATATATTATTATATATTGGTTTATAAGACAATACTATAAATAAAAGTTCACGATAAATAGAATGACACCTATTGTAGGAAGTGCATATGAATAAGATGAACATCTTGTTTGTTTTCTTACAAAACGAGGGGGAAAGGAGTTCAGAGTAATATACTTCTTTACATCTTTATGCTTTATGTCAATGACCATATATGTCTGGGGTTATTTAATATTTATCCATAATAGCCCCATAATTCAAAAAAGTCTGTTCAACTTTCTCTATACTGTGTACTAACCTGTCGATGAATAAAGACTACAGATCCCAGTAGTCTCCATGTGCCTCCCTGGCGATCAACATGGAGCATGCGCAAAATCTGTAGGAAGCGGATTCCCCTAAAATAAAAAAAAGCATTACGCAGGACATGCTTAACATCTTAAGTCCATCTCCAGCAGATTTACCAGACATCACTATAAATATGACATTTAATTTTTTATTTTAAATGTAAGTAAGTCTAAATATGTTACTGCTTCTAACCACACAAAATGTAACTAAAACAAATGTAATCTTAAACAAGTGTTAAGATTATCCTGTTTAAATGATTCGTGTGGATGAGAAATATTACTACATGAATACCGTATTGCAGAAGTGGCGAAAACTTGTCCGTTTGATCCCACACTAAGGACTACCACTGAGGCAACCACAACTATTAGATCTGCTCCAAAGAAAGAGTCAAAAACAATATCATTTGGAAAATATGGCTTAGTGATTGGGATGTGTTTTTTATTTTAGGCAAAGATGAACAGCATTCATCATCATCATCAACATCATCATCATCATCATATCAATTCATCATTGTTTAAAAAACAGTATCTGTAGTTGACATGGTGATTGGGTACCTATGATAGAGATGGGTTTCCGAATGAAGCGTAGTCTGCCGATGACGCCCACGTATTTGCTCCTGCAGCCTGCTGACCACAGACGCACCACATACTCCGTACCAAAAAACACCACTAGCACAATTTCCTAAGTACAGGACAAAACCATGATCATTTTGAGTGTGTGTTTCTGCATGAGTCACTGATGAGTGGATTTAAATTGGGTGTGCCGAACGACATAAGCTCTATCTAGATTACATCCAGGCAAAACAAGGATACAAAACAAAGGAGTGTGTGCCTTCAGGGTGACCTCTGTTAGTAAAAAAAAAAACCTTTAACCAGTTTTCCCTTCTAACCTCTTGTTTTGAATGAATTGACCCTAACGCTGCCAGTGTGACCTTTGGAACAATGTAAGCGCTGTAAGCGCTGCGGGTGCCTACATGACAGCTTGCTTACACTGCTGTTGTACTCCAGTGTATCTCAGCTGTAGTAACGTGTGTATAATCATAATGGAAATACCAACACCAGAGCTGAGGTCATTATACTCATTCTTAATTGTAAACTTTTACTAAAGCTTTTAGGTCAAACCAAACAAAAAGTTCCTGCCAGATGTTCCTCGTACACATGTGCATACTGTATGTTGATGCTGTTGCATCAATCACCTGTAAATTACCAAGCAGAGTCATGACATAGCTGATTTACATTCACAACAGTGACAAAACTCCGTAAAAGGTAATGCTCACAGAGCTGAAATTAAATAAATAAATAAATTTAAAAAATGATGACTAAACAATGAAAGAAACATAGCATGCAGCGAATCTTCTAATAACTGCATTGGATTAGACACCAAATAAACACACTAACTATTTTTCCTTCTACAGGGTGACTTTTTTTTTTTTTTACTAAAGCAATAGCATTATACACTGAACATCTTAACTTATGGATTTGTTTTGGATTACTTTCTAGAGTTTCATCAAAATTTATACTGTAAATTTATACAATAATCCTGTATCACGATATGATTTACAGTTGCAATTACTCGTGGCAGTCATACAACTTGAAGCAGATGAATCATTGTTGACATTCGTTAGTCCCCCTATTCCTAATTCAGACAAGCCCAAGAACGTTTTAATGATTTTTTTCTAAAAGAAAAGGTTAATTATTTATTTGCATTCATCTTAAATGAGATAAATGAGGCCCAGTGTTAATCCTTTCTAAAACCTTATTATTACACGACATATTTCCAAAATATGGGAATGAGCAATGTTGCCACATGGCTTCAGCTCAAATTTCAGAAAGAAATTGTCCTACTTTGCAAAAAGTAAAGCATATATGTGTTCTTTATGTTACTTAATATCAAATAGCAAGAGAGTTTTTTTTTTTATTATTATTATTGTCCACTAATTTTTCCCAATTAAAGCTTTAAGCAGGGTAGAGATGTGTGACTATTTTGCTTGGAAAATATGCATTTAAATACTGCAATGTGAATAATATCAGCCTTATCTTGAGAGGTTTCATCACTTTCATTGTGAGTCAAAATTGAATTTTTTTCATGTGTCCATTAAATATAATGTAACTTAATGTATAACATACAGTACATTGTTGCCTTTCAACTATTATACACATATACTGAGCTTCATTCATTTCCTACTGAATTTTACAATTATTTATAACATGAAGATGGGCAAACATAAATTTCAAGTATGAAGTTCATTTTATTTAGAAACAGCACTTGAGAAGGCACAGATTTTGTGTTGATTTGGTAGAAATGAAGCCAGATATGCAGTTTTCCCCCTAGTAGTTAAACTAGAGGCAAAAAGTTTAGCCTTTTCCTAATATAAAGTCAGGATAATAGATGAATAAATTACTGCAGTGGTTTAAAAAGGAGGCTCCATGAATTATTTGTTTCTGTATTTCAACAGTAAGATGTACTACCCCCATCAAGTGGAAATTTATGGTACTGCAGTATATAAACCTATTTCATATCCAGCTTAGAAGGGGAACCTGAATTTGTACTCAGGTAATCATTTATAAATAATAAAAATTAAGTAAAATAAAATAAAAAGCTAACACTTACCATCCAGAAAAGCGTCCCAGTGGCAAATTCTGCATACTGCTCAATGGTGGAAAGCACACTGAAGATGAGACATATGAGGACCATGAGGAACCTGAAAGAGAACAAAAAGGATCTACACTGAAAAAAATGAAGTGAGATTTACTGTAAAGAAATAAGTGTGTTAACAATAAATACCACCTGTAAAGTCTTGGTAAATGAAAAGTCACATTTTTATGCTCAAAAAATGTAAGAAAATGTAAGCAGAGGTTAGGTATTTCTTAACACATTTTACTCTTAACTTATTTCTTTCATAGAAGAGAACATAAATTAATTATATAAGTCTCAAAGTGTGATTTTTTTTAAATATATGTGTGTGCCCCAGTTATTAGTAAAATAACAGAGTTTTTTCAAATAATTGTATTGTATTAACCAACATTGATTTTATCTACTTTGCTAATTGTTATTTATTTACTGTACCTGCGTTTTGATTCAGAGAGCACTGACCTTGGTGCTGTTGTCTTTAAAACTATAATAAAGTGTTGTATGTCATGATGAATTACAATAATAGATTTTTTTGTGTATTTGTGACATGAGTCAGAATAATTTGACCTACTTGACTAAGAGCACACAAATCAACTTATACAGTATGAGGATAAAAACAATATGAAAGAAAACATTATGATATACCTGATGTAATGTAACATGTGCAAGACCCGTTTAAATAATTTAATCATAAGTACATAAAACACAATTTTTTTTCTTGATGTATTTACTCTATATAGCTTCTAAAATAAAAACAATGTTAACTGTTTATTTCTTTATATACAGAGTGTGTGTGTGTGTGTGTGTGTGTGTGTGTGTGTGTGTGTGTGTGTGTGTGTGTGTGTTCCCACAATTCACAGCTCATTATCACCTGACAAACGCCAAGTTGTTACATGAATGCTTACAATGACATGTGTTAACCTATCCTTTTTTCAGAAGCATTTCTCTGATGCTCTTGGATCAAGACCTAGTTGAGAGGATTGTTTGCTTGTAATATGTCAGGAGGGGTTAATGCTCCCAGACAGACCACTTGGTAAAAACATCTAAGGTCAGAGGTGAGACAAAGAGCCATGAAAATACTAAAAGTTACAATAAAGGCTAAGTGTCACCTGTCCAGATTAGGTTTCCTGGGAAGCATGACTGAAACCAGGCATGGAAGTCATATGCCTATATGTGCACCTGGTGACCAGGCCACCCACATAACCCAATAGCATCCAGGCAAAAAAAATGGTGATGTGGAAGCTGCAAGACTGCGTGTGAGGATCAAGTGCAATGACACTCAGGCTCCAGTACCAAATTTCCAAGCTAGCATATTCAACTTCGTCCGAAAGATAGTCTTGCTCAGTTCTTTAGAGGTAGCATGTGTCACTGATTCTACTGAGTGCAACTGGTTATTGAGATGCAACACGCAAAAAGGAGAGCAGCATCTTCATGAATGGGATAATTAAAAGTACTCTAATAGGCCAGACATGCACTAAAAAGTAGCTCACTCAAAGGTCTGCAGTTGAAATACACAGCATATTAGAATGGGACCTGAGCATATTATAGCATCGGACAATGCCTTTACACATCCCTGCACTGATGAAGAAAGTCTTCTAAACCATTTTATTTATTCAGTTTTGCACACTTGGACTCCTGGCTATGGATGGCTATGACATCATCAAGATTGAAACTCATGATCTCTGGATGAGTGTATATGAGCTGTGTACAATTTTCATATACTCTTACTATTAAGAGCAGCATCACTAAAACCGAGGATTTCCACTCCAGATGGTAGTGAGAACATGTCAGAGATTATTCACAAAACACACACACACACACACATGCTGATCAAAATCTCCTGCAGATAGCATAGTATATACTGTAGGCTTGTTTGGAAACCTGTGCCCCTTAATATTTAGATATTTTTTTAAAAATTGTTATATATATAAAGAAGAAAATGAAAAGAATTGTCACTTCAATAATGTCTGAATTATATATGAATGAAGAAAAGGATGAAGTAAAAAGAGGGGCTAGTACTACACCTAAAATTTAACCAAAGATACTAATCCAACGAAATTCAATAAATCCAACTATGAGACGTGCCCATTTTAACCCATTTCATTTTTTTTGTTTAGGTTACATAGTGGTCATTTCCATGAAGATTTGATTAAAACAAAGCAGCTGGTGGTTTATCCTGCATTATCACCATCAGTCCCCTCAGGCTGTGCTTTAACCACCATGATGACTCGATCAAAACGTCTGGGGAAAAAAAGCTATTTTTTTTTTTTTTTTACTTTAATCAGGCCACTATTAGCCAACTGCCTTGCTCAAGGGCACAACAGCATTTAGTCAGTAAAGGCGTATTTGAATAGTCATGCACCAAAGATGCAAAGTAGGTCCACCATGATCAATAAAGCCACTACTGTGAGTTTAACAGACATTTGCATTAATAGTGAAAAAAAAAAAAATTTCAATGTGTCATAAATTTGCCAATTTACTCTATTTACCTTTACATTTTCTCCCATGTGATTGTCAGTTTACTGACAGTCAGTCAAATGTTTTGGTTATATTGATGGACACACACACACCCCACACACACCCCACACACACACTGTATCCTGCTGCAGTTGTCAATTAAATAAACATATCACAATAAAAAATGCAAAAATGCCTGCTTGTTTGCTTTCTAAAAATCATGTACAGACATTTGCCACAGAAGTTCATCATTCACTTGTGAATTCCCTAGTTTTAGGCATTTTTGTGAAGACCTCGACTTCAGAAGGTACAAGTCCTGCTGCATATTGTTCCTGCCACTACAGTAACTAAACCAGCTGATTCTAATTAGCCAACTCTTCGGCCAGATGGCCTTGAACTAAATAGTGAGAAAACCTGTTTTGTGCACAGGGAGAACTATAATATGTGGCATATTTTGTCTTTATCTTTTGGCCACCACCTTATAATTATATGACTATGCATACTGTATGTACAGTATGTATGAATATAAAACAAATGTGTAATGGTGGTGTATTGAAAAAGTAAGGGTGCATTTTAAAAGGCTAGACTGGTGTTCAAGGAAGTGTGTCATGAAAGAACAGAATAATATTGCATATTTAAATAGATAACAATATAAGACAGTAGTTACAAGCGCTATGTTCTGATTGACAAGTAGTGCAGATTGCAGCAATCAGCAAGCCATTGCTCTTCCTGCATGGATGTGAAGACCTGATTTTTTACCAGAATGTTATATCGAAATTTGAGGTTGAAAAATAATTATGGTTTTTAATGTGGTTTTTAACAATCGAATATCTTTTCAAACAGCAGTTTAGTTCAGTCAATATTTTTACACTGAATTTTTATTATTTGTAGTTATTATTGTGGTTGGCAATAAACAACCACAATAAATTGCACTGCCAAAAATTTCAAGCCTTATAAATGCTGTAGGGATTTTTTTTTTCCCCATTCAGATTAATTTGTAATGCAGAACAATTCAAATTGCTGTGGTATAAGTGAAATGAAATACACTGCCTGGCCAAAAAAAAAGTCCCTCACATAATATTTTGCTGAACCACCTTTTGTTTTGATTACTGCACACATTTGCTTGTGCAATGTCATATGCAATTGATATAAGGTTTGGACAGTGGTGGCAAATCAATGGGTTAAAAAAATAATATCTCCTGAACCTCATCTTGGAATACAGTATGTCCGTGCTTTCAGGAAAGAAAAAAATCTGTTGATGGAAAATCCTGGTCATTCAATATATTCTATAATGAGGTGATCAGCTGACCTAATTTTTGGGACTGTAATGTTGTAGAACCTAGACCTGACCAACTGAAGCAACTACAAGTTAATACTTGTACAGGAGGCACTAGACATGATCTCTCTATGCCTCTCTTATTACCCTGATGCCTCCATCCTAATTAAACAGGGTAAATCTGGACTCATCAAACCACATGACTTTTTTCCAATACTTCAAAGACATTTCTACCTGTATATGCTCCCTCCCTTTTTTCTCTCAAATTGTTCATTTTGAAGTTCTCTTGTGGAAATGTTCTTATTTTCAGTATTTAACATAACCGTGAGTTCTACTATTGTCTTTTTTTTAAAGATTTTCCTCCTTGATGATGATGATGATGATGATGATGATTCACCACTTCGATCCTTCTAGATTTTAATAATGCGTTCAATTTTAGTAGTTTCAGAGGACAATAATTTGATCGTCCTGAAACAGAGTAACATCTCTGCCATAACCACAGGATATATCATCTGACATGGTTGTTTAAGACACAAGAAGCTGCTCACTGTGTCATTTAGAGTTAAATAACTTGTTGCAGCTGAACCATATTAATCAGTGCAGTCATTATCCAGTGGAAGGCTGTTAACTATTTGCTTAGTTAAATCCAGGTGGTGACTTTTTTCGGCGCAGCTGTGTACTTCACCCATGCTGTTTTGCAAGAAGAAAAAGAAGAAGATGAAAAAAGATAAAAAAGAAAGATTATGTCTCTGCTAGTAATCTTTAGTTGATTGAGTAAGTGTTTGCACTCTAAACAGACGCTTAATGCGTTGTACCTCGATCATTAAACACAATAGCGCATATTCACTGGCCATCCAAATAAACAGGCAGGTCATTGTGCTGTTGAGGCAGATGCACTGAAGTCTTTAAAGATACACTTTAAACCTGGCAATCAGAGCGAGAGCATAGTACAAGGGCTTGGAATTGATAACCATCAACATGTAAGTAGGTTAGTTAAAGGAACACTGTAGGCTGTCAATTAAGGAGTTTAATTTTGTAACACATCGATATCAGGTTCTACTCAAAGTGCTGCCATAGAGAAGGTTCAGTTACAAAGACAGAAGCTTATCAGACACCCTTATCACACAAACATGTTCACCTACAGAGCACAAGGCTTCCTGGTTTCCATACCTGACCCATGTCATGCTCAACCACAGAAAAGCCATTCATAAAGAATAGGTATTTTTTTTCCCCTCCTATTATCTTCTTGTTTTTAACCTTTAACAAACACTGGTCGTTAAACACATTATATTGCTTATCATGCGATTCCTATGATACAATCAAACCATTATGATGTTCTAAACTATTTTAGAGATAATATTCACTTGGAATATTGAATAAATAATCATGCCTAAGTCAGATCATGATGTCAGCAAATCATAGAAAGCCTCATAAAATGCTTTAACTAATGCTCATGAATAACGGTGTTTAACTCTCACCAGATTGAAAGATTTCACTTGTTCAATGCCTGAATCAAGATACCAGTACTGACTGCCTGATCATCATCAAACACCTTTCTAGTTTGTCCTAACGAGGATCAGTTGCTCATGGCAGTATGGCATAGTTTATCCAAGTTATTTTCAATAAGCGTGAAGTAGAATGCTTGATACTAGGGATGAACCAATAAATTTTTGCATAATTCCATTCGTCATCGTGAGTGAGACAAAAATGGGGAAATTTAATGAATGTATACATACACCTTCAGTACCTCACACACACCAGCATATCACTAGCAGGGTTCCCTGTAATTTGAAAGCAGGACTCCTCATGACTAATTCACCCTACATACACATGAAGACATCAATAAATCACATACTATGCACAGAATGTGCTCTTTCACAAAATCTATGCATACATACGGTTGATAATTGATGCTCCTAATCTGTGGAAATATCTTTGTGACAAAATTATGCACATTCTGTATTCATAACTGGTAATATGAGACAACTAGTTTGTGTGAATCTCTATTTGCAATAGAAAAAAAGATGTTAATTAGATGTCTGGTCATGTGATCTTTAAAAGTCTTGATTTTTTTTCCCAGGCAATGAGAAAACTACTTACCACAATGCATTCTGACACAGGTTCATATTTACAAATTGAAAGTATAAAGTAAGTTATAAAATATACTAAACTATAAAGCAGAATGGATCTTGTCGTCAGATTGTATCAGGAAAAACAACTTTGGAGAACAGCTTTGGTCCAGATCCAGTCATGTCATAGAAATTCTTATTGTCATTTGAACCTGAACTAAGACTATACACAGAGTTACACAGGAGTACATGAAGAGCATGTGTAATTCAAGCAAACAGCACAAGAGAGTAGAATAATTATTAAGACAGGACAATAGGTGTAATAGGAGACAGTACAGCGCTGACCAGTGCATAGTTCTAGGTTGGAAAATTGAAGAAATACTAAGAAACAAAAAAGCACCATTTTAGGGTCTGGAGTAGCCACTGTGGTCTACTGCCATGCCGATATCTTGGGTTATCTTATCAATTAAATCTTTCAATTAGGCCAATTAAATTTTAAACGAAGAAGTGTAACTGACTCAAATTCAACAGACCCAAAGCTGATGTTCAGTATATAATCATACATGTTTGTACAGTAATCTCCCTCAAAATAAAAATGAATAAAAAACAGTAACAAGCAAATCTACTCACACCAGGAAGTGGTAGAGGAAGCATTTCAGGCCTGCTGGTCGCTCTAGAAAATTGTAGACATCACCCTGCATGCTAGTCTTGGTTTGGTGGCGTTGGCGTTTGACGTGAGGGGAAGCAGGGCTGCTAGAAAGCGAAGGAGATGAGCAAAAGCAGGGCTCCCTGTTTTCTACATGTGCTGTTAATTCTTTTGTATCTCCATCTAGTACGCCTGATCCATTATTCACCATGGGTTTCTGTTCCACTGAAACAGGAGAGCAGCACGGACTGTCTGCTGGTGCCTCGGGCATGGCTACAGGAGCTTCTTCTAGGCTTCGCTCGGAATTTGGGCTTATCAGAGTGTGCCCGTTTGGAGTGGCGATTTTGGTTACTATGGTGTCGCTGCTCGCAGACCAGTCAAAGTGTTGCGTGCGGCACAGGAGGCGAAAGGAACGCCCCTGACGCTCTTCCATGGCACAGAAAGAAAAGGTTTATGGTTCAAGCAAAAGATATGGATGGAGTTGTGACCACCAGAGTTCATCAGTGACTATCCTGGAAGTGTTGCTCAATTCTCCATACCTGTGAAAGTACAAATGGAAAGGAACATCAAATACATCAGGTTAGAATTGGTGATGAAAGTGAATGTGCAGCGCAGAATTTACTTTAATGCAACACTGTATATGTTATAAATACACAATTTATTTTACTTCAGTTAAGATGAACAGGCCTTTATCAGTGATCAGTTATCAATATATGCTCATCATTAACATCTTTTTCTGGAGCAGAATGATAATCCAAGAATTTGTTGCATTTTTTGTTTTCAGAAATCGACACTGGGTCAAAATTATAACCACAGCACTGCTAATATTTGTCTGGATGTACTTTCGAGTTTAGCTGACGTGTTTGTTAGCTTCGAGCAGAATTCTGGTTCGATATTTGACCATGCTTCTTGGCAGCATTGCTAGAGTTCAATTAAATTTGTTCAATTAAATTTTCCTGGCATGGACCAAGCTTTTAAGCACAGTCCTCAAATGTTCGATAGGGTTAAGGCTCCAAAAGCTCTGCTGTTTCGTCAATTTCCAGTTCATGGCAGGCCTGTGCCTTGGTGGTTCCTGGGTTGATCCTGACCATCTGAACTCATTCCCATTGAGGGGTCAGTTTAGGTCATCTTAAAACCTTGGCAAATTGACCACACCTTCCAGTAACTTGTACTTAAAGGCAATTGTTTAAACTGATCTGGAAAACCATAAGTAATTTTACCATGGTATAGGTGTCATGGGAGTCCTATGTTACATGTACCATACTGTAGCTATTTAGTTTTTTTTTTAAGTTCGTCCATTTGCCATCCGGCACACTGGGCGATGGATACTCCCCACCCTGGTAATACAGTATATCTTTAAGGGGTCAGGTTGCCAGCTCGACGCCAGATTGTCATGCACACACTATGGGCAATTTGAGAACACCAAATAGCCTAAGCTGCATGTTTTTGGACTTTGGGAGGAAAACTGAGTACCTGGGGGAAACCCACCAAACAATACAAACACCATTCACACAGACACAAATTGAACCCCAACGGGAAGTTAAGAGACCATAGGCTTGACAAATTAAGACAGTTTGACTTTCAGCAACACTCAGTTAGTGTAAGTGGGTGTACAAAATGTATATTTCTGTCCCTGTACATATAATTTTGTGTGGTGTAGTGATTAGGGACTATCTGAACATTTTGATTCATACACATTCACATTCCATACAAATTTAAATATTTCTTTTGATTGTGTAAAGCTATTTTGAGACAATGTCAATTTCTACAAGCGATATACAAATAAAATTTAACTGAATTGAATTGAATTGATTAGCACTGTGGCCTCACATCTCCAGGGTTGAGTTCATTTCAAGAAATTATTGAAAGGACATTATAACTACATTTATGTTTATGATGAGTGTACGGACACTGATATGTATAGTGATAGAAAATCTCTGTAGTTACTATATAGTTAATGTTAACATAAATTCTGTGGTAGATTTTGTTCACAGTACTACTCTGCAAACTGTATTAATTTCTCTCAGACAACTCTTACTGGCAGAAAATACAGTATGTCACTTCAGTTCTATTTACATCACATAAGGAAAATGATTAAGGTAATGTTGAATTTCAAATGTATGTTGGTAAAACAGTGAGTGGTGCTCTGTGATAAATTTGGTTACATGTCTGTACAGTAGTTTTTACACAAAAATGTAACTTCCCTTGATGCATGCTGGACTGGTAGATAACAAAATATAAATAACAAACATATACAAAAGTTGACCTAAAATCATTGAGAAGAAATAAGAGAACTAAGAGTCTCATCACTGTACAGTGCTTGAACTCTTCTGTAGATGGTCATTGGTTTTAATGCCTTTATTTATGAGAATAAAGTCCTGGTTTGACTCTTGTATTTGCAAAAAAAATTTATATTCTTGAGGTACTTAGCATTTCATCAGAAGATTAATAAGTACCACACTAAATAACAAATCTACATTAGAAAATCCTGGAAAATAAAAAAATTATTTAAACTATCATTGGAAAATGTCAGCAAGGTTCACTAGCTAGCATGGATAGCATGACCCAGAACCCAGAAATGTTATAAGAATCTGGTGTTCCCTTTCAAAGGCTTCTATGCTGTGTGAGAACGCTATGGGAACCATTTTGTGTGCCGGTTGTGAAGCATGTGTGCAAACATGCCAAATTTTTGGCTATATATATAACCTCGGTCAGGTGACGTCATCTGATTAGACACAGCTGCAGGTTATAAATACTAGTGAGCCGGCGACAAACCTCAGATCATTTTGTCTTCACCGACATTGTGAATTGCGTGTGTGCAGCAAGCATCATTAAAACAGAGAGAAAAAAACCCATAAACTCACCAGATAGAATAGTTGAGTTCAGAGTTAGATGCCCGTGCGATAGCTTTCTTTCCGAAGGCGATACGCACATCCTCTGTTTTGAATGTTTGGGTGAGAGCCACGCTCTCCTTGGACTTAAAGGAGAGTGTGAGCAATGTGATAATCTCCCGATGAAAGTGGTACACGCACGCCTCGCGTTCTTCAGGGAACCATGAGCTGCGCTGCACACTTGGGGATCTCAGGTTGATCTGGCCGAGGCACGAGAGACGGAGTCCCTCCTTTCTCTCACTCTCTCCCCAGATCATGGAATCTCTCCCTCCACTTCACGAGCGCACTTCGGTGCCTCTCGTGAGTGTTCGGAAGAGATTCATTCTCCCGCTTCTGTGGAAATGGAATTAGCTACGTACCTCATAATGATCCTCTAGAGATGATAAAGAGTATGAGGAGTTAATTGAAGTTATAACGCGTGCAGTCGAACGACTACACATTGATTGGCCACAGGAGCAAGCTCATCCTAAGCGATCTAAATTAGACGACAGGTTTCTGTCGGGTGGCCAGGAGATGGCGCCACAACGCTGCTCGCTCCCCTTTTTTGATGATTTCCACAACGAGTTGTCTCGTTCATGGAATAAAACCTTTTCTTCCCGTATCTTTGTACCATCGACTTCGTTTTATTCGAATATCGTCGATGCAAAGGCACGAGGTTATGTGATAATGCCCCAGATTGAGGAGACGCTCGCGGGCTATCTCGCTCCTGGGACATCATTCTCACTAAAGAAGCCGACCCTTCCCTCCAAGTCGTGTAGAACTTCTTCTATCCTGGTAGGGAAGGCGTTCCAAGCAGCAGGTCAAGCCGGCGCTTCCTTGCACACCATGGCGGTTTTGCAGGCGTACCAGGCTGACCTGCTGAATGATCTGAGCACGAGCGGCAATATGAATCACGAACCATTCATAGAATTACGCCGGGCTACTGATCTGTCCCTGCGTGCGACGAAACAGACAGCCCGTGCTATTGGCCGCTCTATGGCCTCCCTGGTGTCCGCAGAGAGGCACCTGTGGCTAAATCTAACTGGCTTTATGAACAGGCTTTAGGGAAATTTCTCCCACGCCGTGCCCAGGAGTCGAGGCCGTCGGCCACCCAGCCTCGATCTGATCTGAGTCTCGCCAGGCAAGAGGCGCAGAAGGAGAGCGTCAGGAGCCGTGCAACACCGCCCCCGACCCCCCCCCCCCCCCCCCCGTAAGGACAGGGGTACGGCTCGGCGCCCCCCTCAGGCCGCCCCCAAGAGAATAGATCGCTGCGTCTTCCTAGCGAAGAAGAATTCCTGAGAGCGGAGCCCAGGACCGTCGGAGTGTTCCCCCCCAGGGAGGGGCATATAGTAGCATGCCCCCCCGGGCACCCCCAGGAGATGGTCCAGTCCAGGAGATCTAGTCCAACAACACGTTAGTCCTTCGGTTGGATCCTGCCACATTCCAGGATATTGAACCCCCCAGCCCAGTAGAAGTACTCGTACCCCTTTCGGAGAAGCTGGCAGCGTGCAAGCTACTGCCAGGCATATCTCCCTTTAAAGACTGTAGAGAAAGGATACAGGATCCAGTTTACATATCGCCCTCCGCGTTTCAACGGCATGGTCTCCACTTCCATGATACCGGATTTTCTGAGTTCCGAACTCCAGACACTACTGCAGAAGGGAGCCATAGAACAGGTTCCTCCTCCAGATATGGAGTCAGGCTACTACAGTCGGTACTTCCTGGTCCCCAAGAGGGACGGGGGACTGTGTCCAGTTTTGGATCTTCGCGGTTTGAACCGCTATCACAAAAAATGCAACTTCAAAATGTTGACCATAAAAACTATTGTCTCACAAATCCAACCACAGGATTGGTTTGTGACAATAGATTTAAAGGACGCATACTTTCACATAGAAATTTTGCCACAACACAGGAAGTTCCTGAGGTTCGCTTTTGGGGGAAAAGCCTACCAATTTCGGGTCCTCCCATTCAGTCTAGCCCTATCACCCCGCACATACACGAAATGCATGGATGCAGTTCTGGCTCCCTTGAGACTCCAGGGCATCCGCATTTTGAATTACATAGACGACTGGCTAATCTTAGCCCAGTCTCAGCAGCTCAGCAGCGACGGATGTCGTCCTAGCTCATCTTCATTCGCTGGGTTTGAGACTCAACGCCACAAAAGCGTTCTCGTTCTGGCGCAGATGACAACATACTTGGGCGTCAGGTGGAATTCGATCGCTATGCAGGCACATCTGTCTCCTGCTCGTGTCGAATCCATAAACAACGCTCTGAAGGAAATCAGGCTAGACCAAGGAGTGACTGTACATCACTTACAAACAAAAATGTTTAGGCCTCATGGCAGCTGCATCCATGGTGATACCTTTGGGTCTCTTGCACATGAGAGCTTTTCAGCTGTGGCTAAGTGCCAGGGGAGTTCACACGAGAACAAATCCCCGAAGGCGAATAAGGGTTACGCATGAAGGACTTCGTACCCTTTCTATGTGGTTCAGACCCCGGTTTCTCACCTTGGGTCCCACTCTAGGTCCGTCTTGTCGTCGCAAAATGCTAATGCCAGACGCTTCCCTTACCGGCTGGGGCGCGGTCTTGGATGGCCGTCCAGCCCAAGGGAGCTGGAGAGGCCACCTTTTCTCATGGCACATCAATTGCCTCAAATGTCCTAGTGCTACCATGTCCTAGTGCGGGTGGACAGCACATCGGTAGTCTCCTAGACAAATCGCCACGGCGGCCTGCATTCGCGCCGCTTGAACCAGCTAGCGCGTCAGGTTCTGCTCTGGGATCAGGACAAGTTCCTGTCCCTCAGGGCGATTCACATTCCAGGATACAGGAACGTGGGAGCAGACTTACTGTCCAGACAAGCTGTGAATCACGGGGAATGGAAACTCCACCCCGAAGTAGTCACTCGAATCTGAGAGAGATTCTTTACAGCAGAGGTGGACCTCTTTGCCTCCCAGGAGACTGCACAATGTCCCCTCTACTACTCTCTGACTCATCCAGCTCCCCTGGGTCTGGACGCGATGGCCCATACGTGGCCCAATTTATGCCTCTATGCGTACCCTCCAGTAGCTCTGATCCCGGGAGTCCTGGCGAGGGTCCGTCAACACGGTTTGCGCCTCTTACTGATAGCGCCCCGTTGGCCGGCCTGAGTATATTTCTCAGAGCTAATATCTCTTCTCGGCGGCTCACCTTGAATGATTCCAGTGAGGAGGGATCTTCTATCTCAGGCGCAGGGGACAATATTTCATCCCCGGCCCGAGCTCTGGAACCTTCACGTTTGGCCCCTGAACGGGACCAATTAAGTCAAGCTGGCCTTTCAGCCGGCATAATTGACACCATCCTAAGTGCTAGGGCTCCCTCCACTCGTAGAATTTATGTCTTCAAATGGAAGGTATTCGAAAGCTGGTGCATGGCAAAGCAGGTGGACCCAGTCCACTGCCAAATCATTTCAGTGCTGGAATTCCTGCAAGAGAAATTGTCCTCGGGCTTGTGCCCTAGTACCCTCAGAACGTACGTGGCTGCTATTTCAGCCTGCCATGTCCTGACTGACTGACAGGGGTTACTGTGGGAAATCACCCTTTAGTTGCCCGTTTCATTCGTGGAGCTAAACGGTTGAGGCCACCCACTAGAGCCACAGTCCCTTCGTGGGATTTATCTATCGTGCTTGAAGGTCTAATCGACACTCCTTTTGAACCACTAGAGTCATCGCCCGACAAGCTTCTGACTCTCAAGATGGTTCTTCTTATGGCCATTACCTCTCTCAAGATGATCGGAGACCTGCGTGCCATATCAGTCTCCCCATCTTGCCTGGACTTTGCCCCTGGGCTATTCAAGGCCATTTTGCATCCTCACCCAAACTATCTACCGAAAGTTCCTTTCTCAACCATGCACCCTGTCATCCTGGAAGCTGTCTGTCCTCCGCCTTTTGCAGATTCGGAGCAGGAGAAACTTCACCTACTGTGCCCAGTACATGCTCTTCAGGCCTATGTCCACCGCACCAGCCAGTGGCGTAAGTTGGAGCAACTCTTTATATGTTATGGAGGCTGCAACCGGGGCGCAAACTTTGTCACACTGGGTGAGAGATGCTATTGCCCTCTCCTATGAGGCGCGTGGGCTCACTTTGCCTCTAGGAGTCAGGGCTCATTCGACCAGAGGGGTCACCTCATCCATTGCTCTTGCAAGAGGTACTCCCCTACAACAAGCGTGTGACGCGGTGGGTTGGTCCTCTCCGCACACATTTGTAAGATTTTATAGTCTGGATGTCCATGCCACTCCGGGCTCACGAGTCCTCGAGTCAGCTTCCCAGACATAGATCTGAGACTTCCTGGCCTTGTGCGCACACGCTACACAACCTGGGGGTCCAGTCACTTGTAGTGCGGCGGCGTTGGTATTCTCGTTCCCATAGCGTTCTCACGCAGCATCGAGAGAAGTCTTTGAAAGGGAACGTCTCGGGTTACTTTGCTGTAACCCTGTTCCCTGAAAAGGCGGGAACGAGATGCTGCGTCATAATGCCGCACTACCACGTAACCAGACATCCGTTCAGACAAATTAATCTGAGGTTTGTCGCCGGCTCACTAGTATTTATAACCTGCAGTTGCGTCTAATCACATGACGTCACCTGACCGAGGTTATATATAGCCAAAAATTTGGCGTGTTTGCACACATGCTTCACAACCGGCACACAAAATGGTTCCCATAGCGTTCTCACGCAGCATCTCGTTCCTGCCTTTTCAGGGAACAGGGTTACAGTAAAGTAACCCGAGACGTTTTCAAGCATTGAAATTAGAATACTACTTGTAAACAATTAAGTAAAAGCATATTTAAGGTGACTTTGCTGGAGCATCATTCAAAGGCAAAAAATAGGATGTCAAAAATGTTTCCCCAGTTATTTTAAATTCTTTTCTAAACAGTTTAATTAATAATTTTACTGCCTTATTAGTGGAAAAAAAGATCAAGGAACATTGATTATTTTATTACTATTTGCCTACTCACGTAAACTTTAATTATCTACCACTAACAGTAGTCATTGTCGCTTTACAGGATCATAATAATAATGGAAATAAGATCTAATAATGTGAGAAAATATGTATAAATCATAATTATCAGTTTGTCCCTGATGATCAAACTAGAGGACATATGTAAATACTGTATATACAATTTTGGTAAATAAACCTTATATATATATATATACATATATATATATATCACATTTGAGCATAAACTTCCTGCTTTTGCTATTTCAAAGAAACAGATGAGAAAACAGCAAATTAATTTAAAATAAATTTAGCAGGCCATTTAAACAAGGAGCATGAAATCGCACACTCCTTTGCATATTGCATGAGGATGATTAACAGTGGTTACTGGACCACACATTACATGGAGGTAAAATATCTGAGGTGTTCATGTGACTTGTCTGTCAAAAGGAGATTCCCGGAGGTTTGTCATGTTTCTAAAAAAAAAAATTATAATGTTAAATAGTTAAAGTAAGTAATACTGTATAAATGTTGTGAACAATGATGAAATAAATAAATGGGCATCAAAAGAATGGCATCATATAAAATTATGTTCTGCCCTGATTGTTTCCACCTGGCGCTTATCTAATGTCTAGTCCTTATCTATTTAACAGACCAATCAGTCTAGAAACAAAAAAGGAAATGCGAGTCAAGCAGCCTAATTCAAAAGGTCAGTCTTTTCCTGAAGGCAACCATCAGTCTTGGCATGATGAGCAGTGACTGGACATTTGGCCTCTGGAACCCAGTCTTTATAAGTTAAAGAGAATGGAAATAGGAGTCCACTTTCATGCAGGACAGCAGATGTGCTGACAGACTGCACCGCACATAGTGTCCTCATCTGGATTGAGTTTCTCAGTCTTCCAAATACACCTAGACAACTAGGTGAACCAGAGACACGGAAGCCCTGAGCAGGTACAGTATATTTTAATTGGTTCAGGGGAAAAATAAAACAAAACAAACAAACAAACAAACAAACAGATAATTCTGCAGAATGCTTTTATCATCAACACAAGTTTCTCATGAAAAAAGGTATTCCAATATAATGTGTAATCTTGCTTAAAATCTGAATAACCCAGCACACCTACTGTATAACAAAAAAAACCTTAAAAAACTACAACATAAACATTCTTTACCATTAAAGCTGGCTGAAGGCAGGGTAAAGTTTGTTAAAAGGTTCAAACTGTATTTAAAGGTTGCAATACTGTTATGTTTACATATTTTCTAGGGATTGAACATTAACCCTGATAATTATTTACCACTAATACACAGCTCTTTATTTTCTGTTTAAAATCCATTAACCCTCTCAGGCTCAAATTAAGTTTTGAGGATTTGAGATATTGGATTTGGATCCCATATTGTTTTTGTTGTTGTTCTGCCACTGAAAAGCACTTTGTTACATTGTTTAGGTAGTTGCAAATCTAGTTGCAAATCTGCAACGCCTGCCTTGAGAGGGTTAAACATTCCGGTACATGCCATATACTGCATTGTACCAACTACATCATGACCACTTCACAACTAAAACTGTAATGAAAATGCACCAGTGCAGCACAGTTTTTGGTGAGAACAAGAAAATGCTTTTAACTGAAAAAAGGAAAAATTTTGAAATACAAAACATCAAAATGAAATGATGGTGTATAATAACATAAATAAAAGGCAACAGAAATATTAATAAAACTGTATTCATTTGAAAAGAACAAAAAGCGATAGCTTACAGTTTTCTTCAGGACCCTCTAGGATACCAGACTGAATCTAAGGATGTCTATGTACAACATCTGGCAGTGTTACAATATGCCATGAATAAAAGGGAGGGTGGGATATTGGAACTAAGAGGATCAGAGGGTATGAAAGAGGATATGAAAGAGGTTGGGGCTCTATAAATGTACTGGACATTAAATATTTATCTCACATTCATTAAAGGAAATAAACAAACAGTGTCTGGTAATTGTGTTGTATAATCATTTTCTCTATCTATTTGTTTATCTAGCTTTATCAGGAAAAGTAATAAAGGAAACAAAACCCCTCCTAAAAGTAGTTTAGGAGTAGTGCAGTCAGCAAGTCATGAACATTAGATAACAGGAAGTGCTACTTCAAAGTAGCATCCTCTCTCCACCTGTGTCCTGAAGAGGGCATTTTCACATAATGCCTGTTGCAATACGCTATTTCATTTCAATAATCACAATATGTTAGAAGAAATTAAAGGGTCTGTAGAATATAAACTATTCTTTGTTTTTCGTATCATTAGCCTGAGGAGAAATGGTTAGTTAGTTTAGTACATCACTAAACACAGTTTCAAAACACTTGATTTACAGGTATCAATATATTTATAAACAAAACAAAAGAAATTGTGGCAAAGATAACACCATAAATACTGTCCATAAAATGTAAAATATTGTTTTTGCAGAAATAACAGTCTTGATAGGCCACAAACTTAATAAAAATGACTATACCTTTGTCTGTGCCAGCAAAAAAAAGAACGTACACAATTACTTCTGATTCTACAATTTCAAGTGATGTTAAATTACTAAACTGTAATAAACCCAAAGTAATCTGTACTATTTAATTAAATAAGACTTAGCAAAAGCATACTTACTGTTTTAAAGGAGCTTGAAATACCCTGAGAATCAAAACCTGTGAGCTATTGAGGTTCAGACTCTGAGACTATGAGCAATGATGCTCGTGCATGAGAAGAGAGAGAGAGAGAGAGAGAGAGAGCGAGAGAGAGAGAGACTGAGAGAGAGAGAGAGAGAGGTGTACAGTATGTGGGCAACTGAGAGAGAGAGAGAGAGAGAGAGAGAGAGAGAGAGAGAGAGGTGTACAGTATGTGTTGCCCTCTAGAGTAAATTCAAACTAATTCATGATATTAGAAATGCAATACCCAATAACACAAGTAGGGGTATGATAAGTTGAGAAATAGCATTACACAGTTTAACTGAAAAATAGTGATCTACTATACTATGCTCCACTGTACTAGGTATGGCATATTAGGCTACACTATATAGTACTATATTGACAGATAGACTGTGCTATATCTTGAACAGTGTATTGTACTGCAGATGCACTGTGTTTACCTTGTGTATACCAAGGCATGCAATACCGTACTATATTATACTGCCCCATAACAGACCATACTATTGTATACTACACTACAACATACTGTACAGTAGCATGTCATACCATACTGTACATCCTTCATTACAACATACGGTACCATCACCTATCATATCATACATAATACACTACACCATACTGTACTTTACTATACCATACTACACTAAACTACACAATACTAAAACATACCATATTGTAGCATACCATACCATACCACACTCCACTTCACTCACACTCTCCATCAATTATGTCAGCACAGGTCTGCAATAGGCTTCTGGACTTTCTGACCAGCAGGCCCCAGCATGTCCGAGCAGATTACCATTGCTCTTCCACCCTCATCCTTGGCAGCTCATAGTTGACTTCAGGAAGGAGAAAGGTGACACACACGCACCCATTCACATCAATAGAGAGGTGGTAGACCGTGTCACCAGCTTCAAGTTGTGGACGATTCAGATTCTCTCAAGTTGAGATGTCCACATCTCTGAGGATCTCTCCTGGACCACCAACAGCTCCAGTCTGGTCAAGAACTGTCATCAGCACCTCTTCTTCCTAAGGGCTCTGAAGAGGAACTAGCTCTCTTCATACATCCTGGTGAACGTCTATCGTTGTGCCATCGAGAGCATTCTGACCAGCTGTATCACAGTCTGGTATACACACTGACTGGATACATTACCTTACCTTGCACTAAATAACTTCTCACTATTGAACATAAACTAAACACTCAGGACTGCACCATTCATAACTGCTGTTAAATTCTTTAGAATGGTATACAATCAGAGGTGGAAAGTAATGAATTACCTTTGCTCGCATTACTGTAATTGAGTAGATTTTTTGTGTACTTCTACTTTTTAAAATAGTTTTTAAAATCTGTAATTTTACTTTTCCTTAAGTATGTTTTGTTTTAAGTATTGTACTTCACTACATTTTAAATCATATTCGCTACTGAGTAAAAAAAATTAATGAATGAAAATTAAAAATAATTTTAAATAATACAACGGGGAAGGAAAAAAATTGCATGCCGGCAATTGCACCATATCTGCACTGATTGATTGATGGGCGTGGAGAACAAACGCTCTAAATTCACAAGAACGATGGAGACAGACAAATTTGATGCCAGTGATACAGACCCAGCTGAAAATGAACTGCCAACATATTCTTATGAAGCAAACCCCTGGTCATATTTAAGCGACCACTTTGATTTCAAGCACAACAAAGGCAAGAGATTTATTATGCAAGGATGTTCCATCCCCCATCCCACCCCCGCTGTTAAAAAAATTTAACTTGGTAACTTTTACTCTTGTAAATTTTTAATGAGCTACTTTTTAGTACTTTTTAAAAGTTCACTGAAGTAACAGTACTTTTACTTGAATACAAAATGTTATTACTCTTTCCACCTCTGTATACAATACCTTAATTACTGTACCACCTGTAATAATTTGCTCATTTGCACTCATTGTAACTAATCTACCTCTCTATAAACTCTCTATATACTATTTATATATGCAAATTACTCTGCATTGTGAAAATGCACTTCTGGTTAGATGCTAACTGTATTTCATTGCCTTGTACCTCATGTGCAGTAACAATAAAGTTGAATCTAATCTAATCTAATCTAATCTAATCTAATCTATACCATACTGTACTATACCATACAATTCCCTACCATACCACAGTACACTGGACCATACTATACTTTACCATACCACACTTCACTGTACCATACCACACCATATCATACCATACACTATACCATATGTTACCATATCACACTAGAATACACCATACCGTACCATACCGCATTACAGTATATTACAATATACAATACTACACCACATTACACTCTATCATATCATACCACGCTGTACTATAATACAGTATACAATGCCATACCATACCATATCACACTATAACATACTGTAACATGCAATACCATACCATACACTATACCATACTTTACTATAACATACCACACTAGACTACAACATACCATACAATACTACACTATATCACACTATACCATACTCTACCATACCATACCACACTCTACCATACTATACTACACTATAATTTAGTGTACCATACCAGCCTACATCATACCATACCATTAAACGTATACTGTACCATATCTTACTATACTGGGTCCCAGCCCATACCCCATATACAATTTATTTATTTTACCTATTGATTGATACATTCGTGCCTAAGGTTTTTTTTTTTTTTTATCACAGTGTAACTAATTATTTTAATATTTCTAATCACTTAAATGGACGATGTAAACAATAATTTTTTGACCAAAAAACTATGCGAGTTTTATTTATTTATTAATCATTATTATTATTATTATTATTATTATTTTCTTTCGTACTCTCTGTCTATCTATCGATTTAGACACAGGTGCGGATTTGTGTCTTCTGGGCCACCGTAGTACGTCTGTACGCTTCTTCTCTACGCGCAGTTCTTCATCGCATTTACACCACAGCGCTCACTACGGAAATGATTTGTAGCTCAGGGAATTTTCACGCCCTCTAACGTTGCGTGACATTCCCCGGCACAGGCATCATGGCGACGTCCGCGTTTAGCCCCGTGTTTTCGCCGTTCATTAGGTTCAAGTGTAAAAGTGGCGCATTAAACACACTAGTTGTACTTAACCAAAGAGTCGCGTACTCCATAGGACTGCCGACGGGAAATGGCGCTGGGAACCAAGGTGAAGGTCTGATTCTCATTAGCTGTGTTATTATTGTTAGATAAACTGTACAGTGTTAGTCATGCTGCTGCTGCATTACTGTGCATGTTGATGACAGATTAGACATGCATTAGTGATGGTGTGATTTGATGAGAGAGAAAGAACGCAAAAACTTGTAAAACATTATTAGAGTGTAAAGAGCTCTGACTCATAGTGCACATCAATAGATGGTTAGCTAGTAGACATGGCGGGGGAGAGTCGTTTCAGTGATGTGTCGTCACCTTGTCTCCAAAATAACATTTCTTAATTTAATTTATAATTTATCTATCCTTGCATTTAAAGTGGAAAAACAATATTGCTGTTCCTTTATAATCCTGCAGGTGTCGCTCTCTAAACTGTCCATACATTTGCAGCAGGTGCAAATTATTTGCTAAGTATATTTAGAATTGTAACAAAATCTGAAGAGTTTAATATTGAATCAGGATGTTTATACATTTTTGATACTTGCAGAATTGCAATACAAAAATCATAGAATCAGTACCTATATATCGTATCATGATCAGGAGGTCCATGGTAATCTACTAAACCTTAATGAAATGTTGTAATGTGAGGACACGGGTTCTCTCACCCTGATTCTGAAGTAAGCCTTTTCCTGTCCTGCTTTGTCACACGTACTTCACCCGATTACCTCATTGCCAGTGCATGTATTCGATATTATGATATTATCACGGATACCTACAGTAGCCACCAATTCGGACCAAATACACCGGGCAATCCTGTGTCACAAAAGTAATGAATTAGACAAGGACCACAGCCCTTAGGGCACCACTTAGGACACTGCTGAAGTCAGCTCATACTATCCAGCATCTGTCACCAAGGGGGGAAAAATGTTTTTTCCTATGTGACCCTGTTATTCTCCTCATAATAATGTGTGTGTTACTAACATGTTTCTAATGCTATACTACACATCCTTGGTCTTGGTGCACCTCTCTTTCTTTCATGTAATAACTGTTACATAGCTAATACATTAAATGATCAGGGACAGCACTAAAAGGTGCAGGGCGTACAGGAGGCATGTTTGGGGAATCGGTGGTGATATGCAAGCAACATTTTTACTCCCTGTTTGTTTTACATAAAAAGGAGCATTGATGAATGTGTTTAATTTAGTCAATGTTTTCGACTAAAATCGGTAATCAGATTTGTTGGCCAACAAATTTAATTGTCGATTTGTTGACGTCATGATGCTTGATTCTCACATGAACTCTCTGACGTGTAGGTGTTAGGCTTACTGGAGTGAAGTGAGTAATGGCGCAATGGCAAACACATTCATGAGCAAGAATCTTTTAATGGTGAGAACATTTCACACTTAACTCGAGCGAAACAGCCGCTAGAATCAGGGGGAAAGACTACTGGGGTACACGGTAACTAATTACCCATATTCTCCTTAGGTGTGTGTGTGTGTGTCATTTTTCCACTTACCTGACTCTCTGACTCCTCACACTTCACTTCAATTGACTACAACCCCGCCACTTACCCATACCCCTTAATCACATTGCCACATTTTTAAAATTGCCTCTACTTTGCTTTTCCTTGGTTTTACATTTGGTTTAGTCTGGAAAGCTGATAGCTAAATAAGAGTTATTAAGTAATTGTTCAATTTGTAATTGATTATCAAAATAGTCATCACAAGTCATACATACAGCCTATAATCACTTTCAATGAAGATCTTTTTTTTTTTTTTTTCCGGAAACTTCAGTGGACCATCTACACCGATGCCAGTTAATAAGACAAATAAAATGAACAAATGCATTAAAAAAAACCCTAGCTGTGAGTGAGGTAAGTATAACCCTAACAGATTGTCAGCTCTTTTATTGATTTTTATTTCTTTTTCAGGTGTGACCGAGAGGGGCAGTCGAGGTGTGAGGAAACCGAGACGGGAGGCAAGTGCTGATGTATTTCTTTATTCGCTGTGATTTTTTTAAACACTTTACAGAATTTGCTGTGAAAACATGCATGTTCACTTTGTGCTCTGCAGGCTGGACAACCCCGGACAGAGCGGATGACAGCAGATCAGGATTGGACTGCAGTTTATCCCACCGCCAAGTCTTTTAAACCTGATGCTGTACCACTACCAGTGCGAATGGGCTACCCAGTAAAAAGAGGGGTGCCTCCTGAGAAAAAGGGCAATCTCGAACTTATAAAGGTGAGAATGGCTGACATGAGGTGTGATGAGGTCATATAAGGGAGATCAAACTTAGCTTTTTCCCCATTGATATTCTGTACATCCCTCTTCTTTACATGGCTGTGAGCACTGGGTGAGGCTTGTTATAATTCTTAATGTGGCATATTGATGCTTTTCTTTTCTTTAAGGAAAATAAAGAAAATTAACATTGTCCATATCAATGTTTAGTGATTTTCAAAATTAATTAATTAATCTTCAGCTGACATATTCACATGTATACAGCTATAAGTTTGTACACACTTTCTAATTCAGCATTTTCTTTTATTTAATGATTTGTCTTTCACATTTTAGAACAATACTGAAAATTTCAAGACTATGAATCAACACATACATCATAAGTAATTAGGTATCAACAACAACAGTCGGTTGTTATTTTAAGACACAAAAGTCAGCTGTTCTGGAATAGTTCTTGTAAGAACAGTATTGTCAAGTGCATTTGCAAAAACCCATCACGCACCATGATGAAACCGGCTCTCATGATGAGCATCACAGGGAAGCAAGAGGAGAAGTTCATTTAGAGTTACCACCCTCAAAAATCACCAATTAAGAGCACCTTGGATTAGAGCCGTTATGATGGCTTTACAGAGCATAAATAGCAGATGCATCTCAATATCAACTGTTCAAGGAGATTATTGCATATGTTTGATGCCTTCAGCATTGTTTTACGGTATAGAAAGAAATAAAAATCAAGAAAGGCCATCAAATTAGCGGTGTCCAAACGTTTGACTGGTTTACATTTTTTTCTCACAATGTCCTTACAACATCAGGCCTATCACGTGTATGCACTAACTTTGAGTATTATCAGTCTCTGACTCGGGCTAGATCGCGGTATATACTAGCTCAATCACTACAGAGACTGATTTTTGTTGTGCAGAATTAGCTCTGTTTAGCTCAACTTTACACAAAAATCATGCAGTTGATAAATCAAATCGGATTCATGTAAAATATCAGTGCTCAGTCTTTGTGCATTTCTGCTATATACATTCATGTGACCTTGTTGCAGGTTCCAAACTTCTTGCACTTAACCCCAGCTGCCATCAAGAAACACTGTGAAGCCCTCAAACGTATGTCTTGTATAATTTTCTCTTCCAATAAAATATACAGTATCCTCACGTTTATTGTCCTTGATTGGCACGTTGCGTCTCTGCTCTGCATTAACACAGTGATGTTGTGATTTCTTTGCCTCTCTGGCTGCAGCGTTCTGTACTGAGTGGCCTGCTGCTTTGGACTCTGATGAGAAGTGTAAAGAACATTTCCCCATCCAGACTCAGACTAAGGAATACGTGTCTGCTGGACCGTCGCTCAGAAACCCAGACACTCGAATCGTCACACTCATGGTGAGCTTCATCTAAATGATGAACATTCTTTTTGAAGAATCAGAATATTTTTTGTTACATGCTCTTGATGGCATCTATTAACGTTTTGATTAAGAAAAATGACAATCGATTTGAATTGTTAAAATGTCTTAAAATAAGCCATGTTGCATGTAGTATTTTCTGTACACCCAGACAACTGCTGTGGACAGTTCCGTTGGACAGTTCCCTTTCTGGGCTCTTTGGATCCCTTCAGTACCATGGCAACCACTTATAAACTACAACAGCGGCACAATGTCATTACTGAAGTAAATTTAGTTGTAAAGTTATCATAAACATCTTGTCTAATTTCCATTTAGAATAATTAAAACTGATTCTCGCCATGAATATATCCAGAGAAGCTGGTATGGCCTTATAAAAACAAAGAGAGAAGTTAACTACGCACTTAAACTACGCACAAATATTTTACATTAGAAGAGGATAGAACACCAGAATGCTGTTCCTGGGTTTCTTTCAGTTTTTATAGTTTTTGTTGTTCCACTTCAATGTCTTATCAAAAGGTTGTTCACTTTGACCCCACTTTGACCTGAGGGGGAGGAGGGGCATTTTGTTTAGTGAGTGCCGGTTCTATAGATGTGGAAGTATCTGTAGATAAACGAGTAGATAAACCTGGTATCGGATACTGTTATGGGTATCAGGACATCCCTGTTTATTTTAATTAGTTGTCAGTGTGTTGGTTACTGTTAAATGCTTACTTAAACGTAGTCCCTGACTGATATATTGTCAATGATAAACAAATCTAGCACTTTATTAATCGCATTTATACATCATATTAATAGTGAAAATTAGGGCTGCACGATTTGGGGAAAAATGTCACATTGCGATTATAAAAGTCAAAATTGCGATTTACGATTGCGATACGATAAACATGTGGTATGACTCAATTTGCTTGTTATCAAGGAAAATCCACCCACATTACTAATAATGCTGAAATTTTAATTTCTCAACTGAGATACAGTATACAGTGCCTTCTAGCAACTAGAAATGAACAATGTTTTCAAATTAAAACTAAATTGTACAAAATTAAATAACAATAACATCTTTACATTACTGAATTAAATTACATTAAATTAACTTAAAAATAAAATTAAAAAGTCAAAAGTACAGATAAATAAAACAAATACCCATTTTTTAAAATTCTGAAGTAAGCCTTTTCCTGTCCTGCTTTGTCACACGTACTTCACCCGATTACCTCATCGCCAGTGCATGTATTCGATATTATGATATTATCACGGATACCTACAGTAGCCACCAATTCGGACCAAATACACCGGGCAATCCTGTGTCACAAAAGTAATGAATTAGACAAGGACCACAACCCTTAGGGTACCACTTAGGACACTGCTGAAGTCAGCTCATACTATCCAGCATCTGTCACCAAGGGGGAAAAAATGTTTTTTCCTATGTGACCCTGTTATTCTCCTCATAATAATGTGTGTGTTACTAACATGTTTCTAATGCTATACTACACATCCATGGTCTTGGTGCACCTCTCTTTCTTGCATGTAATAACTGTTACATAGCTAATACATTAGATGATCAGGGACAGCACTAAAAGGTGCAGGGTGTACAGGAGGCATGTTTGGGGAATCGGTGGTGATATGCAAGCAACATTTTTACTCCCTGTTTGTTTTACATAAAAAGGAGCATTGATGAATGTATTTAATTTAGTAAATGTTGTCGACTAAAATCGATAATCAGATTTGTTGGCCAACAAATTTAATTAAAATAATTAAAAAAAAAACACCCATTTTTGAAAAAAATATTTTTACATTTTGTTCCAAAACAGGGACATTTAAGGAGGATGTAACATATACTTTATTAGTATACTTATCAAATCACTCACCATTTTTAATCTAACGATGAAGAAAAGATTAAAGGAAAGAAAAGTTACTGTCCTTTAAACATGTTAATTTTAGAGTCATGCTAATAATCATGAAAATAATTTAAATGGGACATTTCTAGTGTTCTTTGTGACACCGATTTCTACACCCTTTGTCCATTTATTCTTAATTAAATCTGTTATTAGCTGTCCTCTCTAACGTACAGTTAAGTAGCTTTAAATCTGAAAAAATTAAATTCATTTAACTTACCGATGGCCAAATGAAGCCTATGCCCGAAGCACTGGAACCTAGTCCAGCGATTAAGCGCCACCGCTTTGGCGATGTGCAGGCCGTTGTCTGTTGTGACATCGACCAAACCATCCTCACAGAGGTCCCATGCAGCCAGCGCCTCTCTCAAACTCGCAGCTACAGTATGTGCTCTCCGGTGTGATCGTCAGGGATATACGATGTTTGAAGGCAACGGTCCGTAGGGGTTAAAATGAATTTGACTGCAGTTATTTCAAGTTGAACCTTCCACTTACTGAGACTTACAAACAAATCTATAATAATGTGTTTTTTTGTTCAGCTCACACTGGGTTGTGCTTTGTTTTGTTCAGTCTCTTTACTACTCTTGGCTTTTACCGCCATGCATTCATCATACTTCTCTCTGTGTTGCTTCAGGTGCTGATATAAATTTGTCGTGTTGCCACGTGATGTAGCGACTTTAGTTTTGCCAATTTTGCACAGTACCTCTTTCTGCTCAGTGTCCGATATCCTGAAACCAAAATATCGCCAAATAACAGAGGTAGCATTTTTTTGTTGGAACAAGTTCAGCGTCGGTCTCTTCTGTATCCATTTTCTCCCGTCTCCACACTGCGCTGCGGAAAGTCACGTGACCACAAGCACACGCGCTACACGAGACTGACTGGTTATTTTTTATTTTTGACATAAGAAATGGCCATACAGCTTTTAGAATGAATGTCTTATGTTCGCGAACGCATTTATTTATTTAATATAATCGCGACATTTGCTGTAATGTAATCGCATAGGCTGACATCGCGATTGCGATATGATTAATCGTGCAGCACTGTGATTATAGTGAAAACACATTTGCACTCACCTTCGCTCAAGAAATAGGATCCAGTTCCTCTACCACCATCTGCTTGAGTGACAGTTGAGTGATGTCAGATTAAGACGATGATGCAGGAATCTGCTTTAATCCCAGTGGATTAGGATGAGAACCGAACGATTGCCTACAACACGTCACGACTGAAATGACTCTCTCCTCTTTGCATCAGTGATGTGAGCACATGCGGAATTATACGTGCTTTTAATTCTCTTTCTCAACAGCAAAAAGCATCATCACTCATCTAAACTCGAAGGTTGCTTTTTTTTCGATTGAGAGAATTAAAACCACATGTTAATCGAAATACCCAAACAATTCAACTAATCGTCTATTCTCAGATAATCATTTGAATTGTTTGAGTTTTCTGATCATAATTTAGTTTTTCAGTGGAATTGGAAAACATGATTAGCATCTGCATTTAAATAAATAAAACGTTGATTTTGATTTAAAGCTTGTGATTTCTTGACCACAATATCAGAGAAAATGAAGTTTAGATGAGAAAAACACATGTGTCTGGTACAGTATGTACTTTAGTTTGCTGTGAATATTGTGGGCTTTTGAAACCGCACAAGTGCATTTAATAAACCAGATCTTAATAAACCAGATCTTAATAAATCAGATTAATTATGTTTTAAAATAAATACATACCAAATTTACACACACTGAACTTTGCGTAAGAGGTTTATTCCATATTTTTTAATCGCATACATTCGTACAGTAAATACATTTAACATGTACTCTGACTTTATTTGTTTCTTTAGGTAAAGCTGTCCAGTTTGAATCTTGATGATCATGCCAGGAAGAAAATGATCAAACTGTGTGGAAAGCGCTACAACAAAGAAACAGATGTACTCACCATTACAACTGACAGGTAACCTAGATCATACACCCACCTTTTAACCTGTAGCACTCTTTGGCGAGGGTGGTGGGTTCAGTAGCTGTGATTTTCAAGCTTGGAGTGGCAACCTCCAGGTGGAGTCGCCTCAGATGCAGATGAGATTTGTACCAGCCATTATTTACAATACACAATTAAGATAATGAGGAAAAGTGTTTTTCCTCATCTTTTTTTACATGATGATTGGATATTTTCAGCTTAATTTACAGATTTACGCCAGTGTGCTGGCAAGTTAAGTTAGTAAAAAACATTTGAAGTAGAAGCCCTGTCTGAAAACTGCGACTACTTGTTATTTTAGTCATGCGTCTGTCCAGAAGTGAGAAGAAATAACTGTAATAAGTTATTACAGTGTGAGACTGTAATAAGGTTGCTGTCTAAAATCGGCTAGACACTACAAAGTGATCTTCATAGAAAGAGGCTCTTCTTTGGCTTGCTTCATCAGGTTGATAACAGCAGTACAGATTGTGGTCACAAACTAAATAACTTGTTAGTGTATGAGTGTAATATATGTAATATCTGGCTCAGGAGCAAGGTGTTCCCATATGTACACTGGACCAATTAAACTAAAGCTAGCAGTTAAATGGCTTGTGTGTTACGAGTGAATACCAGACATAATGCAACAAGTTATCACTCAAATGTCATTGGTGCTCTTGCTTTCATCATGTAGATAGCACACATCAGGGTATAAGTCTTTGACACCATTATGATTACAGGCATCAGTGGCAGACATTTGGCTTAGCCTGACCTGTATATGGTCTGTCATGATATCTTTAAAAAAAAAAAAAAAATGTTCCATGTTAGGGCAGGGTCAAGCTTCCTGTCCAAATCCTAATTTATAGCTAATTAATCCCTCTTATCAGTGCATATGAGCTATCAGCTTTTTAAAAGTTTCTGAGAGCAGAGTTGAATGTGGTATTTTAGCTATTGGATTATTATCAGTCTGCAGGAATCTCCAAGACATGGCTGTAGACATAACATCCCCTGACTCTTAGATGAGTAACAGGAAGTCTGGACAATAAGCAATCTACTGTATAAGGAGTTCTCCATTAAAGAACAACAAGCCTGTGAGTTGCATGGTCTCATCTCCTGAAACATTGCTCATCATCATATAAAAAATAACTTTTAAGCTTCCTGAACTGGCTTTAGTGACTAGATTTGCAGGTTTTGGTCATAATCGACTGATCAGCATGCAAAATTAATCTGTGGGAAAGTCAGCCCTTGGAATACATAAGACATTAGATATGAAATCCATTGGTGCTCAAGTCCCTCATATAGAAGGCTGTAGTCCCCACACACATCATTCTGCATAGATAAAATCACCTCTAGATTATTTAAAGTACCTAATACAACACAACATACCTTTTGTCCCCTTGTGCCACTAGGACATCTCTGGCCCCTCGGGGTGTGGCTATGCCCTGGTGGTATTCTGTTCTGTGGTGTCTGGCACCAGGACATTAGCAGCAGATCTTTTTGGTGCTGTGGGTTGCAGGGAGGAGTTAGACTTATTTGTCTGGTGCATCGACGGTTGAGTACCGAACCCTATATAAGTTCCTATATAACTGGTATGTACTAGAACTGAATCAGAGCTGTGACGCCCTGGTTGTTCTGGTGCCTTTTTATCGTGGCCAGCATTGACATTTTTTTCTGCGATTTTGTGCTGCATTGGCTTTTGATCCTGTTGATCAATGATCAGTTCACCTTAGGGTGGTGTTGATGTTATGGCTGATGGGTGTAAATGCTATGTAAATAGTTATTGTATTCTGTAGGGAATAATGACAAATCTGTGCTTTGGAAAGAGACAGGAAATTTTGGGAAAAGTTGAATCTGCACATGTGCGGATGTGCAGGGCTGGCCATATTTTTAAAAGACTGCACGTCCTTAACATAATCTTACTGATTGTACAAAAAAAAAATGTTGCATAGCTTCCATTAGATTTTTTATTGTCTAAAATGTCATGTGACTGTGTTTTCACAGTTGTCCACTAAGACAGCAGAACTATGACTACGCCATGTACCTGCTCACTGTTCTGTACCATGAGTCCTGGGTAAGTAGATTTGAATAAAGTAAATTCATCTTGGTGTGTAATCATGTGCTTCTGTTCATGAAGTATGGTTATAAAGTGGTTTTTCGAATTGATATCAAAGCTGTAACTGGCAAGTTGAATAAACATTTAAGGCTTTTTGCAGGTTTCTATTCTGCCCTCGCTCATTACATTGACGACTTGCTGACAGTTTATGATCTACATAAAGCACCACAGAACCCTTCATGGTTACAGCAAGATTTGTGGATTTGGGGGCTTAGGAGACAGATCACAGTTTAATCCTTTGCGGTGAAAAAATACCTCCAGGTTTTTTAATACATCTTGAGATACAGTACTTGTGCAAATCACACTGTGCCCATTGTTACTGTACAGTAGGTATTAATACAATACTAGACAAAAAAAAGTTGTCACCTCAAACTTGAATTGTTGAACGTACAATTAGAGGAGTTAATTGACTGCAGTGTAAGGTTAGAGGACACAGGACATTAAGTTCAGCGAGTCACTGAATGCATATGATATGGTTGAACTTCTCACAGGCCGACATCTGTTCTTTCTCACATTTTGGGTGCAGGAGTGAATTTACAAAAGAACACACCCTTTACCACCCCACAGTTTACCCACCTCTTCCTGTGTGCAAAAGTTATAATGCTCATATATACAAGATTAAAAAACACTAGTCTTTTTCATTCCCTGTAACTTGCCCTTACATTCCTCAAGTCCTCCCTGAATACCTTAGAAGGAGCCATTTCAAATCAGTTGAATCGGTCAGGTGCATTTCCCAGCATGCTGTGCTCCCACAGGACCGCATGGCCTATGTGTTTTGTAACATGCACCTTCGCTTCGCTCCAAGGACACAGTTTTACCAGAGAAAGGACATGGTTGAGTATTGTTAGCCTTCCTGGCTGGGAAGTGTAACCGTGTCCACTGGCCTTTGCAGCTACAATGGCTGCCACAGTGGTGCCAGCGAACAGCTCGACACAGCTAGTGACGCTGGGTGTCTGGGGGTGCTAACAATGGGAATGATTGTTAGTGGCCATAGGGGTGATTATATCTCCAAAGCCTAATTTACTGAGTAATACTGCTACAGGCTAATCCATTGCTATTGGTTTAAACACCACTCAAACTGGAAGAAAGGGGAAAAAATTGACGTTGAATTGTTTTAAATGTTTTCCTGACTGCTGATTTTGTTAAAAAGAGAAGACAGAAGCTGTTACTACAGAACTGCTGCAGCATTGTGGCTTTGGTACAAAATGCAGATTGACTTATTTGACCTAGATAGGTAAATTTGTCTAATCTTATTTAATCCTAAATTTTATGTGTGTATCTCTTGTATGTTTCTGTTTATATATTAATAATTTCATTGTAATCTGTGTGCTTGTTCTGGCCTTTTAACAGCAAGAGAATGCATTCTTTAACTTATCCTTTATTCTCAGTTGTGAAAGGGTAATCACATCATCTTGCCTTTGACTAAGTGTTCTGCCTCATTAATTCAGGACATAATTCAATCAAGAGGGTCAACACATTAGAAACATCTTAATGAAATCTAATTATTTTAAGTGTTGCCTAAAGCACAGTGGATATGTTGCAGTGAGAGACTATTTGTCTTTTTTCCTTCTTTTCATTTGGAGGTTAAAGACCACTTTAGTAATTTTAACTTCAGTAATAATATTATTAATGCCAATAATAATAATACAGTAATAGATGTCATATGGCAACACATTAACATACACATGCAACACACAAAGCAGCTTTTGTATAGACAGAATATAATAGGATTTTGAAATATAATGGATATAGTGATGAGCCAGATCTTCATTACTCTGAAATACAACACTAAACTTGGCATGTCTACCTAAGCAGGCAGGATTGTCAGTAGGTCTTTGACTATTTAATGATGTGATCTAATGTTATCCTTCTTTTTACCACTGCAGCCCACTGTTTCTTTCCTCTTTGCTATTTCAGAAAATGGAGGCATGGGAGAAAGATAAGACCCGTGCTGACATGGAGGAGTACGTTTGGGAGGACAGCCCCTCTCAGAAGAATATTCTGGAAACCTTGTTGCGCACACATCCACTTATTATGGGGAAGCTTGAGGATGAGGGAGGAGTGCGGGAGGAGCTGCTGGGAAGGCCAGAGGTGCAGGAGTACAAAAATTCTGTGACCAAGCTCAAGAACGAAGGAGAGACTGAGAGTAACATGCAACAGTACAAAGAGGCAGTGAAGAAGCTATTTAATATCTAAAAAAAAAAAAAAGTTTCTAAATGCTAAACAAGTGCAGATCTACGATCACTGGTATGAATGCAGTTGTTTTTGTATAGTGGTTCTGACCATAAATAATCACTGAGATTTTTCATGCATATGAACTGAGGATTGCATACAATCTGCCAAGAAGCTTCACTTCTTACTCTGTGTATAATTCTTAGCTATTGTCAGTGATGTGAATGCTTTGTTCTCAACAGCAAATAAAACCAAGTCCATGTGATACATGTATATGACTAGCCAGTGATTTTTTTTCCCCTGTAAATTATTACTAATATTCTTTTTTTTTATTATTATTAAAGAATGTAGTTGTCGTTCTTTTTTTCATCACATAATCAGTAAATGTAAACGCTCTTCCTCTACTTACACCCTGTTCAAGAAATTCTTCCAAGTTTGATAAATATACCCAGTTGCACCTTTAGTTTCTGCTCTGATCTGTGGGTTATGGGAAAAGAGTAACCTGACTCTTTCGGAAAAAAGTTCCGGCTCTTTCCATTTGAGCAAAAACTAGAGCTAGCCCAGATGACTGTACCACTCTTAACAGCTTCTAGCACTTAAAACCCAACTGCCTTTATAGAACAAAACTGAGCTTGTTGGCTGTCTTGCTTGGAAGCACCCATCAAACTACTTAACGTGAACATCAAGTTTTCTTTGCTGGGTTCAGTTTCTCAAGAGTTTGATATTTAAACTAAACACTATTTATTCTAAGAACTTTTTAATTTGATTATAATATATAGAAGGTTGCACGGCATGACCGATTTCCCAGACATCTGAGTGGTATTCTAAGATACTCATACCATTGTCCTTGTTATCGACAGGAGTGAAAGGTGACGGACTCTTACATTACGTCTATGACTGTTACAGATACATTAGGTAACTGATTGTTACTTATATGATATATGGAAGCATCAAAGCTTTCACTGCATTTATCACTTGCCCATTTTTTACACAACAGCAACCATATTGATTTTATTTTTGACCGAACAGAAATATACACATATTCACGAATGCACTTCACGGATAGTTCCTTTATACAATTGAATGTAGTGAGGGTTTTGTATTTTTTTGCAAAATGTCTTGTTAAACGTAGTTGTGATCATGTGGCAGGGCTGAACAAAAGTGGCATTTGTTGAAAACTCTGACGATATGTCAGAAGAACCTGATTCAGGAGCTCTCCCTTACAAAGACGTATTTGATGAGGCGCATGGAGCCCTTCTTGCCTCTTAGCGTAGTCTGGTATCTCCCCTTCCTCCTCCTCCTTCCTCTCCAACTTGCTGCCATCAACATAGAACAACAGCAACCACAAGCTAAGGCTGCACAGGTTGCCAAGGCTACCAGGACGGTGTTGGCTGCCAAATGCCACACTTGCGGCAAACCTCCATCACTTACAGACTGTGGACTGTTACCTGTCGTAGCATTCCGGCTAATGTAACCTTTTGTGTCATTTGGGTATGGCTGGCTGTCCTCTACAATGATGGGTGGTGTTGGGGAGGTGTTTTGACCAGAGTTGGTTTCTGAAGCTGTTACAGATGAGTGAAGTTTATTTAATGTTGTTGGTCTGATAGTGGTCACAGAAATATCAGTGGTGACCAAGGTAAGGTTGCTATACCCCTTAGACTGGCCTCCTGTTGTTGAGGGTGGAGTAATTACTTTTTTCATCACTGGTGATGATGTTTGGGTATTTATCGGCTGATTATAGGACCGAGAGTTGGAACTATCAGTTATTACTTGTGGTCCTTTGGTTGTACTTGCATATCCTGTTGTGGTTTTGACTGATGTAAGTGGATTTGAGACTAAGGATGCATTAGTAGAGCTTGGCTGGTCCATAGCAAGTGTAGTATGGGTTGTTGTCTCTCCTTTATTACTTTGAAGAATACTTGAGAGAGGGAATGATGTGTTTGTTGTCTTTCCTCCTTTACTTTGCAGAGTGCTTGACAGAGGGGCTGGCGTGGACCATGTGTCTTCTGTACCACCTTGGAGAGCACTTGACAGAGGTACAGGAATGGTTGCAGTTTGTACTGTATTACTTTGAGAAATACTTGAGGCAGGGACAGGCATGGTAAGACTCTTTCCTGTCCCACTTTTCAGAGTACTTGAGAGAGGGACAAGTGTGGTTAGAGGCTTTTGCTTCTCACTTTGCAAAGCACTTGAGATAGGTGATGACAAGGTTGTAGTTTCTCCAGTACTAGTTGGAGAAATAGCTATAAGTTGTACAGGCAAGGTTGTAGTCTCTTCTGTACTACTTTCCAGAGTACTTGTTAGGGGAACAGGCGTGGTAGTCTTTTCTGAACTACTTTGTGGAGCCCCTGAGGAAGACCTTGTAGTTGTGGTATAACCAGTATTGAAAGTTGTATTCGTGGATAATAGTGGTGAGGTTTGCAACTCTGTGGGTGTGGTTTGGCTAATAGTATAGGCTGTTGTGGTTCCAAGGTGATCTCCTTGGGACGAGATTGTTGAACTTGGTGCGAGCTGGCTGAATAGTTGTGAAGGTGTTATGGTAGTACTGGAAGGATTTTCAGGTTGGGACATCGAGGTTGTTTGCTTGTTAGTTAAACCGAATGAGGGTTGCATGGTACTCCTTGAAGTTGAGGATGCCTTTGTAGTAGAAACGATGATGGGGTCACGAGTAGAAGTGGGTTGAGATGTCTGCTTCGGGGTTATAGGTCTCTGTGTTGTGGAAGAAGGAAGTGTGTCTTGGTTATCTTGTGTGGAATAATCAGAGGGAGTGAGAAGAGTAGAAATGGGAAAGATTGTTGTTTGTGCAGTGGTAGATTTTTTAACGCTTGTAGCATGAACGGTAGGATTGGCTAAGTTGCCAGGCTCCATGTGAGGACGGTTGAACTGACGTTTGTCTGTTCCAGACAAATCAGAGGCGTTAAGTGATGCCAGGTGAGGTAGGACCTGGACATTAGTGGGGATGGACTTCCCAAATATCAACAGGTCAGGATCCATACCTGCAAAATACATACACATGAATGTTTGAATAAATAACACTGGAACTATGTTATCTGTTTCAAATAATTTCTATAACATCTGATATTATTAATTTATTATTTTATCCTCTGCTATTGCTTAAAGCAGTTCATCACAGGAATCCATGCCATATACATTTATGACCACTTTATTAGGACTGCCTCTGCTGCTCGTTCATGCAATTTTTCACTCAAACAATTATGTGGCTGCAGCACATTGCATAAAATCATGAAAAATAAAAGTAGAGAGGTTTAGTTAATGTTCACATCAAATAGATTGGGGAAAATGTGATGCCGGTTACTTTTCTGCTCATTTCTGTGCCAAGACTAGGAATCTGAGGCTTCAGTGGGCACAGACTCAGGCTTAAAAACATTGCCTGGTCTTTTTCCAATCTTCAATTGTCCAGTTTCGGTGAGCCTGTGCCACTGTAGCCTCAGATTGCTGTTCTTGGCTGACAGGATTAGAATCCTACACTGTTTGCAGCCCATCCATCATTTTTCCTGTTTTGTGTAGCATGTCTGTTCATCATGATCATAAATAGTGGTAATTTAACTTACTGTAGCCTCTCAGTAAGTTTGAAACTGTCTAACACATGGTGTTTATACTCAAATAACTGCTGCTCATGGTCTTTTACCCCATTATGTGCAAACTCCATAGGCAATTTTACCTAAAAGCTGGAAGGAGCCTGGCAGTTTCTGAATGAATCAATCACTGCCCATCTAGCACTAACATCCATGCCAGGATCAAATGCGGATGTGAGAGAAAGAAACAGAATATACAGTAACCCAAGCTCAGGATAAAACCTGGTACTTTGGAGCTGTGAGGCAGTAACACTATCCTTTGTGCCACTGTGCCATCCTAACATTATGTAACTTGGCATTTCAAGCCATAGTTAAAATGTTATTGATATAAATGTGGACATCCAATCATTACAGTCATACTGTATATAGTTATTCCCCAAACTGTAGCCACAAAATTGTACAATTGTAAATGGATGTCTTTGCATGCTATAGAATTTTTCCTGTCTGAAAACAAGAAAGATGGTATGGTAGCTCAGAAGTTAGCACTATCACCTTGAACATCCAGGATTAGGATTTACAATCTCGATCTGTGTGTGTGTGTGTGTGTGTGTGTGTGTGTGTGTGTGTGTGTGTGTGTGTGTGTGTGTGTGTGTGTGTGTGTGTGTGCGCGTGTGTGTGTGTGCATGTGTGTGTGTGTGTGTGTGTGTGTGTGTGAGAGTGTGTGTGTGCGTGTGTGTGTGTGTGTGTGTGTGTGTTTGCATTTCCAAATTGCTTGAAGTGTAGAAGATTAAATGTGCATGCTTGTGCCCTATGATGGGTTGGTACCCCATTGAGAGTGTACAGTGCCTTGTGTATTGAAGTCCCTGGGTTAGGCTTCAGGCCCCCATGACCATAAACAGGATAAAATATATCAGATGGATGGAGCTAGGAGACCCAAATATTCATGAAGACATGATGTGACAAGGTTGGAGTGGTCCTGCTCTGAGCTGTGATCTCAATCACACTGAGCACCTTTGGGATGAACAAGAACAAATCCCCATAGCAACACTCCAAAAGCTAGTGAAAAGGCTTTCCGGAATAGTGAAGGTTGTTATAACAGAATGAGTAATCTGGAATGAGATGGTCAGATGTCCACAAACCTTTGTCCATATGGTGTAGAAATGTGTGTGTGTGTGTGTGTGTGTGTGTGTGTATTAACATACTTCTTGAGCACCCACCTTTGGTAACATTGTAGAGGATGACATTGGCCTTTTGATGGAGTACACAGCTTTGTAGTGTTGGGCAGTGGAGGTGAAAGCAATTGACACTATCCTGAGTGGTGTTGTAATGAAACACAGCCACGTTACAGGAGACTGTGAGTTGGGACAAAGCAGGTCAACTCATATCATAACCACAAGGAGGTTTCAATTCCATTTTATGTAAGCAACAACATGTACATCACACATAGCAAATCAGGGCATTCATGTACATGAAGATCTACAGCACCTATCGGATGCACTCGCACATTGCAGTTTGGATTGTATACATACTGTAGATACATACATTATTTTCCTGAAAAGTTAGGCGTTGTATGTCTTTTTTGTAAGAATTAAAATCTGAACTTGAACCTGAAGTTTCCAGTGTTTTTCCTAAAGTAACAATTAAATAATTTTTTAGTAAACAGTTAATACAGGATGAGGACAAAATCTGAATCGGTAGACAGTTTTTCTTATATTCATGTTTATAAAAAAAAAAAAAAAAAACTTCTGTTTTCATGATTGATTGAAAAATTACTAGAGGCAATCAAACAGACCCAGACCAACTGTACCACCACTCGACTTTGTTCATCTGGGTCATCTGAAATCAGGGTTCTATCAGCATCAGCACAGAGCAATCACTGCACGGAGGAAATCATCTCTGCATGTAACAACATTAGTTCTTACACAATAATAAATACCTGTTGTTCGTGAATTCAGTGTATACCAAGTGTCATTGAGTCAGAGGCTGTTAACTTTTTTTTGTGTGTTTTTATCCTTTTACATGTAGATCATTTCATTACCCACGTACAGAGCCAGATTTTTTGGCCAACCTGTATACTGTATTCTGTACTTGTCTTCATTTTCCATCCATTAATCTAGGAAACTCTGTAGTCTGTAAAGGCCAGTGGCAATTATCATTGTATTCCTTTCATTTTTGTATGACCGTAGGACCTCTGGTCAACATTCACACTCACATTCACACACTACGGGCAATTTGGAAACGTCAATCAGTCTAATCTGCATGTCCTTAAACTGTAGGAGGAAACAGGAGTACCCCGAGGAAACCCATCAAGCACGTGGAGGACATGCAAACTCCATCCACACAGACCTCCGGCGGGAATCGAACCCGGAATGTCTTCTATCATACTGTATAATGTAAAAGAAATTCAACAGATCTGCTGTAAGATCCTGAAAGTTAAAATGATTTATGGAATCGTGTCTTTGACATCTACAGTATCTTCATGTCATAAGTACTTTTCCAGACCCAGCTCTCTTTTCAGTTAGTACCCTTATGTGGATGGTGGCACTCACAGTTGGAGGTGAGGCAGCAGGCTCGGCTGCAGTTCTGCGCGCTGTCTCCGCGGTAACGCTGCAGCAGCTGCGCGCCTCTGCGCTGAGACTCGTCCGCGTCCACGTGCAGCCCCGGGAAGCGCCGGATCCAGCAGTTCCGGTAGTAGGAAGTCGAGAAGCACTCGGACTCCGTGTAACTCACCAGACTCAGGATGGACAGGAACCTCCACGTGACGATCATCGCGCGGTCGTCTGAAATTCACTCACGTCAGCGCGAGCATGTCTGGCGCGTCTGGACTCGGGTTCAGAGACGCGGAGAGTGAAGGGGTGCGCGCGCGTCTCTATGTGCGGCTGCGCGTGCAGGTGACAGTGAGAGCGCGAGAGCCCCTGCCACGCCCCCTTTACAGAGTTCAAAAGTGCTTTTGTGTCAAATATATACTGTGGAGTAAACAGAGAAATCCTGAATGTACATTTTTTGGGAACATTTATGCATACGAAATTAATAGATTAAAAGAGTTGCATTAAGCTTTAAGCAGGACGACAATAAAATCTTTCAATTAGCCTACTTAATTCCAAAAGGAAGATGTATCTGAATTAGAAATGACTTGCTGATAAAAAAAACCTCTGATGAAAAAATCATACGGATTTTTAGTCAAGAAATAAAAGACCACTTGAGAGGCTGCATTCCTTAAAAAAATTGTTTGTTGTATTTCCACTTACAAGGAAAGTAATGACTAATAATTGACTGATCTTTAAAGCAGATTCCTGACTCCTTTCAAGAATTTTAAGATGAAAATTACAATTTATCCCAAATCAAAATATAGATATTCATTAATAAAATATCAAGAGATTTATTTAATCTAAACTTAAAATGAATGGTTATCTATAAAGTAGAGGTGTGATAATTTATTTATCCCCCAAGGAGGCTATACACTAACACCAGCATCATCATAATTAAATTGACATCATTAAAAGATAGGCGTTCACGACAAACATGGGACTTGATGATATTTCTCATAAAATCATAAAATTTGCACAGTACAGCCATGGCCAAAAATAACAAAAATATCCATTTTCACAAAGTCTGCTGCTTTAGTGATTTTAGATCTTTTGTCAGATGTTATGAACTACCGAAGTATAATTACAAGCATATCATCAGTGTCAAAGGTTATTATTGCCGATTACAGTACATTAATTTTATGCAGTCTTTTTTCAAGACTGCTGCATTTCGCAGTGGGATACTGACAATCAACTTCTGGGCCACATCCTAACTAGTGGAAGCCCATTCATGCATTATCATGCTTAAAGTTTTTCAGAATTTGCGGGGTTTTTGTTTGTCCGCCTGCCTCTTAAGAATTGACCAGAAGTCTCAACGGGATTAAGGTCTGGGGATCTTCTGGCCATGCACACAAAATTTTAATGTTTCGTTCCCTAACCACTTAGTTATCACTTTTGCCTTATGCCAAGAAGCTCCATCATTCTAGAGAAGTATGGAATAAAATCACTGTCAAAAATATTCGTGCGTAAAAAAAAGATTTGTGTGTAATCTACGGCCACGACAGCGTACAGATACGAGATTTTGTGTGTTTGTTACAATACAACTCTGAAATATACGACTCTGACCGCTTACAGATACGAATCTCGTTGTTACAACTCCTCTGTTTCACGGACGAATTGTGAAATTACGGGTACGAATGCTGTGCGTGAAACCACTGTCAAAAATACGTCATCAAGATCTCAGGCATTACTATCAGAGGGAAGATTAATCGATTCCACGATATGCGCATGATTCTGAGTGCTTACTTACTATAGTTAAACTATCTTCTTAATATTAATCCTTTCTGTAATTAGTGATAACTAACCCTTAGAAATTTTGGTGGAATTGTGCACTTACCTGAGACGATGAGTGAGCTATTGGCTGCTGATCCGCCATTTTGGCGCCTGTGGTTTAAACCGCTAAAGGGCTCATGCGCATATCGTGGAATCGATTAATCTTCCCTCTGATAGTAATGCCTGTGATCTTGATGACGTATTTTTGACAGTGGTTTCACGCACAGCATTCGTACCCGTAATTTCACAATTCGTCCGTGAAACAGAGGAGTTGTAACAACGAGATTCGTATCTGTAAGCGGTCAGAGTCGTATATTTCAGAGTTGTATTGTAACAAACACACAAAATCTCGTATCTGTACGCTGTCATGGCCGTAGATTACACACAAATCTTTTTTTCACGCACGAATATTTTTGACAGTGATTTTATTCCATAGAGAAGGCATTGTTCATCACCAAACTGTTGCTCTAGGACAGGGGTGTCAAACTCATTTTAGGATGAGGGCCGGATGAGAAGAAATGTGACCATGTGCGGGCCGAATTTTTTTTTAATCATAGTCCATCAAATTACAACAAATACACTATATTCTGTAAAACTGCATGTAACAAGTCCTCAGAAACTGTTCATTAAGACTCATTCCTTTTTGGGGGAAAAACAATGCCAAGTAATGGCAAGCAAAATCCTTTCCTTTGAACATGAATATTACTTGTCAGATAAGAAATAAAAAAATGCTGCAGACTCTGTGTACAGACAGTTACATTAAATATGAAGCTATAGTCTACAATATAATTTACAAACTAGAAAAACACTTCACAATTTAAAAAAGCTGCCTTTAACAACTCAATAGCTTAGAAAGAATCATATACAAAAATAAATTCTTTATGGTTAATGCAAATGAAAAAAATATATCATTCACTTTGGATATGAACATTAACTCTACACTACAAATGAGAACTTTCCTTTAACAAATAAAAAAAATTTTTTTAAAGCGGATTAAAGCATTAACTTTTTCCATTTGGAGCTGTCCAGTGTATTTATCATATTTCTCTGCGTGTATGTCATAGTGCCGTTTAATGTTGTATTCTTTTTGCACAGCCACGGCTTGTGAGCGGATTAAACTTACCGGCTTGCCGTTGACCTCACAGAAGAAATACTTCTCTTTCCATTCCTCCTGAAACATCCGCCCTTCCAGATCAATTTTTCTTTTTTTGGACATTTTTTTTAAATCGCGAGTGCTTGCCACACATCTTCAAATAGCCGAAGAAATTAGATTTAGGCGCCAATTTAGAATGCGCATGCGTGTTAGAGGTTTCGGCAGAAGCGCAAGAGAAGAGCAGTTAAATGATCAATGATAAAATAAAATAAATGAATAAAACCAAACACAATATTGCAGCGAATACCCGGACATAGACTTTATTTAATACTACTACTACTACTTATAATGATAATAAAAAATATTTGATATTTAATATTATTGTTCAAATCATCCCGCGGGCCGTACTGGACACCTTAGTGGGCCGTATACGGCCCGCGGGCCGTATGTTTGACACCCCTGCTCTAGGAGGATGTTTTTGTAATATTCTTTATTCATGACTCATCAGTTCAATCCCTGCACCTTTTGCAGAATATCAGTCTGCCCCTAATGTTTTTCTTTTTTTGCTGCCCTTCTTGAAATGTACAGTATGAAGGTGAGCATTACTATCATTCCTGTGTCATGCCAAGAGTAAAGCATCCATTCTTTATTTCTGACCGCAGTAAATCATTTGTATGGCGCAAACCTTTTAAAGAAGCCCATATATTTGTGCATGATAAACTCGACTGAGGTGGCTCGGAGCCCACTGCAGTCGTTCCTGTGAACATTTACTCACTCACTCACTCACTCACTCATCTTCTATACCGCTTTATCCTGTATTCGGGGTCATGGGGACCTGGAGCCTATCCCAGGAGGCTATAGGAGACAAGGCAGGATACACCATGAACAGGGTGCCAATCCATTGCAGAGCGCACACATGCACACACTCATTCACACACTACAGGCAACATGGGAACGCCAATTAGCCTAAGCTGCATAACGTTGGACTGTGGGAGGCAGGGCCTTGCAGAGACGTTTAAAGGGGCTGGTGCTCAAAGTAAAAAAAAAAGATAGAACAGGCTGAATAACAACAACTCACATTCATGACGAATCTAATATGGAATTGCATCATAGTGTATGACTGTCATCAGGTGGGGACAATGCAAAGCAAATGTAGCCTATGCTTTACCTGATAGCGTACAATGTTGCTGTATAGGGATTACTGCTGCTCCTGTTGCTGATAGTGCTGGAGGGCAGGGCTGTGCTGTTCTGAGACTGTTTTTTTAATATCATAAATATAATAATCCATAATTATGTGGATATCCATATTAGATCATTTTTAGTGAAATAAAAGGCCTCCAGAAAAGAAGGGAAAAGTCCTGTAACTTACTTTAAAACAAAACATGTTCCCTAAAACGGTGGACAGAGCTACAGACCCCCCTGTAACCCCCTTACCCAGTTAGCTAGCAGTTAATGACCACCACTACTTGTGCAGTTCATAAAAGGACAGGTAACGTTTGTCGCGCTGTTGCACAAACAGCACGCTTATTTATTTAAATTCATTTGTTGTTATAGACTATATTGTGCGCTGTACACCCTATTTACTGTTTTGCTACAGTTTGTACCTTCCAATTAATTTGTCTGCTTCTCCTCCAGCTCCGCACCACCCAGCCTGCAGAAAATGCGCGTGCACTTTGCATGCTCGTACCCGGCTCGTAACGAGTGCGCTCTGCCCTCAAGGGCGAGCATTGGTTAATAACAGTCATGTGACTGATGCAAGCCAGATCCTTTTATTTAGCAAAATTGAGATTAATAGTTACATTTTATAGTTGAGGGGCAAAGACAGGGCACCATACGCACATACACATAAAAAACAACAACAACAACAACAATAAAAAAAAACCTAAGAAAAGGGCACTTGAGGCATCCTGGAGGAAAGGGACGGGTGCTCAAGCACCGTCCGCCCCCCCCCCCCCCCTGCACGTGCCTGGTGGGAGGAAACCGGAGTACCCAGAGGAAACTCACCAAGCACGGGGAGAACATGCAAACTCCATGCACACAGATTCTTAAAAACGATGGATGACCTGTTGCCAGCTTGCAGAAGAGACACATCTGTCTGTGGGAACTGTACACACAATCATTTACTGTTCAAATATTCAAAGTCTTTACTCTCCTAACTCTGTTTTGCTATTATGCACTATCAAAAGTCCTGGTTTAACTTGAACACCCCTCTGAAGAATGAATGAGATGATCTATTATCTAAATGTTTGTTTTTTTTTGTATTAACTAGATGAGATATTTTAAATTGCGCTAATTCTGCAGCCTTTTCAGATGCAAAAGGCTTGATGAATCTGGCTTGTAACACAAACACAGCATATTTCTTGTCACCGTGGTCCTTTGCATCAAAGATATTGTTTCCTTTTTAAACAGAGAAAGGTACGGTGTGAGAGCTTTTTCTATCCAGTTGATAACGACTAGAACAGTGCACCAGTAGTCAGAAGCACCAGTTGAAAAGTTTTGTAATGTGCTCTATGTTGTTACAAAGTATTTTATTTTGTGCAACGTATACATTGAACAGGTATTTTACTGTCACTTTGAAGAGGAATCGATCCCCATGTATGGTCAGCCACCACAGAAAACACCCCGTTGCAACTCTTAGTTGGTGAACAACTGGTGTGTGTTTTGCAACGTCCCTAAGGATCTGTGAAGTTGATGTTGAAAGGATCTAGTGTTGCTTACACAAAGAGCAGTGGCACAATCAGGCCCAGGCTTAAAGGGTAATAGTAATGTAGCCTGGTCTGAATGTGTAGAATGACTTCATTTGTGCATTAGTAAAGATGTCTCGTTTTGGAACAATATGATTTGTGAAAGCATCATGATGCAAGTTCACACAAATATGCAAAGCGTAAAGTTTTGCAAATTTTCATTTTGGTGATGATTTTAAGGTTTTCCCATTTAAACTAGTTAATCCCAAACATTATTTATCACGTTTGTTTGTTTATGAGTTTCTCAGTAATTTGTGATTAAATAAGTAAAGTAAACATACCAGGATGCCAGAGAGTCCTGGGGCCCTATTATAAACCACCAGAGGGCCACATTGCTCAAGGATTTTTAAAAAGGCCTTATACCATTGATTTAAAAAAAAATTAAATAAATCACCAGATTAATCAATCTAAGGTTCTTCGGGGTTTACGTGCTAGCATAATTCATGTGATTTGAGAAAAGTCTAGTTTATTTAATTCATGGCAGACACTGTATCACATGGTTAATTGTCAACACTGTTAATTGTCATCACAGCAGACCACCTGATCCATATAATTTGGCACAGGTTTTACACCAGATGCCCTTCTTGATGTAACCGTCCCATTTATCTGAGCTTGGGACAGGTACTAAGGACCTGCATCCAGGGGCTGTGTTTTGGGCATTGGCTGGGAGTCAAACACAGACATTCTGCATCGCAGACGTGATTTACATTCGTACAGCAACATGAGCATGCCACTCTAATTTCTTTCAGATCAGACATGCTGATTTGGAGTGGTGATCACCATGATAGCCATCTTGTGTACACAGATTTTTAAGAAACAGGAGAAGAAAAATCCCACCATAAGGCCTATAGATGAATCACAAATTTACTTTACATTATTAGTAAAAAAAAAAAAAAAGTGTAATCAAATCAGAGACTGTGCTGTTTTCTTCATTTAATTTCATTCATTTGTCAAAAATGTTATTTGGTAGATTTAGCTTCCTCACTGATATAGACAAATTACAATCAAACACATGACTCCGTAGTCAGTTCCTGATATGCAAAATTTCTTTTCCCGTTTTTTTTTTTCTACAGGACCATACTGGCATACTTGTGGTTTTCTTTCCGTCTGTTTCTGTCTCTGCTTCAAGTTAGGAAAGAAAACATCATGAATTATATTTAGAAAAGATAAATAGTACATAATGAATTTAAGTCAAACAGTATGTATTCATCAGTAGTTTTCAGCTCCAGTCCTGGAAGACTCCTTGCACTGAGAACTAAGTAGGGTGCTGCCCCCCCGCCCCCCCCCCCCCCACACTCCCCCAATGTTTTTAATACACCAGATGCAGTTCATAACACCAAGCTTTTTTTTTTAAATAAAAATTTTGTTCTTGCACAATTGGATAAAACATTGTGAAATGACCACATGGAATTAAACCAAATACAAATCACATTTTGGTGTACCTTTTTTTTCTCCACTTTGGAGTCTATACAAGATTTGAGATTTATCTGTGGTCACTAGGTGAGCACCAAGCAGGACGTCACACATGCAACTGTGTGAAACGACATATAACAAACACTCATAAGTAAAACTGGATTAAAGAAGAGGAAGCCAAAAAAACATGCATTTTCTTTCTAATCAGATGTTTCATTATACAAAAAGAAAAACACAAAATGCTTGTTTCGACATGCACAGTGACCTCCTGACTTTCTCAAGCGTTCCAATGGTTCCCGTTCTGTAAGATTCCTGTAGCGAAGCCTTGTCTGCTGGGCCTCTGGACAGCGATGCTGAGGAGTCGGGCACCCCTATGCACTGTCATCCCTGACTAAAGCATATGACTGCAGTCAGTAGGGGGAGCTGTGGTGCTGTTTAACTGTAGTAGTAGTAGCAGTAGTAGTTGTAGTGGTAAAAAGGGGTCTGTTGGCCTGAGCTTCTGAGTATCAGTCTTTGACCAGTCTGTAGATGTGATGCTGAGCGCCGTGTTCACTAGTTGACACTTCGAATACGTACGCCACACACAGCAACGTTTCCAGAGTGTCCCTGTTTGTGACAACCTGAGGCAGAGCAGACATGGGTACAATGATTGCAAAAGAACTACAGAAAGCTGATTCTTTAAGCTTCAATTGATAGACTTTCTATAGTTGTTAAACAAAATGTGCATGTAACGTATTGTCCCTTTCATAAATATTCACCGTCCATGTACCATATCTTCTAGTATTATCTTAATGTGGATTAATTTCGGCTATATGATATGAATCTACCCAAAATAGTTCATGATTCATTATTAAATTAAAAATATTCAATAATAATAAAAAAGTAAGCTTTGGTACAGAATGTTACCTTTGATTGCTTCCCTGATTAATGCCTTCTTTACCTGGTCATTGAGATTTGGTGGATGGCCTCATGGTGACAAAGTGGTTATTGTCCAATATTCTTAAATAATTAACTCGATGAGGTTCTACATGATAATGATTTTTAAACTCAATTATGATAGCTTCTTAGTCTGATCTTTTGTTTAAGTGCGACCTCTAGCAAGCTTTGTGGCTTTTCCAGTAATAAGTGTCTTCATCTTGAGATCATATGACTTTCATATACTGCCTTTTGCTATTTTTATTTGGAAATATTATTGCAAACATGCACTCTTCCACATCGTCTTCAATATTAGAAGTCATATCATAATCTGAATTAAATCAATTTCAGTTCCAGGATGTGAGCCTATAAAATGTCTAAAAGTTCAATGCGGAAATGCTTAAGAAAGTCCTGGATGTGTGCTTGCCAGTCTCAAACAATCAACCTGGGCTAAATCACACTATTGAGAGGGCACTGAAACTCATGAGTAAGTCTCCTATGCTGTTCAATGTATGCTCAGTAGATCATTGTCTCAGAGTCACAGTGTGTGGGCAGAGACGGACACAGTCAACACCAGTGTTCAAGAACTGTTGTTAGGAACACACTGTTGCTGGGGTAATAGCCTCATTTCCATTTGACTCAATGCACTCCTCTCTGCCTAGCAAAGTTAAATGCCACACGTACAGGGTTAGTTATTGATGAGCTATAGGAATTTCTCACAACACTACGAAATTTGCCTCGACCAACTGTTGCGTTAAAGCTACACACACACCAAAAACTGGTCGTTTTTTTCTTTCTGAGATTATTTACCTGTAGTATAGTGAAGTTCTCCAGTACACTGTTCATCATATATTTCTCTGGTAGATGTTTAAGTTTGTGGATGAAGTTGATCATATATTCACATAGAGGTGATCTGTGGATTCTGAATACATATCGGCCGTTCTCAAACCGTGCGTACTCCGTCTGTGATGAGAGGACAAAAAGGAAGAGAGAAAGAGATTCCTCGTCTTGGTGAAAATAATCAGACATCACATCACATTAACTGTTTAGGTTTAAATATACATGCCAGTCTGAGGCAATGTAATTGTTCTGTGATTCATAAGAGTACACTTGGTTTTGTGACATCAAATGCGATTACATTATGGTAATTTCTTGGCTAATCTAAATATGCTGAAGCCTCTGGCAATATTGCACTACATGCTACGTTCTCGCCTCCTTGTCTTCTCTTACCTCCACTTTTTCCACCACCTGCTTGCCGAAGGAGCAGACTTTAGTGGAGGATGTGATGATCATGTTTTCTGAGCTCTCATACTGGCTCGAGACGCCGTAGAAAAAACTACTGTCATCCTGAAGGTTCAAGCTGAGGTCCGCCTGCACAGACACAAAAAGACTTAAATCATTTCAGGCACCATGTACACAATATCTGCTTTGCGGTGCAACAGGTGCACAGTATACACTGAGTCAGGCATAATTCAGCAAAAGGTGACCTAAATGGTATCAAGCAAACACATCGGTCTTCAGGTTTGTGCTGTAATGCTTTTTGGAACATGAATTACAGCACTGCCAGACCTGACTTGTATAGAGAACTGTCTATGTGTCAAGTGCAGAGTCAGAGCACCAACCAGCACTTATCCAAATTGTGCAAAAAAAAAAAAAAAACATGGCTTTACAAATACTTACAGTATGACTGATATCATGGATCTTATAGTGCATGTAACTAAAGAGCATAACAGTACTGACAGTATTCTTCTATCTATCTATCTATCTATCTATCTATCTATACAGTAGCTCAATAATGAACTAATAAACTATTAGTGTTTGAGCAAAATATTTTATCAAAAGCTCTCATTGATGTCATAAAAAAAATGTAAAAACTATTACACAGAGTCAAAAACAGATTGAAAATAATATGTTATCATAAAAATCCTGACCAGGTTCATGTCATATTTCTTTCCAAATGCAAAACTAGTAGACAGACAAAATAACAGTTGCATTTTTACCTCAAAGACATGGGAAAATAGGTAGATCAGAGTAAATAATTAGCCTCTTTCACATTCATTACATCCACAACTGCATTTCACTTGCATCACATTACGGATGTGTTAGTCAAGCAAACTGAAAAGTGTTCATGGAAATCCAGGAGGTCAGCCCCAGTCTTGCTTCATCACTTTTTGAATGCCCATTATTACTGCTATTGCATTTGGCTTGACAACAGATAAAAAGAACCCGTCTCAGACCATTTGTTAACATAAATAATATGTATGTAGCAGCTGTTTAGACTTGCTTATGCATTTATATAAGCCCTTTTTTCTTCTAAAGAGATTATTTAAACAGTATAGTGTAGTAGAAACATACACGGTAACTGTATATTAGGAGATTTTAAGATTTCCTACAATAATGACCTAGATTCGTGTAGATTTTAAAAACAAGGTGACCTGCACATATGTTTGAGCTACAGCAAACCCTGTTCTCATCTTAGCCCTTAAATAAGCACACTCAAGGCAGCTTCACCTTTTCCCCTCTAGCTCCCTGCCTCTTAATGCCCCATTATAATCCCCCTGACACCTTTCTCCTCCCTGCACTGCTGTTGCGTCTCTATTCTTTGAACTGGGTTATTCCCTCATTTATCTTCATTTCTCAGCTCAACCCATGCTCTCTCTCTTTCTGCGAGGGAATTCATCCAATTACAATCAACATCCAGCAACGTTCAAAATTGCGTTACGCTGCCCAGCTCCCTGTGTAACAATTTAGTACGGCCGACTCAAATCCGATTGCGGCGGCACTTCAAAAGCGTGAGGTGATCCGTTAGGACATGGCCGCGGGGCGCAGTGCGAGACAGTGGCCATAGCCGGTGTGCAAATTTAATCTAGAATGCCATAGCTTTGGAGTACAAAAGGAGGCCTGTCAGGGTTGTCAGGGCAACCTGCGCACGTGGATGTCGAAGTCATGACCCATACTTATGAGTTTATGGAACAGCGCTCGCTGGTTTAGACTTCTTGCAGACGATTTTGTAACCAAAACTTCAAACTGGCCCTGGATGAAATGAGAAATTACACAGTCAGTGGATATTGGATACTGAACGTCTTGTTCTTTGGTATAAGAATAGACTTGATCCACACTTTAGCTCCATATACTGTATACTGCTCCTACAACAGACCCCAGATTGATTTAGCAACAATAGACACGTTGAACAGCACTGACCTTCTAAAGACGTTTTCATGAGGTTGTGATCTCTACTGTTTATCTATTTGGCTACCAATGTAGTGTATAAAGTGTGTATTATGCACATTAACGGCAAAATCACCAAAACTACTGTAGATGTAAAGGTATACTCAGGGAATTGATTACTCATCATTATGTCAAACTTTGACAATATCTATTTATCTATCTATCTATCTATCTATCTATCTATCTATCTATCTACCTATCTGTCTGTCTGTCTATACAGGCTTAAAGGCTCTATAAATAGGTGGGTGCGTGTGTTGTGGGATGGTGTAACAGTGAGAGGGACAGGTGGCCAAGCTCAGATTTCTCCACTGAAAAACTAGAAGCTGTCACTCTTCCCAAGTCAAGGCCCTAGAGATCTACAACATCCCACCCTCCCTCTTTTTGTGCCCTCTGGACAACTGTCTGCTTGGCCGGTCTAAAGAAAACACTTCGACACTAACGCACACCCAGTCCTCATATGAGATCAGATGTGCTCAACATCCACTATATATATGATTGCATGTCTCTCAGAGTTTGTCATAGATGACCATTACAGGTGGTCAAGTAGGTCATAAAGTTCATCTTTTTCTCACATCGGGTATCCCAATCCATCATGCCTTCTGCAATTAGACTGCAAAAGTAGCATCAGTGAGTAAAGGGTAAAGCATTACCGTCTTACCCAGAACTTGACAAGGAAGAATGCGTTCACTGGTCCTTTCTCAAACAGCTCCTTTAGACCTCCTTTCTTTTCAGGAAATTTGTCGTAGATCTGCCGGATGTCCACAGCCTCCAAATAAGGGTCAGAGTACGTTGGGTTGGACTGACCAATGTGCACAAACAAGTGCTTGTTGAACTGTTCAAATCAGAACAGACAGCAACATAAGGCTTAATACACTGAAGAGACTTTTATAGCTTTGGAAGCTCTACTTTATTTATAATAAACATTTTAACAATCAGTTTAATTGATGGACTAACATTCTCTGGGTCTTGTGGTTGCTCTAGAAAGGCAGAGAACTCCAACATCCGCAGCTTAGAGCTAGCTATACTTCTGCCCTGCCATGGCGGTGCACTAGGGGACATGGACAGACCTGACGCACTTTCATAACCTGAAGTCGAAAAAAAAGGATTGTAGGGCCAGGAATGAACAGATTTGGTCTTATAAAACCAAGTATATATATTAATGGCAGACAAACCTGTGATGGAAGGGCCTGTGGCTTGCATGACATAGTTCTGTTGTGAAAATGGTTTGATGCTGCATGGAGAAATTATAAACATTGTTTTCACACCATGTAATTTTTTTTATGCATGTGAGATTTCAGCATGTGCTGATAAATGTGCTGATTACTTACTCCTCTGTAGGTGCTGGTTGACCTGAAAGTGCTCCATGCCAAAACTACAAGAAGAAAAATCAGTCAGGTGATCATCATACATTCATGGAACTACAGTATAACTGTCATAAAGCTCACTATGTGGTTCCCGGTATGACACATGGTCAGGTGCTTTACTCAGCCCAATTCTCAAACTCCTTCAGGATATTAGATGAAAACAAGCGTATACTGTATTTGTTAAAAATAAAAAAATAAATAAAAACAGTGAATGCAGATGTAATTAGATGTCAGGTTGATTTCATGCCTGAACTCACCCCACCAGCAGTTGGGTACGCGGGCCGTGAGAGGCTCTGCAGGGCCATTTTGTTCTGGAAAGCAGTAGGAGAGATGATCTGTGCTGAAGACATGTTGGCCATGCTCTGGAGGGCCTTGTCTTTGGCTGCCTGGTCCTTTCAAGAAACAAAGTAGGCAATAGTGACATTACCAGGGCGCTAGATGTTACGGATCAAACCAATGTAATGTTGAGATCAGTGCTTGAATCTTAATCTTAAGTAATACCTATATTAGTGTAAATATTCTAATTTAGAAAAGAATCTATGTAAAAGCTGCAACTTGTTACTTAAGTAAGTGAATGTGAAATATGTATATATGTACAATGAAAAATAATTTAACCAAATGTGTACAGGAGAAGTACTTTTATTTCCATCTTCTATTTTTTTTTTTTTTTGCAACTCCATTACACTTGTGCTTAGCCACATCAATATAAAAAAAAGCTGCAAATTCTGCAAGACCACAAAATTAAGTTTCTGAGTTTGTTTCTCTTCCTGAATGAAGCAGTCTAATCCTGCTGTGGGCCTTTCAAAGCAGGAATTTAAACTTTATGCCCCTGCCAGGCTACAGCTAGTGTTGACAAGCTGCATGTTACTTCTGGAGGTCAAACCAAGAGCTCGAAGCTCCAGCATTATGAAACCCCAGACCAGATTGGAAACCATCAAGTGGAAAAACACTGTCTCTGAACCGGCTGCAAATCCTGATCCAAAGCTAAGTGTAAAGCTCTAGGTATAGAATCCTCAGTTAATTAATAATTGCTGTAGAAGACTAAACCGATCATAACAGAATCAATGGCACCATAAGTACCAATTTGTTAATCAAGTAAAGCAATTTAAAAGGTTTTTAAACAAGACTGACTCTGCCCTAGTTTAGGAGCTGTAGAGTCATTGAACCACGACAAGCCAAGGCATTCAACAGACTGCCTAGACTGGATCAACAGTGCAACCATAAGCCGTATTATGGGCATGTGTGTGTGTCTGTCACTGTTCTCTGTTTCAGAAATGTATTTAAAAGGCCTGTCAGTGGTAGCCTTGTGACCAGCTCTGGGCTCTGACAGCTGGGCTATGATGGCTGATGGCCAGTGGGAGTGGGAGTGAACTATACTGTGCAATAAAAGACATGAAAGCGTGAGAGGAAAGACAGAAATTCTAGGAGGGCGAACTTGACCTTTGTGTACTTGGAGGTCAGAGGGTGATCAAATGTCACATCATGGATGAACTATGCATGCAGATCAATCTTATGAACACACGTAATGTGAAATGGGGTTGACAATCTTGTAATGGGTGGATCCTTCTGAGGGGAGCTACTTACCTTCAGTTTCACCTGTATCTCCCGAGCCTTCCTCCGCGCTAGCACTTGGATATGACTGGACACCTGCACAAGAAATTTCCCAAAAGCTATGCATGAAAAATATAATTTCCCAACAGGATATGGTCAAATACTACGACTACTACTACGACTACTACTACTACTAATAATAATAATAATAATAATGATTACACATCATGTGGATAATTATCCTAGTCAATACCACACCCACCTGGTTCATGGAGTTTTTTTAGAATAATGTTGCCAAAAAATGCTATTTGAACCTTCAATGTGCTCTTTGTTTGGTGTCAAAAGCAGACAGAAATGAAGATACAGTACACTATGTTGATATACAAGTAAATATTTTTTAAAACAAGGACATTTGTTGAATTTTCAATAATATCTTTAAACAAACTGAAAATTTTCTATTGCAAAAGAATTATCAGGTCTTATTGGCAAGGATTGCTCAAAGAACAAGATAATGGTTTACATATGTTTACATATAAAAGGACTACTTTTACACCTTAAACTGCATCTTAAGGATGGACAATATATAATCATTCTATTTCACACTCCATGACCACCGTAAAGTTTATTTATATATACAGTTCTTTCTTTTTTACAGTCCTACATTTTTACATACTTTATATATTTCTACTGTATACTTTATTTTATTCTATTTTATTTTATTGTAACAAAAAGATTTGAAAAAGATACAGTATATAGTAGATTTTAGAATTAGCATTTATGCCTCCTTACTTTCTTTTTTTCCTTTTCAAGGTCACAAACAGTGGTGTAAACATTTCAGTGCATATGATACTGTGAATGTTTGTGTATGTGACAAATAAAATTTAGAATTTTAACCTGTTTAACTGAACGTTAAATATCTAACCAGCCAATCACAATGGCAGCACATTTACAAGTGAAGGTATGGTCAAGACATTGCTGAAATTCAAACCAAGTATCAGAATGGAGAAGGAAGGTGATTTGCTCTAGGCTATGCTCAAGATACAGTGTCATTATGAGTGTCATGATGGTTCACATTCATAATTACATATGACTTTTACCTGACTCTAATGTGGACGCGTCTGTCCTCTGAAACGGCACATATGTGCATATCAATACATCTTTGCTCTTGTTATCTGGGTTAAAACACGTCATGAGTTCATTCATTTCAAAAGACTGATGTTATTTTTGCAAACAATATGCTTGCGGTTTTGCTCTGGAGGATGGCAAGCAGTTAGTCAGCTGTATTTGTTGAGGTTCAGAAGAAGAAAGAAAGCCAGATGCCACACTTTAGCTGTTTGATCAGAGGCAAAAAGTTGCATGAATTGTCAGTCAAGTTGCTTGACCATGTATTGGATATGTATCCGATCTGGGACCATATGAAAAATTGACTCAGATCCGTCAAAAGGGTGGTAATGTGAACGTAGCCTAAGTGATATTGTACGCGGCATGGCTGTTGGTGGCAGACTGGCTGGACTGAGTATTTCTCGACCTTGTACTGATCTGCTGGGATTTTCAAACTTAAAGATCTCTAGGGATTATAGAGAATAGTCTGAAATAGTAAATAACCAGTGAGTGGTAGTTATCTGCATGAAAATTCCCTGGTGATGCCAGAATTCAGAGTAAAATGGCTAGATTGGCTCAAGCTAATTGAATGGGAATACTGTAGTAACTCAAATACAGTAACATCTAATTACAACTGAGGTATGCTGAAGAGCATCACTGAACACACAGACAACACTTCAAACCGTGACGCAAATGGGATACAGCAGCAAAAGACCACACTGGTTGCCACTCCTGTGAGCGAAGGACAGAGAAACTACAATTTGGATGGGCTCAACAAAATTTCAAAATAGGAGATTAGATGATTCAGGAGACATTCAGATGGAAGGGTCAGAATTTGGCATAAAACAACATGAAAGCATGGATCCATCTTGCCTCAACAGTTTAGGCTGGTGGTGGTGTAATGGTGTGGGGGATATATTTGACACAAATTAGGCCCTTTACTACCTATTGTATTTTCCTGTTGCTGACCGTGTCCTCGACTGTCACCAGATCATAATAGAGCGCCTTTGGAAAGTGGTGGAATGGGTGTGCGGCCAACAAATCTGCTGCACCTGTGTCATGCTCTCTTGTCAATATGGACCAAAACCTTGGTCTTTTTTCAGCACCTTTTTGAATCTATGTCATGAAAAATTAAGGCAATTCTGAAGACAAAAGGGGGTCCAAACCAAGACTAGAAAGGTACATTGATTCAAGTGGCCAATGATGTGTAACACATACAGTACATGTAATTTGTGTAATTTCATACACAACAATCTCCAATGTGGTTCTCACTCACTCACTATTCTACTGTATAATGCTTTATCCTGTATACAGCGTCGTCTGGAGCCTACATGTATCATAGGAGACTTAGGGCACGGGACAGTGTACACCCTGGACAGGGTGCCACACACACACGCACACATACATTCACTTACACTATGGGCAACTGAGAATGGGAATGCCAATTCCATTTCCAATTCCAGTCCAATGTCTTTGGACTGTGGGAGAAAACAGAAGTACTTGGAGGAAAACCACCAAACATGCAAACTCCATGCACACAGACCTGAAGTGGGAATTGAACTCTCAACCCTGGAGAAGCAAGGCGACACTGCTAAACACTACACCATCATGCCGCCCTACAGCATGGTGCGAAAAACAAAAAAAACAATAAGTGTATATGGAAACGTCTTGTTGATAAGAGAGGTCAAACCGGTCAATCTGGCACCAACGTCCATGCCAAGGTTAAAGACACTGAAAAAGACACTGTTCCCCATTATGAATTTTTCCCATTCCTTTGCTGCCACATGATCAGCTGTTTGGACACTTGTACATATGAGCAGGGCTACAGATGTTCCAATTAAAGTGCACAGTGGGTTCACATTTAGTCTGTTTCAGTTAGTTTGTTCTACAGCAGTGGTTGGGATTAATGTTCTAAATGAATTTAATATCATTTAAAATATATACATTTCTATTAGTTTTCTCCTCCTGCTCTTTATGTGTTTGTATTATACTCTTGCATAGCTGTCTATTTCTTGGTTTGTTTTAATAGTCTCCTGATGTACCAGATTTGAAGAACAGGTGTCTGATCTCCCTTTTCCGGAGCAGTATCCCAGCACTCACATTCCAGCATTCCCCCATCCATCCTTCCCACCTTCTGCCTCTGTGGCAAAGGGGCTTAAGCTCACATGACGTGTACTGCCAATTCTGGACAAGATGGTGCAATATTGAAGGCCAGAGGGAGTACTATCAGATTCCAAGGCCTAACCCTAAACACCATGGCTCTGATTGTGAGAGAACGGCTGGTTATGGCTCTAACAAGCCAGGCTATGTGAGGTGCTGAAGAGCGAGCCTGATATTCTATCCAGCAGCATCTGCGTGTAGGTCATCAGGCATAAATCACATAACTGGGCTTGGGTTCAGCGCAGAGGCCCACAGGGGCCTAATAATCGCACACTCTCTACTTTGTGAGCTGTGAGTCTAATTAAGTTTAATTTTTTTCTTTTCATTTCATCCAATTTTGAGCTGGTGATGATTATAGGATGACATTGTACCCATGCGCTAGTGTCTGCGGGCAAAAGAACCAAGTGCTTTCTCACCTGTTTCCTCGTCCGCGTCTTTCCTGTTCGCAGTTTGATGTAGCGTGCTATTAGCTCATTCCTTCCTAACAAAAGGAACATCAGAGATCAGAATATCAAAATGTCATATTTAAGCACTCCTCGCTACCAGCAGAACAAACAATGTAAAATTTTCCCATACAAGGGTTAGATGTGTGCATCAGGCGGTGATGATAAATATGATGTTAGAAATAGATCTGTGGTATGATGACAGTAACCACTAAGGAATTACAGTAAATATAAAACGTCTACACACCCTTGTTTTAATGCAGGTTTTTTCAGGTGCAAAAAAGGAAGTCAAGATCAATGATTTGACAATGTTTTCTGAATTCACTTTGATTATAGCAACCAAAACCAAAAATAAAAAGATTTTAAGAGGAAAAAGAAAAAAAGTTAAAATAGATGTTTGCATACACTAAGCAGTCATAAGATTAACACTACTGCCAAGTGAACCGAATAACACTATCAATTATATACCAGTACACTGGTGACAGGATCATGGGAACCCCAAAACGCCAATGCTAGCAATGATAGAAAAGCACCAGAACACCCACTGCACCACAGTTTCCAGGGCCCAGCAGTCAAGCCTCTACCCCGACCTCCAAATCCCCACATCTCAATCCAACTGGCCATCCATGGAATGTGCCAGACAAAAAAGTCTGATGGAGGCTTACCCCACAACCTACAGCACCCAAAAGATCCATCGCTAATGTCCAGTAAACCACAAGGGTCAAAGCTGTCTCAGCAGCACAATGGGAACATAAATCCACTAAAAACATTTAGTGGTTAGTGTTTTAAAATTATAGCTATATATTTGTGTAAGTTCTCAGTCTGCACAACTCAAATAAGTAATACTTCAGTAAAGCACCTTTTGCTTGTCATACAGCATTCAGTACTTTGGGGGGAAGAGTTTACCAGCTTATGTAACTGGTCACAATTCGTAAATTTTCCCCGCCACTCTTAGGTGCAAAAGGAGGAATTCCTTCAAATTAATCAAAATGTGAGTAGATTGTATGTGCACTTGTCAAGTTCTTCAAGTTCTTCTTCTTGTCAAGTTTTCAGTGATGTAGATCTGGGCTCTAACTGCATTGTACATATTTGGGTTTAAATTCTTATAAAGTGAATCAGTTTTCGTGATTCTGTTCAATCTTTTGGATCCTTTGTTAATATATTTTATGTATGTATGCAAGTAAACAATGATATAGAGAGAGGTATGATATAAAGTATACATGAGTGTGTACTGTACGATTGGTTCTTGGGTAGCTGTTTATATTAGTGTGAGTGAATAAGAAGAAATGTATACGTGTATGCGCATGCAGTACAGTATGTGGGAGAAGAAGAATGACACCTAGAGCAGAAGTTGTTCTAAAACATCCCTGGCTCAGGGAAGCTGCATAGCAGCTGGTGTGTATGTGTCAATGTTTATGGAATATGCCTTTACTTATGCTATAAATCATCAGGGCTTGTTCCATCAGCTACTCTCCAGTTACCAACCACGACGATTTGCAGCACTAGACATGAGGTAAAGAGTGCCTAAAACTCTCGCTAACCCACAGGCAAATTATTAACCCCAAAACAACCTTTTTGTTTACAATAAAAAAACAATGATGTGAACTGGCCATGTGATCTGTGATTATATTTAAAATAGAGCCGCTGATAGTGAAGAAAGTGCCTATTTCAGATATATAGACATCAGCTTTTCTATTTCTCTAGGAAAAGTTATGGCAAACAGAGTTTGTGTAGAGGTGTGTAGACTCGTGGTAGAACAATTGTTAAAGGAATTGGATTCACTGTTAAAGGAAACTCCTTCGGATAACGGTGACATGATAGGAGAGAGTGAGGTCTGACACCCAGCAAAGTGATCGCACAGGAGAGGAGAGGATCCAAGCTGAGGTTTGCCAGGCAATAAAAAATTGGATTCACTGTAGAGATGCCAGGCATTGCTTTTTCTCTGTTTTGAATCTTTCTCCAAAGTATACAGGGAGGTCTCAGGTTCTGACAGACGTCAGATTAAAAGAAGACTAAATTGACCACCTTATCCAAAAGCTGGAAAGTGTGAATCAAAAAACAAGAAGCAGGAGAAAAACACACACACACACACACTTGCAGAGAGACTTCTTGTTCTGGACTGTTGTTAGCTCAAACGTAAGCACAATATCACACTATTTTGTAATACAAACAAACAACTATCACAAAATATAATTTTACTACAAAAAATATTATTAAAATAATAATAATAATAATAATAATAATAATAATAATAATAGTAATAGGATAAAACATACAGTATACAATATACACTGTATTGTAAATTTTAGATCACTTGCAAATTTCTTTGTTTTTGTTTAGTGATTTATTTTCTACATTCTACAACAATACTGGGGATTTCAAAACTATAAAATAACACATATGGAATTAGGTAATTACGTAAAAACAAAAAAAACAACAGTTAGTTGTTATTTTACGACACAGAGGTCAGCCTTTCTGTAATAGTTCTTGCAAGAACAGTATTGTCAAGTGCATTTGCAAAATCCGTCAAGCACCATAATGAACCTGGCTCTCATGAAGGCCGTCCCAGGAGGGCGAGACCAAAACCTACCTCTGCTGCAGACGAGAAGTTCATTTAGAGTTATCAGCCTGAAAAATGACCAATTAACAGCACCTCAGATTAGAGGCGTTATGAAGTCTTTACAGAGCAGAAGTAGCAGAAACATCTCAATATCAACTGTTCAAAGGAGATTAATGCATTTTTTGGACGCCTTCAGCCTTCCTTTACAATGTAGAAAGGAATAAAAATCAGGAACCATCATGGAGATAGAAAGTGACCCCAAACTTTTGATCGGTAGTGTAGTTACAGGTCCTTCTCAAAAAATTAGCATATTGTGATAAAGTTCATTATTTTCCGTAATGTACTGATAAACATTAGACTTTCATATATTTTAGATTCATTACACACAACTGAAGTAGTTCAAGCCTTTTATTGTTTTAATATTGATGATTGTGGCATACAGCTCATGAAAACCCAAAATCTAAAAAAATTAGCATATCATGAAAAGGTTCTCTAAACGAGCTATTAACCTAATCATCTGAATCAACTAATTAACTCTAAACACCTGCAAAAGATTCCTGAGGCTTTTAAAAACTCCCAGCCTGGTTCATTACTCAAAACCGCAATCATGGGTAAGACTGCCGACCTGACTGCTGTCCAGAAGGCCATCATTGACACCCTCAAGCAAGAGAGTAAGACACAGAAAGAAATTTCTGAACGAATAGACTGTTCCCAGAGTGCTGTATCAAGGCACCTCAGTGGGAAGTCTGTGGGAAGGAAAAAGTGTGGCAGAAAACGCTGCACAACGAGAAGAGGTGACCGGGCCCTGAGGAAGATTGTGGACTGAGTCTGGAGTAGAAACATCCAGAGCCACCGTGTACAGGCGTGTGCAGGAAATGGGCTACAGGTTGCAAATTTTGCATGTCATTCGGAAATCAAGGTGCCAGAGTCTGGAGGAAGACTGGGGAGAGGGAAATGCCAAAATGCCTGAAGTCCAGTGTCAAGTACCCACAGTCAGTGATGGTCTGGGGTGCCATGTCAGCTGCTGGTGTTGGTCCACTGTGTTTTATCAAGGGCAGGGTCAATGCAGCTAGCTATCAGGAGATTTTGGAGCACTTCATGCTTCCATCTGCTGAAAAGCTTTATGGAGATGAAGATTTCATTTTTCAGCACGACCTGGCACCTGCTCACAGTGCCAAAGCCACTGGTAAATGGTTTACTGACCATGGTATTACTGTGCTCAATTGGCCTGCCAACTCTCCTGACCTGAACCCCATGGAGAATCTGTGGGATATTGTGAAGAGAAAGTTGAGAGACACAAGAATCTGCAAAAGGATTCCCGACCAAGTATTGAGTGCATAACTGAACATAATTATTTGAAGGTTGACTTTTTTTGTATTAAAAACACTTTTCTTTTATTGGTCGGATGAAATATGCTAATTGTTTGAGATAGGGATTTTGGGTTTTCATGAGCTGTATGCCACAATCATCAATATTAAAACAATAAAAGGCTTGAACTATTTCAGTTGTGTGTAATGAAATGAAAAAAATTTAATGCTGTCTGAATAAGAGAAAGAGATGGAGAGAGCGAAAGGGCAAATGTCAGGGCCAGTGTGATTCACAGCTGTGTGTGTGTGTGTGTGTGTGTGTGTGTGTGTGTGTGTGTGTGTGTGTGTGTGTGTGTGTGTGTGTGTGTGTGTGTGTGCTTGCATGTATCAAGTTTGCTGGGGAGGAGCCAAAACGCAGCATACAGTCTAGAGGGTAATCATGGAAGGATAGCCGCAGCTACCTGAAACCCACACACACACAAACACACACACATTTACACCCTCCTGCCCTATCTTCTCAGGAACAGAGTAGGTCATACTAGCCAGAATCAATGTCATGCAAAGGAGCGGCCATCCTCACAAGGTCCCGTACCTCATAAATCTCTCTGACCCCTTGGATGCTTTCGCTCTCTCTCTTACACTTCATGTCACTATATTTCTCTCTTTCCAACTCTCTCTCTCTCTTTCTCTCTCGCTCTCTCTCTCTCTTTCTGAACACCCCCCTCCCCTGCACATTCCTTACATTCCTAAGCTCTGACTTCTCCTCACACTGGGTCCTGCATCTGCTCAGAACGGAAGGAGGGGTAAGGGATAGTCACACACGCACGCATTCGCGTTCACACAACATTTGCGCACAAGGAAGATATACATGCACGCATGCAACCACACGCTCCCACAGATCAGCACATGGGGCGAGGGAGTAATGTGTGTGCATTTTGGGTTTTTGGGGTGGAGGGAAAGGGGGAATTTCTAATAGAAGGTACATCTGTTGACCATACACTCTCCTTGGGGATGAGAAGTACATTAAGGTTTCAGGAATCTGGAGTTTGACTGAGACTTCCTTCCTAACAGAACACAGCACAGTGGAACAGAATCCCACAGCGAGTGTGTGTGTGTGTGTGTGTGTGTGTGTGTGTGTGTGTGTGTGTGTGTGTGTGTGTGTGTGTGTGTGTGTGTGTGTGTGTTCTCATTTTGTTGTCCATTGCACCATGGTGTCCTTGATGGACGTTTGTATGAAATACACTCAGACAGACATAAAACGTTAAATGTTCAAGGGGTATTCAAGTCAAACCAGGACTTTTGATGCAGAATAACAGATCACAGTTAGTTGAGTTAAAAAAATACCTTTATTTCTCTATATAATCCCTGTGTGCATGAAGTGAGATCAGGACTGTGAGAGTCTCATGAACATGCTGTGCTCTTCCGTAAATGTCAATTGGTTTTACTCTACCTACCCTACATGAGAAATTTCATGTAAGTCCAGATTTCACTTAAAAGCCCCTTATAAATAACCCGAAGAATTGTGTTACTTTCTTTTGTTTATGGGTTGAGTGGGCAGGGGCCATCGCCACCTTTCTTCATAGCTACTTTTGTTTAGCTTATAATGACTGCTGTGATTATTACTGACCATTTATGGTGAGATGGATCAAGCATTAAATAAGAAATTCAGAAAAAAAAACCTTCATACATCCTTTTAACAAAGTATGTTAAACATTCACACATACAGTATTAACATATGTAAACCTTAAAATCATTGAATCATACCATTTGAATGGTCTGTTGAACTTTTATATATGGATTACACTGTCAAATTGGATTGAATACTTACTTTATGAAATACCATATTTATATAAAATATATGAATTAATGAACTATTAACAAAATTAGAAAAGTACCCATACAGTCATACTAATAAGTTTACCCACTCAGTTAAAAAGAAATGTCATTGTGTAAAAGTCGAGTGACTGAAATTATTCAGCACTGTACAATTCTATGTGCCACAGGATCTTCTTTTAATGCTGTGAAACACTTAGAGCCTGCATTAAGTAACTGAGATAAGTGACCAACCTGGTAATGTCTCAAGCTGCAGTGTGCTGTACACTCCCTAGTGTCCTGCACACCAACATGATACTCCCTAACACACATACCATATAGCTTTTTAGTGTTATGATCTAGGTTGCTTCAGTTGGTCAGGTTTTAACTGAGCAACGTTATGTGACAATAAAATGAAGTCACCTGATGCCCTGAACGTACTGAAAGACCACATCTATGGTGTTTTTCTTCCCTGATGGCACAGGAATCATACTGTGAAATAGTGGTTCTGGGAGCATGAGGAATAATTTTCACACATAAACTGGCCACCACACTGAATGACATAATCAAAGGTAAAGGTGGCTAAACAAAATGTCAGTGTGTGAGGGGTTTTCCTTTACTTTTCTGTTTACCATGCAATGTATATCGTTTTATCGCCACAGATCTGACTCATAAAAGAAAATAGTTTTTGTTCTTTGCTTTCCATCTAATTTTGTAAGTGTTATAAATGCATTTTTTGCTCAGTTTAATTTATGCAAACGTTTAGACAGAACTTATACTAACAACTAAGACTGACAACTGTGGCTCATTTAAAGAAATTTAATGGAAAAGTCACTCACAAAAGTCACATTTAAAATGGACTAATTTTACATGAGGAGATGGGCTGATATCATTACTGTTTCTATGATTTTTTTGTCATGCACGAATCCATCAGCTTGGTTATTTTTAGGAATCTGCTTAGATTACATTTATCTTCTACAAAATCAGTAAGATTGACCCCAGGTGATGTACAGTACTGTAGTTTGTTTCCTGTCCAAATTGACATGCTTGTAAAGATTCTATCATATCATGTGTGAAAAAAGGTTTTGTTCCAGGAAGGATTTTTTTCTATCATCTGCGGATGAAATTGAATATGAATACTTAGCACATGCAAAACCTAAAAACATGTGCTACTTATGATTAAGCTACAGTACAACAAGAGCTAATAATTAAGATCGTTTAAATTTAGAAAAGAGTGTAAAATTAAAGTAGTCCTCTAAGATGTTTGTAATAAGAATTTGCAATTAATATTTTTTGTCATTCACACAAAAACCTTTAAAGTGTTTTTTTAATGGTCATTTACTACTATCCCTGCAGGAATTTCGGTTAAACTAGCAAAATTATTGATGTTGGCACAACTCTTAGGTTGATTTCGAAAGTTAGACTTAATTTGATGATATGACATCAGAACACACGTAAACTATATTCCAAAGGGATAACATTGATTCCACTAACACAGTGCTGCAAAAACAATTGCGCTACGTGCTTACCGCTGGACCGCTACAGAGCATGCTGTTGATGGGAATAAATGGGCATAAATAAAAACGTACCACAGAAACTGCCAGTCAACAGCAATTAACCAAAATATTCAATTGGACAGCAAACAAATGGATAAAAAAAAAGCCATGCTTAATGTTTGAGATCTGTTATGTGAAAACAGATAAGATGTAATTTGGACGCTGTGCAAACTCCATATTACAGTGCAGTAATTTGGGAGCGTAGACACACCTCAGGGTAATATTTCAATACAATACAATACAACACTAAGAGAAGTGTGACACAAGATACCTGCGCTGTGTTCAGCAAGCTATTGTGTCCGTCCCAATCTCTGATCAGGATTTTAAACCTTTTTAGGACCATAACGGACCATGGATGTTGTCAGACGTTGTGCGAATGGATGCTAATCAGCATACAGTAAATGCTTCAAATAAAGATTACAAGTCTGTTGTTTTGAGGTTGTATTTGCAACATTGTGTTTGAGTAATTCATTCAACATTGTCAGTGTCATTTTATCATTTTATTGTCCTTCTAACTTTAAAGTTTAACATTGTGCCAATAGTGAATGTCATCCATGACAATGTGTTACAACTAACAAATATTACGATGCTCATCCAGCGTTAGCGTCCTGCTGGGATGATCCTTTTTAGATAGATAAGGAACAAAGAAATTTGCTAGTTCCTGTACAATCCTGTTAAAACCGCTATTTCCCTCTTTTGCATGTTTGACACTTATGAGGACTAAGAATCATATAGAATTCCCGCAAAGGCATGCCATGGAAATTTCATCTCATTCAGATTATTTTGTCAAGAGACTTAGGGCACGAGGCGGGGAGCCAATCCATGACAGGGCACACATACTGTATATACACACACACTCATTCACACACTATGGGCAATATGAGAATGGCAATCAGCCTAATCTGCATATCTTTGGACTTGTGGGAGGAAACTGAAGAAACTCACCAAGCACTGGGAGAACATGCAAACTCCTTGCACACAACATACAGTATGAAGCCGGAATTTAACCTGGAACCTCGAGGTGCAGGGCAACAGTGCTAACCACTACAGTAAGTCAACCGTGCCACCTTATTTTGCTTACTTTCAGAGTAAATACTATAACAAAAACTGGGACATGACAGAATAACATATTTATTCTGTAATCACTATCATTTATCACACTTAACCAGAGTATGCAAGAACAAAATATCACTAAGTGCTTTATAATTTCAAACCAAAACATTTGTACATTCTTCTAATATTCCTTCAAAGGTGTAAATATCTGAACCAAAATTAGACTTGTTCTAATCACATTACATATGAGAGCTGTCCTGAAAGTAAAGCAAAACTGGGCGTAACCTTTATATTAACTTACACAGGTCATTCCAATTGCACATGTTGGTAGACTAACTCTTCCTTAGTCTCATAGTCTCCATTACAAATGATGTATCTGCACCATCACTTAACCCAAGTCTTGATTCCTCTTTGAAATTCCCCATTGTTGCAGTTGATGGTCTCCCATAGAATGTTTATGCAACATACAGTAGAATGTTTATGGAGATGACATCATTGACATGAGCAATGTGCAAAGATGGATGAAGAAGATTAAAGAAAGGGAAACCAGATTGAAAACAAATCACCCAGTGGGAGACCATCACCTGTGAAACGGGGGATTTTCAAAGAGGATTCAAGAGGTGGGTTCAACAGTGCATCTATTGTGATGGAGTCTATGTTCACCAATTTGAATGACGTTTTGTCAGTTAATAAAAACGTTGTGCCCATTTTGCATTACCTTTTGGTACAGCCCTTGTGTGCAAGCAAGTCAGTTTAATATTAAAGTAAACTATGAACTCTGAACTATGAACACCAAAGCAAAATACACAATACAAACAATCTATCTATCTAAGATCTCTCTAACAATTACTGTAGCTCAATATCCCAGTAAATTGTGATTAAGAAATGTAATTAGTCAAATATCACAGTCGTGATTAAAACACGATTAATTGTGCAGCTCTATGCAGATCAGTAATGTTGCTGTACCATGTATCTTCATAGCATTAGATATTCATATACTGTATCTACACGGCAGTGATATGAATATTCATACAGCCCGGTGTATTGTCACATTGTGTTCTTCATTACTGACCGTTTAATCTACTGACCTGTACTCACACTGTATCAATGACGAAAACAGCATTTCAGTGCTCCAAATCAACAAAAGAAGAAATCAAGATTGGGTTTCATAAAATATATTTCATTTCACACTTATTTTCTCTTATGTCCCGATTCTGAAAACCTGAAAGAAAAAACAACTGCCTTCACAACAATATACACAATCTGAAGTTCTTACAAGAACATAGAAGGATGTTGTTGTCGTAATACAATGTGAAAAAGATGGAGGTCAAAGTGACACAAAAGAAAGGTCTGGTAGTGAAAGACAGAGAAAAAAAGAAACCAACAACCAACTCCAAATCAGCACACATCAAAGGAAAAGCCATGTATCCAGTCTTATATAGACAGACAGGAAACCAGACAGGAGACAGTGAAGGTGACGACCAGAGAGACAAACAGATAAACAATCCAGCTGCCAGACAGACAGAGTGAGAGACGGGCATCTGAGCCAGGCTTTTCACAGAAAAGTCTGTCTTTCCCTGAAGACACTCTGAAATCACATTTACAATGGAAGGTCAGGAAGAAGGCTGAGGTTAAGTTCAGGGTACTCAGCCTATAAAGCAGAATGGAGTGTGTGTGTGTGTGTGTGTGTGTGTGTGTGTGTGTGTGTGTGTGTGTGTGTGTGTGTGTGTGTGTTAAAGAGAGTGGGAAAGGAGGGGTATAAATGTAAAGAATTACAGTATGTTGCATTTGACAAAATTGGCATTAATAATGTAGAGAGGGAGAGAGAGAAAGAAAGAGAGAGAGGCCTAATTAAAACTCATATTTACTCACAAATGAATCTCGCACTCAATTGTTAAAGTTGGAGTCTAGGTGAGGATTAAGAAGCTTTTTCCACATCTCTCTCTCTCTTTCTGTATGTCTCTTATTAGAAACTGTATTGTTTTTATATAAATTGCTGGTCATCATCTCTAAATGTACATTGCTACGACATCTTTTTTTTTTAAATAAAAGGTACTTAATCCTGTAAAGTTTTTTTCTTTTTCTTTTTTTAACTATGTGACAGGGGAAAAGGTGAAGAGACCCATTATTTTAGACCCATTATTTACTAGCTACTGGATGATTGGGAGCCGTTAAGCCATGGTAAATGTGTTTCCTCTCAGCAGAAGGAGAGGAACCGGGTAAAAAGCATTACAGTACGGCAGCAGTGGAAGCCATGTAATGTTTTCTTTGGCAACGCCTGGCGATTTCAGTCCACGGCATTAAGTCTCAGTGGTGCTGTATGATTTAACAAGATAATGAGTGATGAGAATAAAAGCTAGTGGGCATGCAAAGAATGGTGGGAAAATGAAACAAATGTTTGAGAAAGATGGTTATAAAAATCTTTCCCAGCTGATGGACCAGCAGAGGAATGCAGTTGGGTTTACATTCATTTTATAGGTTGTATGCCAGTACTCCATCTGCTTCTCTAGCAGAGAGAAAAAAATTTGCACATTGTGGGAAACGTGGCCATACATTAATGCTGCATTCATCATTCACGATGCAGTTCGTCATTTGTGTGACTACCTCTAATTGTTTTAACACAACCAGTTATTTCAATGAATGAAGCTCTGTTTGGATTTAGTATCTGCGAGACAGAAAGCTGGCTGAAGCATTTAGCTCAGCTGTTTTCAACAATAAGTCTTGCACATGAAATCCAGCAGTCAAGGAAATCACATTTGTAGAAATGTGACTATGCACTGATGATTATGGTCCCTTGGTCTTGCACTCTCCACTCTGCTGACACGCCCATACTGCTTTTAGATTTGTTCTTCATATATACATAATGTTGTCTGACAAGGAGTATAGGAAATAATTAAAAGAAAATATGTTTTTCCTTTGCATGATTCTGGAAGGCAGCACAGTGGTGTAGTTTTTAGCACTGTGGCCTCACACCCCCAGGGTTGAGGGTTCGATTCCCACCTCGGGTCAATGTGCATGGAGTTTGCATGTTCTCCCAGTGCTTGGTGGGTTTCCCCCAGGTATTCCCACAGGCTCCTCACACAGTCCAAAGACATGGTTAAATGCCATTCCCAAATTGTTCATAGTGTGTGTGTGTGTGTGTCAGTGGTGTCAAAAGTATTCACATTCATTACTTGAGTAGAAGTATAGATACTAGGGTTCAGAAATACTTCTTTAGAAGTTGAAGTATCACCCCAAGCTTTTTACTTAAGTAAAAGTTTAAAAGTACTGGTTTCAAAACTACTTAAAGTATAAAAGTAAAAGTACCGTGAGGGGGAAAAAAAGCATTAAGGTCTCGCTTTCTGATCATGCAACGTGGGGGGGGGGGGCGTTGTGCACGTTCTGATCATGTGACGAGGGGGGGGGCGTTGTGCGCGTTCTGATCATGTGACGGGGGGGGGGGCGTTGTGCGCGTTCTGATCATGTGACGGGGGGGGGCGTTGTGCGCGTTCTGATCATGTGACCGGAGGGGGGGGCGTTGTGCGCGTTCTTGTCATGCGACCGGAGGGGTTGCGCGTTCTGATCATAAAAATAGAGTAACGAGGCTGTTTTTAAAAAGTAAGGAGTAGAAGTAAAAAGTCGGCTGAAAAATAATTACTCCAGTAAAGTATAGATACCCAAAATTTCTACTTAAGTAAGGTAACGAAGTATTTGTACTTCGTTACTTGACACCTCTGGTGTGTGTGTGTGTGTGTGTGTGTGTGTGTGTGTGTATGTGGGCCCTGAGATGAATTGGAATCCCTGTCCAGGATAAGCGGTATATAAAATGAATGAAAGATACAGTGAATTATTTTTAGGCTGACTCATCACAGCACTGATTTATCTTGAAATTTAGCTATTTATATTTATAAATGAATACCTGAATTAGGGATTAGGGTTATTTATATTTTTAACATTACTTTTGTAACCAAATTTAAATGGAAAAACCCTAAATGGCTTTGATGTAGCTGATGTCCTTGGGTAAAAAATGCACCCATTATGCAGAGATCTGTGATTGCTTCAGTTGGTCAGGTCTAGGAAGTCAGCTGATGATCTGAATGTACTGAATGACCAGTTTATCACATCTATACTGTGTTTCTTCTCTGATGGCACTGACATATTTCAGGACTGAAACTGTGAAAAATCGTTTGTGGGAGCATGAGGAATCATTTTCACATGTGAATTGGCCACAACATTCTATAAAGACATATAATGCAAAAATTGTAATAGCATTATCATTCTTATTTTCATTACGTACCATTACAGCATGTTTTTAAACTTTCCATACAGAGAACCCAAAGCAATAAAAAAAAAAAACTCATATGAAAAGCAATTCTGCAAAGTGTGAATCAAAATGCTTTCAATAGCAACAAATAATTTTTTTTTTACAACATTTGGTTCGACCACTGTTTACTTTTAAAATGGCACCAATTCCCTTAGGTACACTTACAGTACAGTACATACTCATAGCCCCACTAAAAGCTAGCCACAATCCTGCTGTAAATATTGACTTCATTTTGATCTATTACTTAATATCATACACATTCTGTAAAATATTGAAATCTATACCACTAAATACGTACACTTCACTACTGTAATATCATTACAGTACATACATCAGTATATCCGTCATATTGACACAAACAAAACATGTGAACACATCTGTGTTCTGAGGGTCTGTGGAGCCTATTTTGAGAAACATCTGGAGACGGTGTGTTAACATGGTACATATGGTGTTTTTTTTTTTTTTTTTTTGTATGTGGTAAGACATAAGTCACAAGGGTAAGAGGGCAACAGTGTGATCATATTCACTCTGATCTCACTGCTAACAGGAGAGGGGGAGATTCGAAGTTTGTCTGTCTCTCTTCTCATATAATACATACTGTATGGTCATGTTTCAGGATTGAGGGGTAGTAGGAGGGGGAGCAGTTCTAGGTGACCTGAATGTCACACACACACACACACACACACACACACACACACACACACACACACACACACACACACACACACACACACATACACACACAAACAAACTTACTAACTGTCTAATAGACAGACAGGTCAGGGTTGTGTGTTATAGACTAGGGGAAGGAGGGAGGGGTATACAGACATAGGGCACGGGACAGGTGCAGTGCCCAAGACTGGCTCCCGTCCCTCAATGTTTATCTGTCCCTCTCTCCCTCCTCTCCATCATCACACACACTCAAAGGGTAAACGTCTATTCTGGTCTCCTGTTACAGCCACGCTGCCTTGAACCCCCGATCACATGCCATTCCAGACACTCCATGACACTCCCTACCCGTTGCACACATGCCCCTCGCCTCCCCTGCAGGGAAGGACAGGGGCAACAGACCCACAATCTGCCCCTGTGCCATGCCTCATTATTTAGCACCTGCCCTCACTCCTCCAGCACCACTGCTCCAGGCTTTGTTTAACAGCAGCTGGAGGGAGGCCGTGAATATCGGCTAGAACAGAGTATGATGACACATGATGTCTGGCGATCCTGCACATGGCCCTACTCATTCTCCTTCTCTTCAATCCTTTGCTTCGGCCATCTGTGTATCCTCACTAATCAAGCCACCATCACTAATCAACCACCACCACTCATCAGCAACATATCTGTTATCAGTTAACAGTTCTCTCTCTCTCTCTCTCTCTCTCTCCGACACACACAAAGAGATATTAATAGAAAATGACGTCTCTACAAGCAGTTGCTGCTATCTGAAGATCATAATAAGAAATTCTCCTATTTGCTATGGATATTAAGCAAGGCATTTCTTAAAGGGGTCCAGTTTGGCAAACCAATATAATAACTATAATGTAAAAAGTTTACATATACCATTGCATTCAAAAACAACTTAGAAAGATAAAATATCTTCAAACTAAGTAGTAATCTAGTGCAGACCCTATTTTAGACATTTGTCTAGAAGTCCTGCTCTATTATCACATCGTTTTGACAATTGTAAACTCTGATTTGTAAGAAAATAAAAAAGCAAAGTACCTTGAATTAAAACGTCTACAAACAGAACTTATAATCATATATTTGGTTTACTGTTCTTTTAAATTAGTAAATACTAAATAAACATGACTATAAAATTTTGATCAGCAGAGCAGCTGCTTTATAGGAATTCGAGTGTAGCTTTAGATCTCTAATGAGCATGCCAGAGGTGACATTGGCAAAGTAAAACTCTCCGAAAAGACATATCCCTATAAAAAGCCATGAGTTTCACTACAGTGCCACTAGTGGCAAACAGATACACAGAAGTCAAAATTACAGATTTACAGAAATCTAAATTCTTTGGATATGCAGTCAGAAAAGCAGAGCTGCTTGAGGGAACAGGGAAAAAATGGGGTGGGGGGGGGATCATGGACACATACACTACTACACAGATAGGGATTAAATTTACCGTGTGCAAAAGTCCTGATCCACCCCTCATTGCTTCATATTAAATTATGTATGGTAAAACTAAGAAATGTGAATAAATATTTTACTGTAGCAGGGTGAAAAGTGCCTGAAGACTTCAAAAGGGAATTAAAAGATCTATTGTTTATGTAAGAACCTCAGCACCAAACCTCATTTCCCCTCTCGTCTGTTCCAACCACATGGCATTCAGCATCACCAGTATACTAAGCACCGGCACCTGTTTCTAACTGGTTTATGTTTTGGATGTGTTTTTTTTTTTTCTTGATTTGCAGGTCACTGTGTGGTTTAACAAACAAAAACATTCCTTTGAAGCTGTTCAGGTACGGGGACTGGATTAAAAACGAAAGACAAAAACTATTCCCCAAGACTACATTAAAAAATACAAGGAAGTCTGGCTCTTTGGAAGCAATACTGTATATGAAGAAATGAGGGGTGGCTCAAGACTTCTGCACAGTACTGTGTATGCATAAGTAGTTTTTCATATCAACCAGACTCATAAGGAAAAGAAGGTAGAGGCTGAGCAGGAGGGGCGTACCGTACATCTTGCCCTCGTCAGAGAGGATGATTTTGCGTCGACCACAGGGAGGGTAGATGGCCAGTGCCTCTTGGAAGCTCTGCTCGATATCTGGGCTCCACACACCCTCTGCATCGTTCTCCAAAGGCTTGTCCAATGTTTCACTCAGCTCCTCGCTGGCGCCCCCTGGAGAGGACGCCGATACCCACTCCGCAGACAGGGTGGTGGTGGGGGGTTTACAGGAGACCTCTGATGGAGGGGCAGCCCACAAAGTGGGGACAGAGGACTCCACCTGATCAGAGGGGATAGCTGTCCAATCCTAAGGAAACACAACAATTGATATTTGATATTCAAGTCAAGCGGAGTTGTATTGCTGTTCCTTTATGTAGCCTGTATATACTAGAATGAAATGTCATTTTTCCAGGATCATGATGTAACACAAAATAATATGCAAGACAAAACGATGTGGAAACACAAAATATTTGATAGTAAGGCAGTAGATATATGTGTAGCAGCTATACATACAGCTGATGCAGCTTTAGAAAGTGTGGTGTGTATATATATATATATATATATATATATATATATATATATATATATATATATATATATATATATATATATATATGTAAAACCATTAAACAATAGAGTGATGATTTCATAGAATCCGAATGCAACTCTGATACTGTAAATCAAAGGCCTGGTACTTCTCCAGGGATTATCACAGTCATGTGTGTTGTGAATATCACTAGATTAAGTCAGCTGCAAGATGATTGCCTATAACCCATGATGTGCTAATCCTACTTGGAAAAGCACCTCAGACTAAGATATATATTAGGAAGAGAAGAAAAAATGGGAGCGTGAAGTATCACCTCACATGTATCCATGTAAGCAAAACGAGAATCACTTAGCAGCCAGAAAGTCATCTGGCTTGTCTTCTGGACTGGCTGCCTCAGATCTGAGCAAATCTAAAGTGCTTTAGATCTGGCTGATGGTGCAAATCAAAGTGGCTGCAATTAAGCAAGTCAGATTGTGGTGGTGGAAATAATCTTATTACTAGCTTCTTCTGCCCCTCAGACACACATTCCACTTGTTGGCTCAATAAGGACGGGAGGAAAAAATAGCTTGCAACTCACAATCTTAATCTTAAGCTAAAAAAAAAAAAAAAAGTAAAGGCTGCCTCAGCTTGTTTGGGAACATGACAAGTGGCTAGCATATAAACATGGCTGTCTCATAGCATCAACAGTACACAAAGTAACACTGATTCACTTTTAAATGAGTTACACTGTCTACACGCTGTCTATGGTTTAGAACAATAAATTCCAAAGCCATGCCATTAACATAGCTTTCAATGCTAACAAAAATTGATGGAAGTATTCATGGTTTTCTGCAACTATTGTCAAAAAAGATGTAATACTGAAATTCTGGCATACTACTTCCGAGTTTAATTAAATAAAGCATTATCTGCTTTGGTGTTATTAGTTATAGGTAAAGTAAAATCTATCTTAATCTGCAACAACTGAGATGTTTCTCTCTGCTATCATTTTAGCTTGTTAATTACCACAATGTGTTAATGACACACACCTACACAATTATGTACTGTATGTCTAAGAGTTCTGGACTTGGCTCTGCAGTGAAACAGGGTTTTGACAAAACCATTGGTTGTGTGTGTGTGCGTGTGTGTGTGCGTGCACGCGTGTGTGCGCTTGCTTACAGGAAAAGGAGGGTTATAAGGGTACACCACGTCATGTACAGTACATGTACGTGTGATTCAGTTGCCTGCTGACAACAAACAAGCTTCCTTAAAAGCCTAATTAGGACACAATGCATCAGCGAAGGTCAATACCAGTACTAGTACATATTAATACAGTATTTGAAAAAAAAAAAAAAAAAACTTTTTTGTTGCGGAAGGATGATATTACAAGATCAGCCTACATAAGAAAAATTCAATCATGAATAAGAATCATGGCAAACACATTCGTTACTAAGGGTTGAAAAAACATTCAAGACCCCTCATGAACTGAAGGTTACATATGCTTACATGTGGATTCTATACACAGAGACACGGAAACAGGAAGCATTCACACAGACACGCTCACACACATACACAGACACACACAAACAATTAAAATAAAAAAAAAAAAATTATTTCTGCATTCCCTAGCAGATATCTTTTGTACATACAGTACAACAGCAATAAATATTGTGTGTACATGTAGTGGATATAACATCAGCAGTAAATGGGGTATGTGAGCAGTGTATGCTTGTATTTATTGTATAGAATTCCTGTGTACACTTTTCATAAATTAATTTCATATAATTTTCTAGAACATCAATTTTGATTAGCTTTCTATATTAGAATTGACTTACTTATCAGACAATTAAAGCATAATTAATAATATATTAATTGTCATATAGCATGATACTATAAAGCATGTTCAGTCTAAACAACATACATAATAAAGAGAATATCTGACTAGTTATTATTCATTGTTGGCTTAATACAAAGGGCATTCAAGCCAAACCAGGACTTGTTAAGAAATTACTTGTGAATGAAGACAAAAAAAATGCTTGACATTTACAGAAGACTCAGTGATCAGACTCAGTGAGACATTTGTGTGGTGCACGCGTTTCAAAGAAGGCTGTATGTCCGTGAATGACAATGCCAGCAGATGTGGCTCAGAGCCCACTGCATTCGACTGATCCTTAAAAAATCTACGGATAACTTGTTGTCATTTTGCGGAATAGATGCATCTATCTGTGGGAACTATACACACAATCATTCACCAACACCACTTATACATTACAGGAACTTGACTTGGGAGAAGTTTACATCCCCTGTACTGTCCTGCTCTAAGCAATTTGCACTTATTTGGAATATTAAAGGAGTTCCTGGGAGGCTGTCTGATCATAGCTCTGGTGTACCGAAAAAAGGTCCTGTCTTGATGGTATACAAGCACTAGTGAAACACTGGGATTAGTGCATCAGTGTAGCAGGTGATTATATAGAGAAATAAAAGAGGACACTCATAACTGTGTTCTTTTATTCTGCATAATTAAAAAATCCCAGGTTAACTTGATCGCCCTCATATACTGTATTTACAAAACTGGATATCATGATCTATCACTCAAAAGAGTTATATCACTGAATGTAGACATGCTACGGTATGTAAGGGATTAAACGCTTTGGGGTGTGCTGTTACAGGAAAATAGTTAGTGACTATTCAATAGCAGAGCCCTCTGACCGGTTTTATTCCTCTTACTGTATGTGACAGCTGTTTGCCAAGAATGACATCCATCCATGCATTGTCTATACCACTTATCATGCGAAGGGGTCATGGGGGGCATGGAGCCTGTTCCAGGGACCTCATTTGCAGAAAGGTAGGGCACACCCATCACAGGGCACAAGCACCCACACAAACACACACAAACACCAATCAACTTACATTGCATGTCTTTGGGAGGAAACATGAACCCACAAAGAACAGGGAGAACATGCAAACTCCACACACACACACACACACACACACACACACACACACACACACACACACACACACATATGTACACACACATACACACCAGAGGTCAGATTTGAAACCATTCGAAATAACCAAATTAATGAATTAATAAAAATTTTTATGTACATTTATATACTGACATTTAATGTTGTGGAACATTTGCAAACCAGATTATATAGTATAACATAACATTGAACAGATCTATACATATATTAAAATTGAAAAGTTTTTTCAATTTTTTCAAATTTTAATGGGGTTTTCACAGATGTATTTGGCTGAGCTTGAGGTAACATAAAGGCTTTGTTTCATTGCAATCGTTCTACAGAAGATAAGCTACTTTTAAATTCAAATGGAAAACGGCCTTATATCATATAAAATTGACCTTGAAAGAATCCTTAGATCATCTCAAAATTCAACAAATAGTGCTGGAAATTTTTGAACACATGCTTATGAGTGTGCAATTGAAATGTACTTAATAAACGCAATCTCATACCATTATTCTGCACACTTCGCAGTAACACGTAAAAAAATTAGTTCATTCAAAAATTGTACTTTTTGAATGCCGTTTTCCTTTTTTTTTAATGCTCTCATGAGTGTGCAATTTAATTCTACACAAACCAGGTCTCGGGCACATCTAGTATAAGAATAAACAGGAATTGTCTTTTGGACATGCTTGTATCTACAAAGCTTTATTTTCTTTGTCTGTGTCAATAAATTTATACAGTTTAAACTTAAACAGCTTTATTAGAAACAGCTGGCACTGGAGACTTCATACAGTATAACCAATAAAAACATCTCCTTATAGAAACCTTCACCTTCTGTGATACACATTAAATCTGTTTATGTGGTCCACAAGTCCGTGCGAACATTGTCACGATATGCTCGATACAATAAACAAGAACATTAACATAAACTTTGTGGCTTGGTTTGTGGTTGGGGATGTAAATACTACCATCTGATCCATGCTGTAACAGAAACCTAATCAACACCTTCTGATCATTTGGAATTCGATAGCAAGATGTGGTATTGCTTAAGTGTTAAGAAGCAGAATAAATTATAAATCTATGCACATACAGTAGGTATGCATGCTGATTTTCTGCACAACAGTTTGTTCATGTGAACCAAAATACATACATCAAGTACATGCATGTTGTGAAAGAAAACTCAGCTTGATGCATTTCCTTTTAAAAGTGCAGAAAGTAAGCATGAAGCTATAATCAAGTTTGAAAAGTGTATACTTGTGTGCACACTTGTTGAATTTCTTGAGGTCATAGCTTATTGTTATTTATTCTTACGTAGTATGTTATTCAGTAACCTCAGTTAAAATAACAGGAAACACATTGTACTGTATGTAGTTACAAGTGTGAGCAGTGTACTGGAAAACACGCAGTTAAATCCTAACTTCCTACAGCGATCAACTCAGCGTAACGCAACAGTGGGTGTTAAGGTAACTTTGTCGATTTCATTCAGGGCTGCTAATCTTAGCGTGCACCACAAAAGCTGAGCACTGTTGACAGCCAGACTTTCCCATGACCCGTGTCATTAATGACAGCCATGCGTGCAGTGATTATGAGGGGACTTTAAAAATCGCTGCTGCAGAGCTGCTGTCGCTGCATCACTGTTGTCAGTCATATTATAGTTGTATTACTCAACACTGACGATCTCAAATATTATCATTATGTCATATTACACCATAGTGAACCCAATTGGTAAGACGGTGTCAGTTAATTTTGAGATAACAGGGACTTGATTTACACTTTTTAAATCTTGATGTAAACTTAAAAATGTTAAATGGTCTAAAAGTGAAGTTTTGCAGAAACTAAAAACACTTTCATCTTCCCCAAATATGCACATTTTGTGAGAGAAATACTTCTCTTTCTTTTATGCGTTTATGGGTACTATACCATCACCTACTGAAGTAGACTGTGGAGGAGAAGACTGGCAGGAGAAAAAGCTCCTCACTTTGCATGGGATAAGTTATATTTCTGTGTTTGTTATACAATTCAATTTCAATTTCAACAGTTAGTTCTGACTGAGCAATCTGATTGGAGGAGAGTCATTCCACGAGCAGCGATAACAGGCGGTAACACCAATGGGACATTTAACATTTAAGTATCACTCCACATCAGAGAGAACTCTAACAGTCATTAAATGCACCAACTGTCAGTTGCTTACATGGATAAAAGTAGGTCAGTGCGGTCCAAAGTACTGAGGCGAGAGCAACTGCCTGCCAAAATCCACATTCTAAACCAGACACAGAAGCACTTTTAACAAGAAAACAAATGAAAACTTTTACGTCATCTTAAACAACACTTTGTTTTAACTGGAAAACTTAATTCTTAGTAAGTTATACTGAATCAGAATCATTCCAAGTCTGAATCGTTGTTTTGTTCAAAGCTAACACAAGCTGAAAAGCTAACTACTTGTACCTTCTACCACAAAGCTGAATCCCAAATCCCCCTCTGATCTCTGAACAAGGGCACTACTTGTTGGGTGGAGTGATTGTGCTCCATAGGGCACTGGCTTCCTATTTAACGCTATTTTGGATCCAACTCCAGAACCTACAGTAGAAGTCAGCTGATATTCTAAAGTGTAAAATATAAAGTAAATCTTGTACGTTTCTCAGGACTGTCCACCACCTCCATGGTTTATTCTTCTCACCTTTTGGTTACATACTATAGGTAAGAATTTTAAATTACTTTCACCCATTAATTACACTAACTGTCAGTTGCTAACTGTTGGTCGCTAGCTCCGCTAGTCAAGATTAGTCAGGCCCCCCAGTTGCAAAAGGATATGTGTTGGTGGAGCAACATACAGGTAACTGGTTAAATAAATGCCATTTGTGGAAGTTATGCTGGTGTACTGAATATTAGTAAATTACATGAGAGGGATGCTGTTATACAGAATGTCAGCACTGCTGCGAAGGAGCTGTGGGCATCACAGCAGTGCTAACATTCAGTACAACAGCACTCCTTCTCATGTGATTGCCTTAATTAATTACCTTTACTAGTTTTTAATTATGTAAGAAATATAGCTGCTTAAAAATCAGAGAGCAAACATTATTACTATTAAATTGAGACAAACTGACAAATTGCAATGAACAAAAATGTAATTCAATCAAATCAACAGCCTACCTTTGATTCACAGCTCCAGGGAACCATGACACTGATGATTTTACTTTAAAATCCCAACATGACATATTTTATTCCATTCTTAATAGGGATGTTTCATTTGAATTTCTCATTTCTGTGCTTTTCACATTGTGTCTACATTCCAGTCACTGCTGAAGTGTCAATGCATAGCAAGTAAATGCAAACACTCACACACACACACGCGCGCGCGCGAGCACACGCGCACACACACACACATACACACTGCTGACAGCCTGGATCGTTGGTTCTGCCAAATCTATCATAAACATGCACGTTGTTACATTTTGATGAAGTTTGACACAAAGTGATGCAACCAACCCACTCTGTACAAACTCCAGAGTGTAATGATGGAGCTCTGTACAACGGTCACTCTTGTGTTACTTTTTTTTTTCTTCCCTCCAACATGTCACCTTACATAGCCTTCCAAGACAGATAATTAGCAACTTGATTTTAGAATTTCCGTGCAGCATACAGTACCTTTCCCACATTGTGATTTGGTTTGCATAATTTGGTAAAATAATAGACATTACATTATGTTTAAGTTATAAGTAGATACTAAGCAGCAAGCGAAATATAAAGAGGGCAACAAATGCTAAATATGTATTGAGAAACAGTATGATTTGGGTGGCATTCTGATTCAGATCTTGGTGTAACCCTTTAATTTCAGTTCTTTTCACAAAGTAGTAAAGTATGGTCTTATTGTTTTTTGTTTTTCTCAAGATGTCAACACATTCTCAAAATTATAATGAAATGACATGGAGCACAGCATGGTGTAGTCTGCCTGAAGTTGGAAAAGTTACTTTAAAAAATGTGGTACATTAGGTCACCTTCAAAAGCTTTAAGATCAGAGAGGTTTACAGTATGTTATAACATTGCTGTATCTGTGGAAGGCTATGCTCTGATACTTAACAATTCAACTGATCTTTAAAGTAAGTGTGCCGAAAATCTGCACTACAAGACATTTGTTTCAGTGCTGAACACTGAATTGCATCAAAGTTATGCTGTTGCACTTTCTTTATTGCCCTTATTATGCAGGGAATTTAATTCAAATAAAAAAGAAAAGAAAAAGAAATTTACTACAAATAAAAATGGCAAAGCCAGGTTTGTTAACAGTGTACTTGGTTAGAGTGTTGTCCTCATATTATTCTGCTGCTCATGATGAAGTGTAACTCAAGCTCCTAGCCGCTCAGGGTCTTACCAAACGCTCCGTTAACAGAGTGAACTGCTTTATGGTGAGCTTTCTCTGAACACACAATCCCAGGTCCATTTAAACAAAATCCACACATACACTCCTCAAACGCTTTACACGATTCAAGCTAAACTATTCATACGGACTATATCACCTTACAGTATGACTTAATGTATACGGAAAGGCAAAAAATAACCTACAAACATATTCTACATTCAATATCGCATACCTTTTTCAGGCTCATTATACAGTATATGTTGTCTCAAAACTCTCCATACACAGGAAAACACTTCCAGTCTTTTTTTTTTTTTTTACTTGTTAATAAGTTTGGCAGCAGTGTCGCATGTGAGGTGCTTTCCATGTTTCCTGTTAAAGCCCAGTGCAGCCTTGTGACAGCTTCTCAATCCTGCCATGAGAGCGAGTTCAATACGTTCTTCTTTTGTCAAAAGCATTCTTAAAGGCTATATGAAAAAAAAACCTGAATATTAAATATAAACTTTATAAAAACAATTTTGAAGACATTTTGCCAGAAAGTATTAATTTCCCCAATGTGCAGACTTTGGGGACACTGTGTGTATGTTTGTGTATTTGTGAGTGTGCAGTTCTGATTCAGCCACTGGAAATTCTTAAAATGTCAATTTTAAGAAATGTTGACATTTAATGATGATGATGATGATGATGATTAGTAACAGTAGTAGTAGTAGTTGTAGTAGTAATTATGGACATAATTTTATAATGACACGTTTAAAGCCTTTTGATTTACATACAGGCCTGTTTCATGGTAATTGTGTATGACCACACACACACCTTTTATTCTTTTGATTCTACAGCCTATTACAGATTTAATAATGTAGACAGAATTGAATCATGGTCTAGGGCTTTGCTGTTGTGTTTAGTTTCTGTTAAAGTTCTGGACAGGAAGAAGTATATGTTTGACAGAAAATGGGTGAGGAAAGGTGAAATATAATATAGAAGAAAAACTATTTCAAAAATGTTTTTAAAAATTGTCTATAACTGCAAACTCTCCTGCGTGCTGCGCTGTCAGTGCTGTTCTGCTGGGAACTTGTTTGGAAACAAGTCGTGCCCGAGTTTGGCTTTAGATAACAGAACTTCAGGGGGTAAAAACAACAACAACAACAACAACAACGTGCTTTTCAAAATATCGCCAGGGTGAAGAATGATTTATATATATTTAAAATGAAAACTTTTTTTTTTTTTTAAGAAAAAGAGAGAGACAGTAACATGCTTACCTCTTATAAGAGAATAGCTGGGGCAGTCAGGCAGTCGTGCTGTCTGATTTAAGGGCAGAATGTAGAGCGGATTAGCGCAGTATTTCTCCAGCTCTGACCGCGCAGCCTGGAGCGCGAGGAGGCAGGAATGTGAGGAATGGGCTCAGGGAATGAGAGAGAGAGAGAGAGAGAGAGAGAGAGAGAGAGAGAAGAAAAGAGGAGGAGGGGGTGCGTAATGAGGGGAGGGTCCGACTCTGAAAAGGAAAAGGAACAGTCCTGCTGTCGACTCGAGTACAATCAGAGTCACAGCTCTTCTCAGGATCATGTGACCTGCTGAATGTACAGTACATGCTCATAACCTGAGTTATACTCTGTGTGTGTGTGTGTGTGTGTGTGTGTGCGCGCGCTTCTCTGTCTCTCAACAATACCCACTCAGATATTACCTGCTGTTTTATTATATTCCACTTAAAGCGCGTATATACTGTACAGTGTAAGTCTTGTGTGCTGCAAAGACCTCAAAATAGTCATTTTATTTGTGCAGCACATTTAGACCAGCAGCAGGTGGCACAAAATGCTTTCCAGAACAATAAACGCATATACAGGTCCTTCTCAAAAAATTTGCATATTGTGATAAAGTTCATTATTTTCTGTAATGTACTGATAAACATTAGACTTTCATATATTTTAGATTCATTACACACAACTGAAGTAGTTCAAGCCTTTTATTGTTTTAATATTGATGATTGTGGCATACAGCTCATGAAAACCCCAAATACCTATCTCAAAAAATTAGCATATCATGAAAAGGTTCTCTAAACGAGCTATTAACCTAATCATCTGAATCAACTAATTAACTCTAAACACCTGCAAAAGATTCCTGAGGCTTTTAAAAACTCCCAGCCTGGTTCATTACTCAAAACCGCAATCATGGGTAAGACTGCCGACCTGACTGCTGTCCAGAAGGCCATCATTGACACCCTCAAGCAAGAGGGTAAGACACAGAAAGACATTTCTGAACGAATAGACTGTTCCCAGAGTGCTGTATCAAGGTGCCAGAGTCTGGAGGAAGACTGGGGAGAGGGAAATGCCAAAATGCTTGAAGTCCAGTGTCAAGTACCCACAGTCAGTGATGGTCTGGGGTGCCATGTCAGCTGCTGGTGTTGGTCCACTGTGTTTTATCAAGGGCAGGGTCAATGCAGCTAGCTATCAGGAGATTTTGGAGCACTTCATGCTTCCATCTGCTGAAAAGCTTTATGGAGCTGAAGATTTCATTTTTCAGCACGACCTGGCACCTGCTCACAGTGCCAAAACCACTGGTAAATGGTTTACTGACCATGGTATTACTGTGCTCAATTGGCCTGCCAACTCTCCTGTCCTGAACCCCATGGAGAATCTGTGGGATATTATGAAGAGAAAAATTATTTGAAGGTTGACTTTTTTTTGTATTAAAAACACTTTTCTTTTATTGGTCGGATGAAATATGCTAATTTTTTGAGATAGGGATTTTGGGTTTTCATGAGCTGTATGCCACAATCATCAATATTAAAACAATAAAAGGCTTGAACTACTTCAGTTTGTGTGTAATGAATCTAAAATATATGAAAGTCTAATGTTTATCAGTATATTACAGAAAATAATGAACTTTATCACAATATGCTAATTTTTTTAGAAGGACCTGTACAGTACACTTACACACATACCTGTATACACTATGGACAAAAGTATATGGCCAAACCTGTTAATTAATGAATTCAGGTGTCAATCAATCCCCTTATCCCCAGTGAAGGGCAGTCGTAATGCTTCCAGCTTTGCGTCAACAGTTTGAGGAAGGCTCTTTTCTATTCCGATATGACTGTGCCCCGGTGCACATAGGACTACATATATATAGTATTATATTATATATTATTATTATATTATATTATATTATATTATATACCCTGTCCAGGGTGTACCCTGCCTAGTGCCCGAAGTCTCCTGGGATAGGCTCCAGGTCCCCTGCGACCCTGAACACAGGTTTAAGCGGTATAGAAAATGAATGAATGAATGAATGAATTATATTATATTATATTATATTATATTATATTATATTATATTATATTATATATACTATATAATATTGCCAACATGTTTTTTTCCCCTTTTTGGCCTAATTTTTATTTAAAGAATAATGTCACGGTGAAATTTTTTTAATACATTATTAGTGGTCCCAAACCCAAATCCCACAACCACCAAGTTGCCACTGTTGGGCCCTTGAGCAAGGCCCTTAACCCTCAACTGCTCAGATGTATAACGAGATAAAAATGTACAAGTAAGTCGCTCTGGATGAGAGCATCTGCTAACTGAAACTACTAATTTCTTAAAATTCACTCAACCCCTTTTTCGGCTTAAAACAAACTCATAATGATTAGTTAGATGTACTTTTTTTTAGGAAGGTATAACTAACTTAAAACAGCAGTTTCAATTAACTTTTTAAAATGATTTGGCACAACTTCAACCACTGAAGTTGAGTGAACTTAAAATTGCTTTGCAGCCAGTTGCCTTAAGGTTTTAAGTTTTTATTTTTTACAGTGTATTAGCTGTAATTTAACTTGCTGCTTAGTCAATTGTGTTAGTGAATTCAGCGTTAGTCTAACCTGGTGCTAGCCTAAAAAAAACGGCCAAATTAGCTCAACATAGTCAGCAGATTAGCCAGCCAGCAGATTTGTCAGTAATTATAGCCAGATATTTTGATATTTGAAGTTCATGTCTTCTAACTATTCATTGTTTTATACAAAGCTTTTAATGATACATTATATATTAGCTTACTCTAGCATACTGAAATATTTGACTACTATATTACATGCATCTAACTGTAGTCTTGGATCACCATTTTTTTATTCTCCCCAAAATGAAAACATATCACTGAAAATATATCATCTTATGAACATATCATCTTTTGATGTTTATAAAGCTGATTACAAAACAAAGAAAAAACCCTTCAACAAACTTTAGGATATTGACAACTTATCAAAATAATGCATGTTTAACCATCACATGAGTGTAAATAAGATAAGATAAGACAAGATAAGATAAGATAAACCATTATTAGTCCCACAAGTGGGAAATTTGTTATAAATTTAAGAAATAACAAAATAAAATAAAATAAAAATAGAAGAAAAATCTGTCATAATCAATGGATAAATAATGTATAACTAGTCTGTTGGTCACCAAATATATGCTGTTCCCCCAGCAACCACAAAATAATTGTAGGTTCCATTTTCCCCTTCTCAGATCATTACTAGATTATGCATGGTCACTACAGATATCACATTTGTTGCAGTACTTGGCATTCTGTAATTGTTCTAATGCTGAGAAAACTAGTGGGAGAGGATGTTTCCTAATATCTTTCATGTTTATGGTATGATAGTCAATACCATGCAACAAACATATATCTTATTTTATGAAGAAGAAGCTGCGTAAAGCAGAGGACATGGTTGGCTATACAGTACATATCCTTGTAATAGGATGTCTAGGGCTTTGTCTAGTTTATGACATCTTTTCTAACTTGGGTCTTTGTGAGGAATAAACATCAATCTGATTATATAACAGTCATAGTATTAATGAAGGAATAAGCATGTGACTTCAGTTTTGCAAATACTTCATGAAATTATATTGGGTTATATTGAGTTTTAAGTTATTTTTAAAGACATTTAAAGTTAAGCCTTTATTTGTCACATATGCATTACAGCACAGTGAAATTCCTTCTTCGCATATCCCAGCGTAACTGGGGTCAGAGCGAAGGGTCAGCCATGATACAGCACCCCTGGAGCAGATAGGGTGAAAGGCCTTGCTCAAGGGCCCAACAGTGGCAACCTGGTGGAGCTGGGGATCGAATCGCCGATCTTCTGATCAGTAACTCAGTGCCTTAGTCCTCTGAGCCACCACTACCCTCAATAGAAACAAATGGAAGTATATAGGACACACTGAAAAAAGTTAAACTGCTGTGTCATTGATATGATGTTGATGTGATGTTTCTACATTGATCTGATGGAAATTTTTGATTTCCTATACGAAACTGATATTTTTACGTTGCTTAAAAGCAAGCATCGCAGCCCCTGTTTAAACTTAAATGTAATTTCTGCTTCAAACCAAAGGTTTGCCGTGTCACCTGACCTCATGACGTCGTATTATCGCAGACTGAACCATGTTCTGCTGGCGGCCATAGTTTCTCAAAGAAAACAACAGGTAAGAAAAAAAACTCATGTCATTTCTATGTTAAATGTGTCTCTTCCATGAGCAAATTTATGATTTATGTCAGAAACAACTACTTTGTAGATTGAGTTTTGTGTCCGTGTTTGCTACTGTAGCTAAAAACACCTATATTACCTACAGTAGCATTAGCTAACTAACGCGGTGATTTTCAAAAACACCAGAGTTTCTACAAGTACACTACATCGGCGGTGCCGAATAACATGATTTAATTATATTTAAGTACCGTTGGTTAACGATATAAAAAATTAATTGGAAAGTGACCTGAACATAGAACAAGCCAATTTACAGTGAGTGCTGTTTGTAGTGTATTTATAGTTATGCTTAAAACCTTCTGGACTTGCTAACGTGTAAGTAATGTAATTTCACTAAAAATTATTCCCTCGTATGAAACGTGGCTTTAGCACATGTTCCTGACATACCGGTGACACTTTATGACACGTTTTTAACGGTATCAGTATATAATCCCTAACACTGGCAGCAATTTGACACATTGATTTAAGGTTACTACAAGTAAAAGTACAACAGTCCACAAGGCGACCGATTAAATTAACCATGTAAATTAACTAAAATGTGAAATAAAACACAAAAACAGTACATTGTTAATATATATAATTATTAAACAAACTTCCAGTTTGCTTGGTAGTAGTAACATGGATTAATGGGCGGAGCACTGTCCCACTTTCAGGTAGTGTTTACACAGACCAACAAGCTGAGGTTAGCCATTACTATGTCATGAATGAAGTTTAAAAGTAAACATGAAATCTTGATTCACTTTTGTGTTTACAGGTCTGTTAGCTTTTCTGAAAAGGGCATTATAAAATACGTTCCAGAATGCACAAATAAAAACATTATGTGGATAAATTTTGAAATGGAAATGATACAATAGAATTGCTGTGAATTTAGTAAATGTCAGTGTAATCTAAATATCCTAAAATAAACTCCCTCAAAATAACGGTTTTAAGTACTGAAAATTAGTAGTTGAATTATCTGATAATATCAGAGAATAATTTAAATTATCCTGTGAAACTGAATTATGTTCATGGGTTTATTGTATTATCAGTAGTGAGCATTTGCAAAGCAACAAAATGCAGTTATTTTAAAGGTGTGTGTGTGTGTGGAGGGGGTGATTCTTTCTATATACACTGTAATTAAGATTTGCTAAAAACTTGAGCCTGTCCAATTTGTTTATTCTTTTTTTTTTTTTTTTTTAAGATCAGTAATGAGTTTCTGAGAATTACAACTGCTCCACTTCAAGCAAGATTGCTGGTTTCCTTGGACAAGCAACATTACAAATTAATTGAGATCATCAGAAAGGGAAAAATTGTCAGAGAGAAGACCAGAGATATAATCTTCATTGTCAAGTTCTTGATCTGGTATGTACAGTGGTGTGAAAAACTATTTGCCCCCCTCCTGATTTCTTATTCTTTTGCATGTTTGTCACACAAAATGTTTCTGATCATCAAACACATTTAACTATTAATCAAAGATGACACAAGTAAACACAAAATGGAGTTTTTAAATGAGGGGTTTTATTATTTAGGGAGAAAAAAAATCCAAACCTACATGGCCCTGTGTGAAAAAGTAATTGCCCCCTGAACCTAATAACTGGTTGGGCCACCCTTAGCAGCAATAACTGCAATCAAGCGTTTGCGATAAATCTTTTACAGCGCTCTGGAGGAATTTTGGCCCACTCATCTTTGCAGAATTGTTGTAATTCAGCTTTATTTGAGGGTTTTCTAGCATGAACCGTCTTTTTAAGGTCATGCCACAACATCTCAATAGGATTCAGGTCAGGACTTTGACTAGGCCACTCCAAAGTCTTCATTTTGTTTTTCTTCAGCCATTCAGAGGTGGATTTGCTGGTGTGTTTTGGGTCATTGTCCTGCTGCAGCACCCGAGATCGCTTCAGCTTGAGTTGATGAACAGATGGCCGGACATTCTCCTTCAGGATTTTTTGGTAGACAGTAGAATTCATGGTTCCATCTATCACAGCAAGCCTTCCAGGTCCTGAAGCAGCAAAACAACCCCAGACCATCACACTACCACCACCATATTTTACTGTTGGTATGATGTTCTTTTTCTGAAATGCTGTGTTACTTTTACGCCAAATGTAACGGGACACGCACCTTCCAAAAAGTTCAACTTTTGTCTCGTCGGTCCACAAGGTATTTTCCCAAAAGTCTTGGCAGTCATTGAGATGTTTTTTAGCAAAATTGAGACGAGCCTTAATGTTCTTTTTGCTTAAAAGTGGTTTGCGCCTTGGAAATCTGCCATGCAGGCCGTTTTTGCCCAGTCTCTTTCTTATGGTGGAGTCGTGAACACTGACCTTAATTGAGGCAAGTGAGGCCTGCAGTTCTTTAGATGTTGTCCTGGGGTCTTTTGTGGCCTCTCGGATGAGTTGTCTCTGCGCTCTTGGGGTAATTTTGGTCGGCCGGCCACTCCTGGGAAGGTTTCCCACTGTTCCATGTTTTTGCCATTTGTGGATAATGGCTCTCACTGTGGTTCACTGGAGTCCCAAAGCTTTAGAAATGGCTTTATAACCTTTACCAGACTGATAGATCTCAATTACTTTTGTTCTCATTTGTTCCTGAATTTCTTTGGATCTTGGCATGATGTCTAGCTTTTGAGGTGCTTTTGGTCTACTTCTCTGTGTCAGGTAGCTCCTATTTAAGTGATTTCTTGATTGAAACAGGTGTGGCAGTAATCAGGCCTGGGAGTGACTACAGAAACTGAACTCAGGTGTGATAAACCACAGTTAAGTTATTTTTTAACAAGGGGGGCAATCACTTTTTCACACAGGGCCATGTAGATTTGGAGTTTTTTTTCTCCCTTAATAACGTAAACCTTCATTTAAAAACTGCATTTTGTGTTCAATTATGTTATCTTTGACTAATAGTTAACGGTTTTTGATGAGCAGAAACATTTTAGTGTGACAAACATGCAAAAGAATAAGAAATCAGGAAGGGGGCAAATAGTTTTTCACACCACTGTACTTGCTCAAAAAAGCAGAAATTAGCTTGGTGTCAAATGCAATATTGTGAATGGATGCCACAGGACCAGAGCAAGGCATCCAAATCAAGTTGGCTGTGACATAGTAAATTAAAACATAACTAGCAAAATAAAATATTTTAGTTTAAAGACCAACAACAACAGTTTAACTTGTTCACAGATTAGTGTATGCTGTCTGAATACAGGTTTCGATGTCTGCCATGTTAATTTTATCACGCTTCACAAGCCTAACATAACCAACAATACTATGTTTGTTTTTACATTCCCAGAGCCTGTATCAAGGCACCTCAGTGGGAAGTCTGTGGGAAGGAAAAAGTGTGGCAGAAAACGCTGCACAACGAGAAGAGGTGACCGGGCCCTGAGGAAGATTGTGGAGAAGGACCGATTCCAGACCTTGGGGGACCTGTGGAAGCAGTGGACTGAGTCTGGAGTAGAAACATCCAGAGCCACCGTGTACAGGCATGTGCAGGAAATGGGCTACAGGTTGCAAATTTTGCATGTCATTCGGAAATTCCAGACATCCAAAAACCACACAACTACCTCTGCCCCTTCATATTCACAAATATGGTCAGTGGCATTATCAGCTGCAGCACAATCTTTACACAGGGCCATTATTTTTTTAAAATCATAGTATATATTAACATTAGTTACGTACAGTACATGCTCCTAAACCTTGTGGAAAGACTTCACAGAATAGTTGATGTTATAGCTGCAAAAGGCCAACATCATATTAAATCCTATGGATTAAAAAGTGGATGTTGCTCAAGTTTATACTGTATGCATGTGAAGGCAGGCAAGCCAATACTTTTGGCAATATAATGTAATATATAATGTGTGTGTATATATGTATGTCAGTTGTTTTTGCCTATTCTTTGACATAATTACATTTATTGCATCTTGATGCACCTTAATCCTAGGTGGGTTTTTTTTCACTCATAGGGAGCATTAAGTGATTTTTACATGCATACATCAGACAATGTTTTGCCAAATAGAGCAACTTGTCTAATAAATGTCCTTTCTTTTATTAGGTTGTTAAGAAAGAAGAAGCTCAGGTAGGAAGAGGACTGTCTTTGGCCACCACAAGAAATCGGGATTGTGACTTACTGAGTTTCTATCAGTCGCACATGAATGTTCCATGTTGTTTGGCCTCATCTATGTGCTAAACTTGCATTGTTTTAATTATTTAATTTTAGTTTTCTGTCTTTTAATTGGAGAAATAATGGTACAACAAAAAGTATAGGTAATGTATGGTTTCAAGGATGGTAATAAATGTTTTTGAGGAGAACTTGTTTGTTCATTGTCTTCATTTATACATGTAACTTTTTTTTTTTTAAAGTTACTTCATTCATAAATGTAACTTCTCTACATAAGTGAACTTTTTTGGCATAGAGATAAGTACATTTCTTTATTTCAGAAAAAGACTATTTGTTGATTTTTATGTATACTGTAATTCATAAAATTAAGTTTGTTCGTAATCATACTTTTAACTTGAGACTAATGAAAAAGATAATACCATAATTTACTCCTATTACTTTATACTACATGAATGTAATTTGTTTCTTTCAAGGTAAACACTAAACTTAAATATTATGTTAAATTTTAGGTTTTTCTAAAGTGATATAATCAAGTTGTTAGAAAATATGTTTTACTGGCCTAAGGCATTGTAATAACTTTTGTTTCAGATTTGGATGGATTAATTTCTTTTGCTTTGGGGAAACTTAAAAATATATTTATATTTAATCCAAATTAAACCTTAAATAATATTATAACATTTGATTTGAGAGAAAGTAAATAAATTGCTTGTAACAAATGGAAGCAATTTTTTAAAGTTGATCCAAAGTATAATTTTTTTCAGTGTACTTAAAATTTAACATTTTTGCTAAAGTGAAAATCCAAGTTGTTACAAAGTCGAAAAATTAGTTTTACTGGCCTAAGGCATTGTAACAACTTTTGTTTTTGATTTGGATGGATGAATTTCTTTTTGCTTTGGGGAAACTTAAAAATATATTTAATCAAAATTAAACCTTTAAATAAAATTATAACATTTGATTTGAGAGAAAATTGTAACAAATTGAAGCAATTTTTTTAAGTTCATCCAAAGCATCACTTTTTTCAGTGCAGTTTTTATTTTTGTCTTTGCTCTGAACATGAAGTGTCCAAGAATTATGGCTTGTGGTAAGTCCATGAGAGGAACATTTTCCCCTCTGTGCAACAGATAATTATTAAAATAATAAAAATGTGCATATCTAGGACACTGGCAATCACCCATGAAAAAAGTAGTTGTTGTAAGGACAAGTCCATCTGCTGCATCAAGGAGTGTCTTACATGTAAGAAAAGATGCCTGGATCTTTTCTCTGAGGTCCATCTAAACTCTGGTGATTAAAACAGCTGCCTCCTTACCACTCTGCACTGTGATAGCATGAATACTATCAGGACTTACTTGACCTACAGTAGGTGGATCATCAAAGACAGGTTTGAATATTTCTGTGTGAAGTATCTTACAACCCTGCATGTTTATTACCTCAGCAGAGTGAATGTGGCATTATAGAAGGAAAAAAAAAAAACCTTGTACTTACACTCTTCATAATATGAAACATCTTAACTCTGACCTTAACACTGAATGTTGATAAATGCAGGTTGAATTATACCCTTGACTGGAATGTTGATGAAATGGACTGTGGTTGTGAGACCTTCTCAGAGCTCTGTACTTCCCTGCTACTTCCACATCATTGACAAGATAATTTCGAACACAAGGTTATGCTGGATGTAACTGAATAGAATTTTTCTTACAAAGTTAATAATCGAAAAAACAGTCTTGCAGAGGAAAAAATGTCTCCTTGTTGCACATCAGCTTCCCAGTTTTGTTCTTTTAGCACACCTGCACTGACAACACAAATTGTAGGTGACCTCCAGGAGACTGTTTGGAACCTTTGGTCTGCTGCTCAAATTTAGTCGCACAAAATACAAAACGTGATCAAAACTTACTACAGTGAAACCTCGGATTGCGAGTAACGCGGTTTGCGAGTGTTCCACAATACGAGCAAAGATTTTTGACTTGGAAAACGAACAAGTCTTACGAGTACAGAGTATCATGTATCACACATGCACTTCTTGTTTTGACGCCGAGTGTCACGTGATCACAACTTAGTCAACGTTTTTTCTCTCTCTTGTGCTGCGGAATTGTAGGTAATCGTCTCCCCTGTGCATCTCTTACTTCTCTTATATTTTGGTATAATCAACATCAGTGCACGCGTGTACTGTTTACTATAACACTGTGACCACATGTGTGCGCGTAAAACGTTTTATTTTGTGTCTGTATGCATTTATTTTCCATTATTTCTTTTTATTATTTTATTTGGTTTCATTATTCAATTTGGTTTACAAGTGTTTTGGAATACAAGCCCGCTTCCGGAATGATTTATACTCGTAATCCAAGGTTCCACTGTAAAATATTGGAGCAAGTTAGGTTTTTTTTCTGTGCTACATACCTATTTATGATATTTGTCTCATTATTATTTTTTAAGTACTTATACTCCAAAACCATATTACAATGTTTATTTTTTCCTTATGATGTCAATGCATAAACATGTAATAGAAACAAGATGCTTTGAATTTGATAAATCAGAAATTTCCTAACTTTCATAAACCTTTAATTCAAACAAATTTATATGAATTAATTTTAAATTAAAGTTTGATTAGTGTTAAAAGTCTTTTAAAGCTGGATCAATAAACTGGTGAATATTTTTCACCTAAATAATTTACGAAAAATGTGTACCTATTGTACAGTATATTTGCACATAAAGGTTTTGTCTTTCTTTACCATTCAGTTTTTGTTTACATTTTAATAATTCATGCTAAATGCCCTAAATCAGACCTGTAAGAGCCATATTGTATTTTTTATGAATTTGTTGTTGTGTTTATTAATTATTTATTATAATTTATTAATTTGTTAATTAATTTCATTTATTTTAATTTATTCAATGCATTGGTTAAGCATTAAGCTTATTACACAAGCCATAAGCTTTGAATTTGTTAGTTAAGCATCCATTTTGACAATTGTAAGTTGGTCTGTGATGTCATTCCACTATTACATGCTTTTGTATGACTATCGTATGATAGAAAGTTCAGTTTAGATGCGGAAGTCTACGGGAACACAAGCTTGTGACTGTAAGCTAACAGTAATTAGATAGATATAACAAATGTGTTTTATAACCGTTAGGTAATCCTAAACCTTCTTGATACAGCAACTGGTGTTGTAACCACAGTGGATTTACTCAAGACGACTGTATGAAGTGTTGATTCTTTGATGCTGGAAAATAAAATACAAGAGACAAAGAACTCAATGGACTACGTGTCGTGAGTACGAACCTCAACCAAAGATATGCGTCAAAAATAGTGGAATAATATGTCCGCATCTATAAGACTCATGTGCATTTTAACAATTTAAGAAAACCCTTATCAAGTAAGTAACGGTCAGGTGTCCACAAAAGTTTGGCTATATAGACCATACTGTATAATATTAAGAACCAAAGATGTAGCTAATTGAAATAAAAGGGAAACAATGTTAAATAATCAATTTCCAGTGCTTAATTAGTTTCATTGAAGAGTAAGAAGTTTTGTCACAGGAATGTAATTTGGCTGAATGAAAACACTCACATCACAACCTGCTGTAGTTTAGGAGAATCCTGTAATTACAATGGATTAAAGATTGATTAAAATCTAGCTTCTGATTTTTCTAAGACATGCCAATAGGAAAAATTTAAATAAATAAAAAAAAAACTTTAAAACTTCCAAATAAAAAAAAATTCCTGTATATTTACAATATACTGTACAAGTATAACTTGAGCTATCAATCTAAATACTGTGTATCATGCAAATTTTACATATGAATAATTCAAATGGGTTTTTCCAGACACATGGAATGTTGCTGCAGTACATAATTTTTGTTTTCCTTTGGTATTTTATGAAATATTAATTTATCTTAATGGTAAGCACCGTTGCCTTGCGCCTGCCGGTTTCGGGTCAGTGTGCATGGAGTTTGCATGTTCTCCCCGTGCTTGGTGGGTTTCCTCCGGGTACTCCAGTTTCCTCCCACAGTCCAAAGAAATGCAGATTAGGCTGACTGGCGTTCTCAAATTTGGTCTACAAAAGGAACTAAATAAAAAAATGTAGTTTATTTAGTGACATGCCCCAACTGTTGGTTCTTGTTCTGTTTAAAATTCAGTTTCAAACAATGCCCTTTAATGGATTGGTACCTTGTTCTGGGTGTACCCCATCTTATGCCCTAAGTCTCCTGACCCTCCACCACCTTGTACAAATGTACACAGGATAAAGCAGTATAGACGAGGGAGTGAGTGAGTTTTAAAGAATTGTTTTAAACAATCTGATTTTTGTGATGAAATAAACATTGTCTTTGAGACTGACTCTGCCAACTATAAACTGCAAAAGACAAAGTGCTTATTTTATGAACTGACACCTTGCTTTTATGGATTTGTGTCAGGGGTATCTGTTTAGTTTTTTTCTGGAGGTCATCTTCAATAAGAATTGTGGATGTGTTTTTAGACTAGGAGTGTGGGATACGGATTAGGGGCAAAGAAACCGAGGGTACGTGCAGCTCTGCACGTGCTTCATTGTAATTGCTGCTCATAATCTCACTACTGGGATTCCACATAATTGTGACCACCTGATTACTAAAATCTATCAAACAATCATTGACACTCAACAAAAGAGCAGTCATTCGTGTTTTCTTTTTTACTTTGTAATAAAAGTTTGCATGTTTTTAATTGAAACATGCTAATTAGCAGGTTCAGTGATTTTTGGTATAAACAAAATGGGGAAAAAATTCTATTAGAATGAAAAAATATTAATAAATAATAATACACAGAAGGAAAAGTGAAGTCCTCTCTGTAGTGACCCCCAGTGGAGAAGACAGAAGGCCAGATCATTATCACTGGTGTACGGAAAGCGAATCTAACCCAGATATACTTTAATACAAGTCAAATCACAGCTGTGAGACATTTTAAAACGGAGACCAGCAGCTCTTTTGTTAATCACGTTTCAGAGACAATTAGTGGTGTTTTATGAACAGCAAAAGACAAAAACAAACATCAAAACAAAGTCCATTGTTCAATACAGTCCAAGATATGTATGCAGATTTATATCCCAGGACACGATAATTACATCCATTGATCTGTCACATTCCAAATATCCTTCTTTTTTGAATTCCCAACATAAATGAGCAGTCACAGTGGTATTTTACTCACAAATCCAAAGATTGGAATGTACTGCGATAAATACTCTATAACAAACTAGCAACTTTTCTGTTTATATTCTTGTATTTAAAAGGTGGCAAATAGTTTACGTAAGAAATTATAGATGTCTTATTTCTAGAGATAATATAAATTAAATTATTGCCCCCTGTTACAGAAGTTGTACTTTATTTCTTAGAAAAAAAGGTTGTGATAAAAAATATATATATAAGAAAAAAAAACATGACTGTACAGGAAATTAAACTTTGGTCCACGCCTACTTTTCCTCTAACCTTGTAGGATATTTTACAGAATGTGAACACCCATACATACATACACACACACACACACTCACACAAACAAGCTTAAAAACATACCAGTCTATGGTGATGCATGACCTCTGTACCGGTATGAATAACATAAAAAAGTGAGACAAGCATTTAACAAAGCATTTTCAGCCAAGAATTCAGGTCTGGGTTTATTTGCTGAGGTCATGGCATTCCCCTTCCCTCCCGTCCTCACCCCAGTCTCAGTGCTGTCATGAAGTCTCAGGTTCATGTCTTTGCAGAACAGCACCTTCATTGGTGCTTAAAACTGTCCACCAAACATGAAGACTCGCTTTACTTTTTGGAAAGAAATTTCATTTTGTTTCCTGCAAAAACAGAGCTGTCATTCAGTAACAGGTTTCTAATCATAGAAGCAAATAATTTTTGTTTTTTTCCGGAAAATAGAAGAAAGCTTACCTAGACCTTTGAGGAACTTGTTAACCCCTCGATGTTCAGCTCCAGGCAGTGAGTCCAGGTAATCCTGAGCCCTTACCTCAAACAAGCCTGTACAATGATAAGGTATCCAAAAAATTATGTACATTTTTAACATTAAGGAAGGCTGTAAAGAGCTTGATGAGCACCTAGAGTACCTCTCAGTCCCTGCCTGCGAATCTCTCGTTCCTGGATAAAGGCTGCGAACATCTGCGTCTCCATGAAGACCTCCAGGAAGCGGCGCAGACTCTTCGAGGACACGGCCTTGCGGAAAGCCTCGCGTTGGAAGGACAAAGGTGTGGGTGAGGAGGAAGAGGCTGATGACTCTTCATCACGTTCGCTGCCCCCCATGAAGAGTGAGTAGTGCCCGACTATCTCCACAAAGAAGCGGACAAAAGCCTCGGACACCACAGCACTCAGAGAGCAGTGCTCTGAAAAAGAAATACAAATAAGAAGAATACATGAGACAGTTTCATTAACATGGGACACTTGTGAAGCTCAACACTTCAAAGCTTTATTCTATTATTCATCCTGAAGTCAACTTCGCTGTTAATACTATGGATTATAAATCTCAAGCTCAAGTATTAGAACGACTAGAAGTTAGTGTGCCATGAGAAACAGATAATGTACCTGCTCTGTCAGAGGCTAACTCTTTCCTCTTCTCCAGGACATTCTCAAGAGCAGTCTGAAGTTTGTGAGGCAGAATGGAGTCTTCATCATCCATCTGAAGAAAAAAAAATACAACATAAAACTGGTAAGTAATATTTCGAAAAGAGCCATCTTTTTTTTTTTTTTTACTTTGAATTCATGTAAAATGTGAGACTTCTTAAATTTTACTAAACATTCAGAGTGTTGAACACTGGCAATTCATTTAATCTACAGATTGTTACTGCTTCACGTGTTTTTAGTGAGTCACTGAAACAGACTTTTTACAGGAAGGTGAAAAACTTGTACCTGTCGTAGGAAACGGCTATTGCCAAGGTCCACCACCAGAACCTGTGGGAGAACAGAGGAGAGAATAATGTCACTTCCTGCGGGTGTACCAGCATCAGTTTTATCTCCATACTCCTATTGTTTAACTGAGGAACAAGGTCAGAGTTCAGGGCCAGCAGATACAGGCCACCTGAACAGGAAGTGCTCATGGAAAATCTTAGAAAAGAACTGCCTTTTCACCTTCTGCCCAGTGCTGGATTCCTCTCCACACACAAACACACACACACACACACACATGCTATTATTAGAGGGATTCACTCCTCTTTTTGGCTTTTATTTCCTTCCTTATATGATATAAAAACATATTTTAAAAAACTCTCTGCTGGTGATTATCTCCCTATAATAGTATTGTAGTTTTATATACTTCTTGTTTTATTCCTCCTACACTATACATCCATGAGATGAGTTAGTTCATGTTATATGTTACGTTAAAATGGCTATAAACAGTCAGACATCATCAGACTTTCTTTTTTCTCATCTTGTCACGTTACACAGAAAACATGAAGATGTTTCTGTAACGGTTGCAAATCACTGACACCTGAGACATTCATTCACCCACTTACTCATAATCTATACAAATTAACCCTGTATACAGGCTCACGAGGGGCCTGAAGCCAAACCCAGGAGACTTGGGTCAAAAGGTGGGGTACTCCCTAGACAGGGAACCAATTCATCAGACGGCACACATATGTATACACACACTCATTCACACACTACAGGCAATTTGGGAATGCCAGTTAGCCTAATCTGCATGTCTTCGGACTCTGGGAGAAAACTGGAATACCCATCAGGAAACCCATCAAGGATGGGGAGAACATACAAACTCCATGCACACAGACCACACGAATCGAACCCGGACACTGGAGGTGCAAGGCAACGATGCTAACCACTATGCCACCGTGCCCCCTACCTGATACACTGTTTATAAATTTTAAATAAACATTTAATTACAGAAAATGTATCATTGCAACATATCACTTCATTATTAAATAGCCTGTTTATTATGAACCTTGGATCATGTGGAACATACACCTCAGAAGTTATTCTGTTACATAATGATGATATTCCCCAATTCAATCCCTCACAGGTGGAAACGGGGTCTTACCTCCTCCAGGGGGAGCTCTTTGAGTCGAGGCAGAGAGCTGGACAGCAGGCCCACAATGAAAGGAGTAGGAGTGCAAACTATGTCCATCATAGCAGGTGGCAACACAGGGATGTATGTGTGCTGCCATGTGAAGGGGTAGAGCAGAGCCACCACTGCATGACAACACTGAGACAGTGTGCTAATGAGAAACAGAGAGAGAGAGAGACTAAATTAGATTCAATATTACTGTAACTGCACAGGGTACAACAAAATGGAGATGGAACCAGAAAGTGCAATAAAGTGCAAATACAATATAGAGGAAAAAAGGTTAGTGGGCAACTGACCATCACACTCATATGAGCCCCTTTATAAACTGTGGTACACAAATGTATAGATTATGAATAGATTACATGCAAATACTATGCATTCAGTATACTATACACTATTAATATATAGTGTTAATTTGCACAATATAATTAGGGAAATACAGGGGAAAAAATGTTCCAGTATACACATACTGCTCCTCTTTTGAAACATTATAAATATGTCCAGAATTGTTTTGCTGTCTTCTTGCTCAACACACTCTTGAAAAGGAGGTTTTGTTTTTAGTCTGGTTAAATAACAGTAATTTATGAAGCAGTACATAAATGTTATGGCATGATTAAGTGATTACTATAAAGAATATAAATATATTCATTCAGCGATTCATTCAGCAGCTGCTGCAATTTAAATTCCTTAGAATAAGCAGACATAAGTCTAAAATAAGAATAAAAAGAGACTTTTGAATAAATCATTCCTGCTACGCTAGTTGATGCTTAACAAAACTTCCTTGCTCCCTGTATGTGCTTCAATATTTTTACCACAAGGTGGCACTAGGGTACAATACTTCAAATTTCACTAATTGAATAACTTGAAATTAGGGATTACATGAAGTGTGCTGAACAAAACCAGATTGATTACTTTTTTTTTTTAAATCCCTCGCATTAAGGAAGCCATTGCTGAATACACTATGACAGACTAAATCCATTAAACATTTGTCATAATGGTGGGCAAAGATCCGTCAACAACCCAGGGTTAAACTGTTGCATCTGTGAGTAAGTCTGTTTTCATTTATACTCCTTCAATAACAATTTGAATAGATGAAGCCAATTTTCCACTCGTTTCTGAGCAGGGGACACGTCATCCTTCTCTGAAATCATCTCGCTCTCTTTAACGAGCACTGGAGAAGAAATTACAGCGGAAGAATATTGATTTATATTGCATCAAGCAGAGGAATCTAATATTTTTAATCCTGCAAAATCTACACAGCACAGTTAATCTTGATTTCGTTAACACAAGCGTCTGGCACATAGTATCTTTTTCCGAATGAAGAAAAAAAAAAAAAACAACTGTGACTTTAATTTCCATGGCAACATTATAACAGTTCAGCATTTTTTCCTCTAAGTCAGATGGTTCCAGGGGCCACAACTTTTTCCTCCGCTTCTCGTGTCACATCTCTGTTTATCTGCGCTCCTGAACATTTATTAGAGTCTCCGGAGCCAAACTCTTTGGTTTGTAAAACCACTAAAGTAACCATAGTGTAAACTTGTTATTTAATAACCTGGGCCATGAGAAATGTTTCCATAACATAATATACATATCCTCTTAGCATGATTATGAAAATAATAATTTCTACCTCAACAAAAAAAAAAGTGAAAATATCTTGAATATAGGCAAAATGTCATATAATGAGGTTACAATAACCCAAATCTATTTTTCAACTTTTTTGAGTCATATTTTACCCAAAAGCTTAACATTGTCTTATTCTACTGAACATATTGTAACTACTTTAAAACCTTATATGTGGTTTTACTGAAATCTCATAAACGGTAACACTCAAATCCACCTGATGATGATCGTGAGACTTTTACTTGCCACAAGGTAATTTTTTGCAGTGTACGAAGTAAATAAGAATACCTGAGCTTGTCTGCCGTAAAGATCACTCTTCGCTCCAGAAGCAGAGAGGCGAAGACTCTCAGTAGAAGACGCAGACTTAAAGAGGAGAAGAGACACTCAAAATCCACGTGCTCTAGACGTGAATCAGAGGGACGACACAGTTCTATTACCTGAGAGAGAGACAGAAAGAGAGAGAGATTCATCCATTGTACAGAAGATATAATCACAGAATAAAAAGTAAAACAGTTCCCTATAGCATTCTAAAGGCTTCTACGTTTTGATGAAACCCCGTTTGTGTAGAACCCTGTACCTGACAGCAAGTAAAAGCCTTTGGGAATCTTGACAATCTATAGAATCCCTTTTTATCTAATTACACTATATGCTTGATGTACCCCTAACCATCACACCCATATGTAGGCCTTCAAAAACTGTTGACATACATTTGAAAGCTCAGTAATGGGGCATTACAATTTCTCTCCACTGGAACTAAGAAGCTCAAACATGTTCCAACATGACAATGCGCAAATTGAGCTCCATGAACTCATAGTTTTTCAAGGTTTGAGTAGAAGAACTTGGTTGACTTGATTGACCTTAATGACTGGACAGGCTCCATACAATATTATACTCCTGATATTTGTTGTACCTATAGAATATAATTTTAAAAATAACCCAGTTTAAACATGTAGCCTTTTATACAGATTACTTTACAGTACAGTATGTCCTAGATGCTTATGTGATGTCTTCTGCATTCAACTAAACACAACTAAAATTTATTAAAAAAAAAAAATATGACAGTCTCAAGGAGAATTCGCTAAGCTGCTCAGTCTATGCTTTTATGAAACTGTGTATAAAAAGTGTATCTACATACAGTAAGTGAAACTACTGATGCCTTTTAAGTAAAGGATTAAACACCCGATATCAATCTATTCTATTCTAGTTCTACATTCTATATATTTTCCTCTAAGAGAGAAAAAAACATTTAATTGATGATCACTTTACATACTACAGGTTATATTATACACTTCCTTAATAGTTTGTGGTACATCTGGATTAGTTTTAAAGAGGTGCCTCTCAACATATAGTTCGGGACTTACGTTAAACCTTTAGTAACGATTTAACTTACGTTTTTAGGGTTTCTGTAGAGCACTGCTGACGGAACATACCTCAGTGCCTGAACCTGGCAGGAAGTTCTTCACAGTAATCGTTCTGCCTGGGGCGGGGAATGGAGCCTCCATGATGCCCCTCATGAAGGGCTGCACCAAAGCAGGGGAAATCGCTCTCCTTTTCTCAACCTCATCCAACATCTAACACAAAGAGGTACAGATTCCCACAGGCATACATTAGGAACATGTATACATCCAGTATTATATGTCTTACACATGCTTTTTTAATACATTCATAATATTGTATATATAATATTGGATGAAAAATTCGTTGATGTGTGAACACACTTTTGAGAAGAGGTCGAAACATCCCAGGCGACTCACTATGCAGTAGACCTCAGGCAGGCGCCTCCCCTTCCCACTAGGCTGTGGAACAATATTCATATACAGACACGCACACACACACACATACATACACATGCTTAAGGCCACTATATTCTCATTCTAACAAGAAGAAACAGCAATCACCCAAACTCAAGTTTCCTGATTCCAAGCAGCAGGAGAGTCTTTCATCGTTTTAATGAAAACACATCAATAAACGGTTCCATATGTTCAACCTTATTTTCGGAAAAAAAAGCAATCAGTTTTAATGGTATAAAAAAATAGCTCACCAGTAAACGTCGACAGTAGCCAAATCTTCTGCTCCCATCTTCCCCCGTCAAGACAAATGAGAAAGTTTCACTAAAATATTAGAAACACAAAAACATAAAATGTTACTTATTGTCCTAATGCTTTAACAGTGTTTAGTGATGATGTGGAATTTAAGTTAGTTACCTGGGGAAATTGTCTACTGGCGCCCAATCTTTGGCATCAGGAAAGCAGAACTGAGGAATGACCTTCAGCTGATCTTCAGCCTCTCGCATGAACTTGAAACTCCTTTCCAGCTATATGTACAAAAGTCAGATAAAGTAGACTCTTTAACACATTTCATATGGCTAACATCAATCTGGATAATCTACTTTAGATACACTACAAACAGTCATTAAAAAGGCTGAAATGACTCTCAAACATGGCAACTGTTTATAGATGTTATTTATGTTATGATTATCCAAATTGCGCATTCCCAAAAGTGTTGCCAAATGACATAACAAGCTTGAGATTTGTTCTGTCATTCTTTGGATTTTTTTTTAGACCAATAACATGGGTCAGTAAAGATGACAGTCTACCTTAAGTGGGAACTGCTGAGTGACTTCGGGCAAATAAGGGGCTCCTGCTTTGGTTTTATGTAGAGCCACTACGAGGAAGTACTCAAACAATTTCCTCTCCTGTAGGTCCATCAAATCTCTCTCCAGTGTGCGATACCGGCCCATCTGTTTTAGCATTGACTGTACTGACACCAACCGCTGGCTGTGAGCTAGTACACCATAAAAGAACAGCATTCGACCCATTGATACAAACAAAATCTCAAGGAGATTGTAAGAGAATGAATAGACATCTTGCATATCTGCTCCAAAAGGAGTTCAATTCACAGTTCAATTCATTCACCTTTCAGCTTTTCCTCTGTGTCACTCTCTGATTCACTGTTTTCATCTGTTACTATACCACCCAAAAAAGAACAAGATTAAAACAATTAGTATGCAGGTAGTGACTCACACATACAGTATGTAGCGTTTTGTTGAGCATGTGTATCCCATAAAGCAACACAACGTTACCAACCTTGGAAAAATTGGGTCAAACACAACTGACCCAAAAATGTAAACATGTCCATAAAGCTAAGTGGATACACGTGTGGAGGGAGAGCAGAGAAGGCGAATGAGACAGTGTATAGGATAACACAGTAAAATCTCTTAATAGGTGAGCAGAACTGGAAAGCACTGAGAATCAGTTGCAATCATATTCACATGTGTGGTAAAAATACACAGAGATTTAAACACACCTCGGCCTGAGCTGGATTCAGTCGACTGAGAGACTCGCTTCATCTTTTTCTTCCCTCTCCGGGCCTCAAAAATGCCATTTATTTTCAGCACCATCTGTTGGAAAAGAAAACAGCCAGTCTCTTTTATCAGGTAAAGACTAATCTGTATTTGTTTTAAAGGCATCTGTTTAAGACTTTAACTCATGGCCTCAAATGGAAATATTCCCTTTCTGTTTGCTACCTTTTTCCATTAAATTATTAAAATTGCTTTTATTGTCTAGCTCTTCTCTTTATCTATCTCTTTGTCCAAGGGTAACCTAACACAGCTCCAGAAGACAAATTTTTTGAATGAATTCTTTGAGTTATGAATAACAAAAATCGCTGTCTTGACAATACCTTAGGGGTTTTCCTTCGTCTGCGGTTATAGGGGTCTCCAGAGAGGCTTGGCGTATCATCAGGGCTGCTGGGGGTTGATGGTGGGCTTATCCTTGAAGGTGACGCAATACCCCCATCTCTGTTTGTCTTGCGCAGATCTAAGAGTTTGAAGCTCCGCCGTTCTGCACTCTGCCTGAAAAAGCCAGGCTTAGAGGAGAGCTAGTTTTTGTGGAAATTAAAAAGAGAGTCAATATGATGTACACTTTATGGTGGTTTTATTTCTTTTTAAATAGCATGAGATAGTATAGGTATTAAATAATTCCATTGCTTTAGTGTAAACACCTTAGTTGGAACATCAAGAGTGGGAGACAGGGGAACAGGATATTTGTTTCCAACACAGCGGTTTTCCAATTCTATGTCTTCGTAAGGGTTTTCTTTAGATGGAGGATCTGCAAATGGTGCAAACATATCGTTATGCACATTTATTCACATTTTCCGGGTTATATTTTTGCTTAGACTACAGTAACTTGCATAGAATAAGACATTATGTCTCAGTATCATGCAGAGTAAGCATTTCTACCAACAAGATCAATTTAGTTTGTCCATCATTACCATTTCAAATTTAAGCTCAGCAGATTTCTAATATTTATACCACACCAGTAGTATGGTACTAACATATCTAATGTGATACAGTATGTACAAACATATCATATTAGATACCGTGGTATCCACCAAGTATGGTGGTACACACCATAGTATTAACACAGTACGTACTAAAATGCCACAGTACCCACCATGGTATTCATGAAAAAATAAAATTAAGTGGGCTAATAATCTGTTTATAAACTAAACCATGGCTAATGCTAGCTATCATTTTAGCCATTTCCTAGATAATATAAGCAAGAACAGTTAGCTCACATTGTTTGCTTTTTCTGACATAATATGAAATTAGCTAATGTATTTGTTAGACTGTGTGGCTGTAATTGAAGTGTGGAATGATAGTGTATCTCGGCCATACCGCTGGCATTTATCCTGTCAATTAATTATACCTTTAATTGTGGTGGAGCCTACTGTACATACAGTATGTGTGTGTGTATGTGTGTGGCCTACAGTTAGCTAGCTCAATCCAAACACTAAACAAGAGCTAGCTTGTTTCTAAGGGTTTTTGCTAGCTCTAATTAACAGTGAGCAGGGTACAATGTGAACTAAATTATGACGATTTGTAATATTGTTCACCCTCTTTTATGGTTCATGTTTCTTTTCTAGTCTAGTTTCTAGTCACATCCAAGTTTGGCCAATGGATATCTGGCAAAACTACTGCTTGCATCATCTCCTTGTTTCCATAACAGGGTTTGAACTGACGTCATGTATTTATTCGCCTCATATTTGTTTAAACCAGATGGTTGATATTGTGCCAAGTAATCGACTAAGCTAGCACCAATTACCAGTAGATAGACACAAACTGCATAAAAATGCAATGTTGGAAAGAATTTTTAGACACAGCAATCCTCTTCTATGACAATTCATCTACCAGATGTGACTAGTGGGAGGAGAGAATGAGACAGGGACATCCAGTTCCAGACCTAAAAAGCACACAGTGCTCTTCAAACTCATGCAGAAGAAACAGTGTACTCTAAACCCAACTTCCTAGTAGTGCATTTAGGTATTCTTTAGCAGTATTTTACGGCTGTCTGGGATCTGAATTCTGTTTGTGCTAGTCTACCACACCTAAAGGACATCTTTTCTTCCCTAACATTCCCATCTCCAAACACTAACCAAGCTGTTCCTTGACATAAACAGTGGTGATATACACACCAGTACACAAACTCTTTACTTAAGTAAAAGTAACTACTCAGTTAAATAAATACTGTGGTAAAAGACAGCGTCACAGTCTTCATTTAAAAAAGAAAAGTACAGTACATTAAAACCTTAAATTTACTAGGAGTGTTAAAGAGAGATTCACAAAAGTTAACAATTCTTCTTTTGAAGCAAATACTAATTCCTGGCGGTAATGATCTCTTCCTACACCAAGGAGCAATAAACGGCTAATGAATTACTAGCTAATTAATTAATTACAAGAAGTTTTCTTTGTTAGCATGATAACTCAAATAATATAAGCTAGCTACTGTAAATGTGAACATACATCTAGGCATTTGGCAGACGCTCTTATCCAGAGCGACTTACATTTTTATCTCATTACACATCTGAGCAGTTGAGGGTTAAGGGCCTTGCTCAAGGACCCAACAGTCGCAACTTGGTGGTTGTGGGGTTTGAACCTGGGATCTTCCGAACCGTAGTCCAATGCCTTAACCACTGAGCTACCCCTGCCCTGCATCTAGCCTACACTATATAAAAGCGTAAATAAAACCTAGGCTATGTCTCAGTTTTAGATTAGACTCTTTCCCAGTAAATACTCTAGTGTTTTTTAACCTTGCAGTCGAATTACTATAGTAAACTACAGTAAAATACTCTTGTATACTATAGTAAATGCTACAGTTAACCTAAGTGCATGGTATTTACTATGAAAACATGTACAGTAGCTTGTAGTAAGTTACTGTGGTAAATACTAGAGTTTACTACAGCATGTAGTAATTATTGCAGTAAATGCTACAGGTTACAATTCTTTGGGGGCCGTTAGTATAGTAAATACAAGAGTTTAGCACAGAGTGGTGTAATTATATCGTAGTAAAGGCTACAGTTTACTACAGTTTGCAGTCAGTTCGTACAGTAAATACAACAGTTTACTACAGAGTGTAGTAATTACTATAGTAAAGGCTAACATTTACTACAGTGTGTAGTAAAGTACCATAGTAAATACTACAGTATGTGGTAGTTACTATGGTAAATGCTAGCTTACTACAATTTGCAGTCAGTTTGTGTAGTAAATACAACAGCTTACTACAAATTGTTACTATAATTACTATAATAAATGCTACATTTTACTACAGTGTATAAGTTTGTGTAGTAAATACAACAGTTTACGTCAGTGTTTACTAATCACTATAAAAGTGCTACAGTTTACTACAGTATACTATAGTAATTGCTATAGTAAACCATGGTATTTTTATTACTGACTGCATTTAAACTGCCCAATCCTAAAACAATTTGCAAAAGTACTATAGATTCTAGAGAATTGTAGCTATTAGAAACTGGAGATTTTTCAGTAACAACCTTTTTTTTTATCTATTCCCACATTTGAATAGAAATATGTGGAATTTTTAATGATTGTTTCACAAGAAAATAATGCTTTAGATATCATACTGACTTTGCAGTAAGTGTGTCATGTTAGGGATGTTTAAGCTAATTTCCGAAAAGTTGGGTTTATCTAGAAATTATGTTGCATATAGTAAACACCAATTTTTTCTCTGGTGCGAAACAGTGCAGGGAATTACCCAAGATATCTTCATAGACGTTCTCCTCAGATAAAGTATGTGTGAGACCCAGCTTGGACTGAGTGTACCAATCCACTCGACAGCCCTCAGTGGAAGACTGCAACAAATCCTCAAACTCATACGACTTCCTGCAAGAACAGCATTAAAAAAAACAATGGATGTTACTGATAAGGGGAAAGAGAAAAGTAAACATGCTGGTTAAAATGACTATTTTTTATTGCAGAGCCTTTTTGTCTCTTTAATAATATGACTAACGTTGAGATTTACACAGAAGAAAGTGTTTTGAGAGAACAATATCTACCTGGAGCAAAAAGTAAACAAATAGAATAAAGAAAATTAATAAGAAGGTCAAGCAAGGAGACAGCAGGGACTACAGGAAATTGCTGAACTTAAAGCTCTGTTGGGATAACATGCGGTTGTGCACTTGACTGGGTAATGTGTAACCTTAGACGCAAGCTCAGATGCAAGTTAAGCAAAAATGGTATGGAAAGAAGTCAATTTAAACTGCTGAAGTATGAGAGTTTTCATAAGTCAAACTTCTTTGAAAGTCTAAAACAAAAGTGTTTTAAAGTTGCAACTCGACCTTCTACGTTTCGTTTCATTAATCTATTAAGAACAAACATTCCTGGCTGGTTTATTAAACAGCCTGAAGGCTTACCCAGTAAAGTGTTATGCCGAATTATCTCATGAATATATAACATCAGACCTCTGTAGCTCTCATAAAACATGCTGTAATCTTTAGGTATGCAGGAATGACTAACAATACAGTCATCAACATGTTCTCAAGCTCAACATGTTCTCAAGCTCTGCGATCTTTTCTCAGCAGGCACAAGACTTACAGACTTACAGTACAAAACCTACAGTCCGCTTTCATGTGTCATGTGATATTTTATACCCTCCATGGTTGGTAGAAAATATGGTACATAACAAATTCAGCTATTTATCACAAGTTAACTGTATTAGAGAAGAAACACTTAACCCAATGATTCCCAGCAGGTCCAGACTTACTCTCCTCACTTAAGCAACTACTTCAATTCACTATTATTTCACTGTAAATAAATGATTCGTTGTAATGGCTCAGTAATATTCTGGATGAATGACTAAACAAGACTCTGGTAGTTAAGGAAAACAGCAAAAAAAATCTAATTTTGTTAATTTTTAAAATACACTCATAATACAACAAAGCACTGCATGCTGCAAACCTCTCACCTGTTATTACTGTCTCGAGTGTGTTCTTTCCAGGGCCTCTGACACACCCCAGGTGGCGGAGGGCAGGAGGGAAGTGGTGGAGGGGGTATCGAGGGCAAAGGGGGTAGATTCCGCCTCCCCTTTACTGAACCTTGGGGAGGTCCAGGGTTGTTTGTTTGAGTGTGGTGCTGAAAGGTACGCTGAGGTTTAGGCAGAGGGTTAATGGATGGAGTCCCAGGTTCGGTGTACACATTCTCAGGGTCTCTGTTTCGACCTCGGCGGCTCCCTGCTCTCACCACTTCCACCATCCCGAAGATGGGCTCGGCAGTCTTTTTCTCTGCTTCCTCTTGCTTGTCTTTAGAAGGTGGGCAGAAATAGTTGCCTGGCAAGCATGGCTTAGTCGGTGTCTCCTTCATGGCTTGCTCAAGTTTCTTAATGTGCGTCAAAACAGACTTCTTGTCTTGGACAATGTCAGTTTTCCCCACAGGCACTTTGTCCAGTATCACATCTCTTTCCCTTGTACATGCATCTGAACCTTTCCATGATTCTCCAATCTTATTTCCATTCTCTTTGCCAATGTCCTGTCTGTCACTGTTCAACCCTTTCTTACTCTCTTTTCTTTGTACCTCTGCAGTTTTTCCATCCTTCTTTCTCACACTTTCAGTCTCTTTCTGTATGACAGACTGTACGTTTGGTCCAGCACTATCTGTTTTGCCCTCCCATTGTGATATTTTGTCCCTAATGCTGGCAGTGCTTTTGATTCCCACAGGATTTTTGGTGGGCTTGTTGCAGCCCCCCAGGCCATTTTCAACAGGATAAGTGTCACTCTGTCTCTTGTGTATGGGCATATTTATGTTCCCAGGGAAAAGATTAGTGTTGTCCAGGGATGTTAGGGGGGACTGTATGTCCACAACCCTGGACAGGTCCGGCCTGTGTGAGACCACAGATTGAGCGCCTTCAAGCTGCAAGCCACAGCACTGTATCCTTTACAGAGCAGAGACACAGATAGAGTAAGCATGTTATAATACAGTATCTGTGTTTTATAAGAATATTCCTCTATTAATCAAAAACTCTGGAGGTTCTGGATTACATCACTAATGTTGAAATGTACTGTATATTGTGTCTCCTCTGTAAGAGGAGGATGTAAGCTTTCTCTTTCTTTAATTATCCCCATAAAAATATGCTAGCTTGGATTTCAGCCAGCACATCCAATCTCATTGCTACAGAAAACAAATGGAGGAAATGTGAACCATGTAGCTTTTTTGAGTAACCTGTGAGTTGCTAAAAAAAATAAAAAAACTTCTAGGAAAGTCTATATGAAAGCAATTTTTGATTTTCATAAAGTCATATTCAATTACATTTAAGCAAACATGTCTCCACCATGTTGAGCCTTTTTCATTTTAAGAAGCATAAAGCAGTGAGGAAGAAAACTAGGTCAAACTCCAAAAAACCAACAAGAAGTAGGAGAGGGAGAAAAAAGAGAATAGGGAGAGGGAGGGGGTAAAGAGAAGGAGTACAAAAATGACAAGCAGACCAAAAAAGGCCAGTCTGATTGTATCCTTCTTCTTGCTAGAAGGAAATGGACTACTTGTTAAAAAGGTCCAAGCATGGAAGCTCTACTGAAAGAAAGTAACATCATCCACCACCCACGCCAACTGAGAAACTGAAGTCCTTTCCACTCTCCGAGCTTGACAGGTTAATAAAAAACAACAGAGAGGGAGACCATGACCTGATTGGAAAAGGAAAACATGAGGGGAAAAGGCTCTCTTAGGTTTTTGCCCTTATTTGTTCAGAATCTGGTCTTTACAATGTTATACCACTTAGTGACATGCTTAAGTAAAAAGAATGATCTCAGTCTACTCAAAGTTCCTCCATGCTGAATGGTATACAGCCTGAATAGCAAGCTATTTCATTCCAGCCCACAAATTAAGTCCTTATTTAGCTAAAGGAGCATAAATCTGCCTGGAGCTTGATTTTTAATACAACACATTATTACTGTGAATATAACATCTCAGAATATGATTTCCACAAATCCGTGTACATAATGTACAAATTGCTTGGCCAAAAGTATATTGACACCATCACAGCCATATGTGGACATAACTGCGACCACAGAATAAGAGAAATGTTGTATTCTGTAACATCAGGATTTTCCTTTAATGGGAAAGAAAAAAAAAAGTATATATATATATATGTGTGTGTATATATATATATATATATATATATATATATATATATATATATATATATATATATACAGTTTCCAGGATGATGATACCCCTGTGTTCAAAGCATGGTCCATGAAGACATGAAGAACTAACCTTAACCCTGCTCAACACCTTCAATTAAAACTAGGGCACTGGTGGCTCAGTGGTAGGTGTTTCGCCTGCCATGTGGAAGGCCCGGGTTCGTTTCCAGCCAGTGCCCACACCCCAGCCACTGGATACAGTGCCGGTCCCAAGCCCGGATAAAATGGGAGGGTTGCGTCAGGAAGGGCATCCGGCGTAAAACCTGTGCCAAGTTGTAGTGCGGACTGGATATTCCGCTGTGGCAACCCCTTGTCGGGAGCAGCCGAAAGACCAACAACAACAACAACAACATTTTATGCCAGATCAGTGAGCTCAAATCACCACTGCCACACATTAATGGTTTTTAAAGAGCTAAACAGTTTAATTTTACATTGAATTCTACTAAACACTCAACTTTAGCTTTAGCTGAAGATTTGCTCCAGGTGGGCAGTTGGGTATTACTCTCTTGAACAGTACTACTTCTTCTACAGTATGTCAATCAGAATGTCACTGTCTTGGACAGCATTACTGTCCTTTATGTCAATCAGATTGTCACTAGGCAGTCATGGGCACTGCATGTGTAAGATGGTAGTTTGCACTTTCCTCACACTGAACTCAGATGGTCAGCAGTTAAACTTAAAGAAAGAAGTCTGGTTTCACATTGCACAGATTACTCAAAGGAAGCATGTAGTCACCTTTACTGTTCCTGGTTTATAGCTATCATGATGAAACTTGGAGAAAATTTGATAAAAACTAATTTTAAAAAATCCTGAAGATGATGCTGATGTGTAATATGGTTTTTGCATACCCGTTGACTGACTGGTAGATGCAGTTCTCTGTGTTTGTACAGAGCAGCAGCGCTCTTCCACCAGTCATGATGCTAGCAGCTGGCATCCTAAGAAAACACAGAATATGAAAGTCAGCTGTAACTCATAAGAAAACTCATCTAATGCATACAAACACGCAAAAGGCGCAATTACACAATTATGATGCAGTGCACAAAGTTATGTAAATAGAAGAAAGATGAATTCAGTGAGTTTAGATTATTTGGAATTAAGCTGCTAAGTTGAGTTTCAAAGCACAAAATGTTCTCGTCAGTTATCGTAGCTGTTCAAATAAATACAGATAAACAGGTCATTAGGGAATATATTATTTATTCCTGATCTTGATGCATTTCAGACTAGTCTGTCCAAAATACTTGCATTAATACTTGCAGAGTGTTTAGAGAGTTGAAGTGCTGGGATACATACAAATAATCATACGGTATCTAACACAAACACATTCCACCTTCATACTGTACAAGCTGTTGTTCATGCATCACACAACTTTTCCCCTTCAGATTAATATACTTACACAATCATTGGACATGTCAGCAATGGTGAATAAAGACGCCACATTTTTACCCCAGCAGATTATGGACTGAGTCATGAATTTTGGCAATGTACTGTACACAAGCTGTGCAAAGCTTTGATACACACATTGGTTCGTGGAGGGTTTAAAACCAAAGTCAGGCACAAAGAGAGGTTCTTGTGCTGTCATTTTTCTAAAACACTGACCGAAATACCCACAGCTATGCAAGAAGCTAAATGCAAGAAGCAATAGTAAGTACCATAAATGATCATGTTCAGTGAACGTTAAAGAAGCAGCCAAACATGGCATAAAAATCGTAAATGCACTTTATTTTTGCTTGTTTGGTAAACATCGTGACTGAACTAGGCTACTACTATGATTACTTCGTCTCACAGGGGAGCACTACAATATTTGTACCAGGGAAATATTTTAATATCCATGTACTTATTAAACCAATAAAAAAAAGCCCCACTAACGTAAATTGATGGTTTTCTGGTTTCAGTCATTTTCAGCAATAAAATACAGCACATTCCAAGCATTTAGCTTTGTTTTGGGGATATTCAGAGCATTCTAAGTGCGTGTTACTACTCAATAGAGATGTTTGGGACAGGCTGTCCATGTGGACATGAGGCATGAACATGTGTGTTTTTGCTTTCTTTAAGTGCTTCTACCCGCTACCCATCCTTACAATGTATGACATCATACAGAGACAAGAAAGGGTAGAAGAAACCACTTAGTGACACGCCACCACTCTGTAACACTCTACTAATTACACCATCCTGAACAAAGGTTATCAATCGCATCCATCTATGTGCTTGCACAATCAAGTGCTTACATGATATTAATTACACACCATGTAACATATATTGTTGACTGAGTACAGTATTAGGTTAATAGATTGGACATCCTTTTACAATTATTTATCCAGTTCCGAGATGGAGGAGAATGGGCTTGGACGTTCTGAGTGTAGCTCCAGTACCTGTCCTTCAGAAGCTCTTGGCATTGCTGAAATCCCAGCGGCTGTGCTGGCATGCAGCATGAACTGATTGCGAGGGTCTGCCAAAAACAGTACTAAAGCCATTCTGCATGCGGCGTTCTTCCTTTTGGTGTGGCGAAGACATTTATTTCAAAGGAACTGCCAGCTTTTCTGTTTGTCCTCTGATTTAAAATCCATTAACAATAGTTAAGACTTGTATGATGGCTCTGGGTAATATAGTACACAAAGTTTTAGACTGTTATGGAAAATGACTGAATTCCATCTCTGAAATTGCATGGCTGACCTGCATGCCTAAATGATTTTCAGCTGTGTAAAGAGGTCGCACGTTTTCAGAAGAACATAAACTTTTTTTCTCCTCCTTCTATGCTGCTTCTCTTACTGAAACATAAAGGAAAAATGTACACACACACACACACACAAGACAAATGGAGAGCAGAAATGCATGCCTGAGGCAATGGCTAGGAAACTCTATAGGCTATTTTGAAATTTTTCTTTTCAGTATGTTCAACCAGTGCATATTTTGCACTGTATTGTTACTGAACTGTTACTGACATAAAAACAGGTTTAAATTTTTTTTTTAAGTTTTGATTCCTGCAGATATTTGGAGATATTTGGATGCAGTGTAATGTCACTCATGAAGCTCCACCTTCTTAATCATCAAACACTGATGAAAGTGAGGCCTCGATCTGTGGTATTGAGTGCTATGGGTGCAGACTCCTGAAATCCCATGCCAACTCCGTTTCGAGCTGGCATGCAAATAAAAAAAACTCAGAGGTTCATGACGTGGACCAAATCCACAACTTGTAAAGCAGTAAATCTGGCAATAGCCATGTTTACTGCTCTACTGCTTTATAGCCTCGGATGCTTCCAGCTACTTTAGACGCACTGCAGTGACTTACTGAGTCTTTTCTTTGTCTCTATTCTCAATTGTTAAACCTGACCCTGTAACACATGGCTGTTTCCTCAATGATGTGGTGAATGAAACAGCCATCTGCTTCGGGTAATAAAACATCCCATATACCCTGACTGACCTCTTACCTGTCTCGCTTCCTGACACATTGCTCAGGTTTGCATAAACTTGTTCAGCTATGCCGTTTTGCAAGCATTTGCCAAAATTCAACACACTGGTATGATAGTTTTTATACTAACTGGCATGGTTAGGGTTATATGTATATGTGCATACTTTTCGCTGAGCAGTGATTTCTGAACAATTATTCAATGAAATCCTCTATTTTAAATAATTTCCCTCATTACCCTGATGAGCCTCGTATTAAGCAAAAGTGTAATTACGGTTTTTGTTTTTCTCTGAAATGCCTACACTTTGTTCATCTTTATGCACCATTACAGTACACTTCAGCATTCGACCTGCCCCAAAGCCTATAAACTAAAAAGACACAAAAGCAAGCTTGACAGTATAAGAGCACTAGCAAGCTCTTTAAAAGTGATAGGCATCAGTTAGTGGACTCTGTAGAGAGTTTGTAGATATTAGTTAGGGTCAGAGCCGGGCCATCGACCTCCATCAGTTACATAACTAAGCATTCACTTCAAACAACAGATCAGTATCAAGGCACTGTCATCAGGGGTTGGGTATACACAGCATTTGAGAAAAGACAAGAAGAATAGAGAAACGCTCGAGGCGATTCATTGGAAGAATAAATACACACAAGTGTTTGTGAGACTTTCTAAAAAAAGTAAATAATTATACAAATGTGTTGGTGAAGGTGTTTCCTGAATGTTTACTGAGAAAAATATTATCCAGTGTTTGATTTAGGTAAACAATATATTTGTCATATTAACAGTCCTTGTTATTTTGTGTGAATGTGTGTGTGTGTGTGTGAATGGACATGGCTGAGCAGCCATCTGTGTTTGATTTTAAATCCCAAATGCAAAGAAAACCAAGACAACTCCTTCTTTCCAACTCTCGTTCTGCTGAGGACAATAGAAGCCGAACCCTGGATAGAAGGAGTATTCTACAAACACACACACATACACAGGGCAAGAGGCCAGGTCAAAGTTGAGCTATTTCCTTTTACAACCACAGGATGTCCAAAGAAAATAAGAATCTAGATACACACCCGCAGATCAGGAGTCATAATAATGGAATCATAATCACACATATCAAATCAGATAAGTGATTTCTGTGTCTTTGGGTCAGGTGTAACAGATGTCATTATCCTAAAATAATAAGAACATTAGCATGAAGCCTAGTATTAGTGCATGCCGTGGTTAGTTGGCAGAGATGCAACAATATGCTGAAGTCAAAAGTCAGGCTGAAGTTTGCTGTTGTCAGTGATATTCGTTGGTATTCGAAAAGGTCCAGCAGCCAGATTTCTCTCTCTTTATTCTGTCTATCTATCTCACCTCCCTCCTCCTTCTGCTAACAGCTGCTTCTCATAAAGCCTTTCCACAACCCTGGAGGACCAACTAAGCGCATGACATCATGCTCACTGCACCTCTCCACAGCAGAAACAGAGAGAGAGAGAGAGAGAGAGCGAGCAAGCATCTGTAAGAGTAAGAATGACTCTTTGGTTTCTACATACCTAAAATACACAACTCAACCATGTCTATTTGGAAAAAAAAAACAACAGGGTATAATAAATATGTATCTTCTAAGGTACTTTGCAACCACTTTACATCAATATCTGGGGCTCCATCGCAATGAAGAATTGTAGAAATAACAAAGGAAAACCTTTTTTTTTTTATTTGAGAAGTCTACAAGTAAGACTGAGCTAACTCGAGTATTTAGTCTTCTTTTTTACTCCTCAGCTCACGAGGGAACTTTCTCTGCAATCAATTTCACGCACTACTAAACAAGTAGCAAAGCTGAGCCCGAAACACAGTATGAAAGAGTGTGGAGTGTGTGTCTATTCTTTTGCACTGGTGGAGGCACTCGGTGGGGGACCAACTTTCACGCAGTGCCTCTGCGTTCAGTGAAGGCGCATTCCTTCAATTTCGAGAAAATCAACAGAGAGAGAGAGAGAGAGAGAGACAGAGAGAGGGAGAGAAAGAGGTTAATGTCTGAGAAAGAGAATTTGTGATTCAGTGATCATATAATTAATATTCACAACACATTACTGTAATTTTACATACTCATAGACACAATTTTATGTCATAACATTATTTACTTCTTACATACCTGCCTGATATAGTTTTTTGATATAGTTTTTTGCTGTTTTTTATATAAGTAAAAATATGATTTATGATTAGCAGCTATGATAAACTGGTGCTGCTTCAAATGCAGTTTTCAAAGTTGTCTTGTTAAACACTCATTTTAGTGACTGGTTGTAAACATTCATATCCTATAATTGTGTCTGCCCGCTGGATTGCTGTTGTTCGGAAAGGATACGTATCAGACAGGAACACGACTGGATGCTGCAAACAATACATGTATCGGCCTATGTTTGTTATTTATTAGTCTATTATAAGTGCTTCCCTCTGCTGAATTGTTTACAGAGCCATAAAAAAGACTTGGTGGCTTTTTAATGTCAAAACAGCAATTAAAAAATTGTGTGGATAATACATGAGTTACAATTCTGATATCTGAACCAAAAATCAAACTAACCATATGGTGATGATGATGATGACAATGTTATTTGTCACATGTGTCTTACAGCACAGTAAAAAAAATAATAATTCACATATGCCAGTTAGGAATCTAGGGTCAGAGCTCAGGGTCAGCAATGATACAACGCTCCTGGAGCCCAACAGTGGTACTGGGGCATGAACCTAGGACTGGGCATTTAATAGAAAATTAATTGAAACTGATATTCAAAACCTCCAACCAACATAATTTTGATGGTTATTTAGAGTTGTTGTTTTTTTTTATTCTGTTTAAAAAACCCTGTTTGTGTGTTCATTTACTGTCTCTTTACAAAACATACTATAATGTGTGAAGTCATGTGGCTCCACCATGTCCAGACTGCAACATGGAAGCAACATGGAAACCTTTTACATTACAAAAAATACCCAACCTTTAAAAGTTGATCATATTAACAGTAAAAAACCTCATCAGTGAGCCAAAAAAAAACCCTGACCTTCTGATCAATAGAGTTTCAAACATTTGAGCAATTTAATAGTAGCATGGCATCATACAAACACAGACAGAGACGAAAAGGAATAAGAAAGACAGGATGTGAGCCTTATATCCTGCCTTCACTACACACCCACTTGTCCAGAGGGAGAAGGCATTCTGCAGCAATTCCCAGTAGACCAACAGGTCAAAGAAGAGGAAGGAGTCCTTAGAGAATGTCCAAGTATCAGTCCATCTGTCTGTCACTGCAGAACAATGGACACGTCAAGGACAAATCTGTTGTTTTCGTTCTATTTTCACGACTATATTTGTCTATCGTGTTCAACATACAGTACATTAATGATTAATGGTTGTGAAAAAGTTGTCACTTGAGAAAAAGTTATCCTAGAAAGTTTGTAGCTTGTACAAAATACCAAACAAGCTTTGTGTACCCTGGTTTAAAAAAAGAAAAAAGAAAAAAAAAAAGCCGTTTCCTGAAAAAAGAAAAGATTTCTTGTCTTCATATTTTCAACCGAAAACCCTTTCTGCACTACGGAACCAGAGAATGTGTTGAAATAATGAAATATTTCCACAGAAAGAGCATTCTCTTGAATACATTTTAATCTGTTTAATCTTATTCAAAGTCAGTGTGTTGTCAGTTTCCTTTATTGTGCTTCAGTGCTGCTTTCTTTCAGTGTCATTGTATCATTTTACCTCTGTGTCTGTGTGTAACCTGGCTAAAATTCAACACAAACCGTTATGTGTACTTACCTTATTCAAATTCTGTAGACCAGTGTTTTTCAACCTTTTTTGAGCCAAGGTACATTTTAATTTGAAAAAAATCACAAGGCACACCAACAATCAAAACTGTAAAAAAATAATAATAATAATTAAACTCTGTAGCCTATATTAACAATATACAGCCATTCTTGTCGAAGTTTCTTGAACAGGAATCAAATCAACACAAAGAAAAAGTATTTTATGATCTTTCATATTTCTTCAGAATTTCGCGGAACGTCGGCAGGCAATTGCGGCAGCTGCAATGTCATATTATTCGCAGACTTAGAGGCCTGTAGACCAGTGTTTTTCAACCACTGTGCCGCGGTTACACTAGTGTGCCGTGTGAGGTCGTCAGGTGTGCCGTGGGAAATTATTAAACTTCACCTAATTGGTCTAAAACATTTTTTGAAACCTAATAAGTCTGTGAATAATATGCCATTGCAGCTGCCGCAATTGCCCGCCGACGTTCCGCGAAGTTCTGCACTTCCGCGAGGACCGTAAAAAAATGAAACGTTGAATTTTTCGCGTGGAAATATGGAAACGTACTCACAGCGCCACGTACTCACAGCGCCAGAAAATCATAATGAACCGTACTTACAGCCACCGCGCGTAACCGCATAGGTGAGATACGCGCGGTGGCCGTAAGTACGGTTCATTATGATTCACCACGAGTTTTTGGCGTTGTGAGTACGTTTCCATCTTTCCGCGCGAAAAATTTTACATGTTCAATGTTAAATTTTTCAATGTTCAATGTTCACTTTTTCTGGCGGGCCTCGCAGAAGTTTGCGGACCATGGCAAACTTCGCTGAACGTCAGCGGAACATCGGCGGGCAATCGCGGCAACTCACGGTGCCCAACACCGCATCTCACCGGGAGTCAAACCGCACAGGTGAGATAGGGGTATTAGTGATTGAGCTTCTCAACCCTGACTACTATAAAAACTAAAAACAGAGAGACTAAAAGCTGTTAAGGAAGAGCTTCGTGTGTGTCTGTCTTCAATTCCTGCCAGGATATCAGCTGTGTTCATCCAAACAGGCCCAGGTTTCACACTGAGTAGGTAGAAATATGAAAGATCAAAAAAGACTGTTTTCATTGTGTTTATTTGATTCCTATTCAAGACACTTCGATAAGAATGGCTGTATATTGTTAATATAGGCTACAGAGTAAAAATTATTATTTTTTTTTTTACAGTTTCGATTGTTGGTGTGCCTTGTGATTTCTTTCAATTAAAAATGTACCTTGGCTCAAAAAAGGTTGAAAAACACTGCTGTAGACTATTAAGAAGTATAACATTTTAAGTAAATAAATGGATGGATGGATGGATGGATGGATCGATAGATAGATAGATGGATAGACAGACAATTCCTGCCTGAGGGATTCTTGCACATTCTTCCTTGCCAAATGCTTCTACTATCTACTTTAGTTCTGTGAGATTTAGTTCCAAAATTTAGTTCCAAAACACAACCCACACAGGTTTTACGTCAGATGCCCTTCCTGACGGAACCCTCCCATTTTATCCAGGCTTGGGACCGGCACTGCATCCAGTGGCTGGGGTTTAAGCATTGGGCAGAACATTAACCCGGGCCTACTGCATTACAGGTAAAAAATAAAAAAAATTACTTACACTTTTATGCTTTACAGCTCCAGCTGTATCATTTTCTTCTCCAAACATACCTTTGCGCATTATGGCTATAAAGTTATATTTTATAGGTTCACAGGACCTGTTTCCAAAAATGTATAGGTATTCATTTGAAAACTTCAGATTTTCTGCACAGTAGTACTGTATACTGCACCACCAGTCCAGAGTCTGCTTAATAATCTTCCAGAAGGTCTTTCGCAGTCAAACCGTGGTTTTCATTTTCCTTTCAATCAATTCATTCAGAAAGTTCTCTTGGTCTTCGATCCTTTAACTTGCGCTTCACTGTTCCTGTAAATTGCCATTGTTTGATTACATTATGAACAAATGGCTACCAGAAAATGGCTGAATCTGAAAACTCTTTTGATATGTTATTAAATCCTTGTGCTGCTTTTTGAGCAGCAATTATTTTCATTTTAGAGTGCTAAGCAGCTGTGCAGAGGAGCCCATTGTTGGGACAAGGTTTGAGGCGTCAGTTTCTTTAATAAGTGTTGAAATGCGCATTTCCTAACAATAACTGCGAACAAGCCACAGCACTAATGAGTTAATTAAGGTTTGGGACCTTGGTTATTATCAGATCAAACCACTTGGGGTAGCCAAAATTTTGCATTCCTTTATTATTTTCGCTCTTAAACTGTACAAAAACAAAAATTAAGTACTAATCTTGCCGAAAATTTTATAAAGAGTTTGGAAAAATAAAAAACCTGGCCAAGCCAACTGCAAGTCTATGGACAACTTAGGGCTCAGTTTACGTTCCAACTTGGCCTAAGGGAAACATATTTTTTTATGAAATGCACTTAAATGCTCACTCAAATGCATGTTCCCCCAGAGAAAAAAACCCAGAAATCACAGAAATGTCTACAGTATTCTTAACTGATACATGCACAATAAGTAAGTCCTCAGCTTGTAGACCATTTTTGTACATGTAAGAACATGCTGAATACAGTCCACATACTACAGTTGTACTAACCGTTTCCATCAGGGAAGGGACCAGTAAGCAGATATTATTTAACTGCCTGTAGAAGTGTACACTGTGTAGACTTACTGACCACATTATCAGGTACATCTACTTTGAAGGAGTACGGTTTGGGACTTGCATCATGTTTCTTGTTTCATTTGCTCTCTAACTATTTGTTATTGTCAGTTTTTGACCACAGATTTACTGTTCATTTGATATCTTTAATTGATCGACTGTTCTCAACCCCATCACATTACAATGAGATAACCCTGCAACACTACTTCACTCATACTAACGATGTTGCGATGTCACTACCATTCCATACCATTACCACTTTTGTTAGGGTACTGTTTAGGGTTTGGGGATATTTAAAATTTATTCCAAGAACAACAAACAGAAATGCATTCAGAATTCACCTCTGGTGTTATACCAGTCCATTGCATACACACAATTACTATACACACTCAGAGACACTTACAGTATATGCAATTTAACATAGCCTATCTGCCTACCTGCATATTTTGTAGAATTGTTAGGAAACAGAAAGAAACCCACATGGGACATGCATGAAGAAATCCTGCAAATTGCAAACCCTGGACCTGCACCAATGTGCCACCCTGCTTAGAACAATCTAACACTTCAATTACAGTATGTCTTCCAAGTGGTGGTCTGTTTGCATTGATGTACAAGTAGAAGGGGGCTGAGAAGTTGTGCATAGTTGCAGACTTACTGACTGACTAACACTGACTGTAGTACAACAAGTTTTTGCATGTTAGGAGGTGATACTCCTGTTATATATACTACCGTTCAAAAGTTTTGAACGGGGGTCACTTTCTATCCCCATGATGGTTTGTGATTTTTATTTCTTTCTACATTGTAAAGGAATGCTGAAGGCGTCCAAAAATGCATTAATCTCCTTTGAACAGTTGATATTGAGATGTTTCTGCTACTTCTGCTCTGTAAAGACTTCATAACGCCTCTAATCTGAGGTGATGTTAAATGGTCATTTTTCAGGCTGATAACTCTAAATGAACTACTCGTCTGCAGCAGAGGTAGGTTTTGGTCTCGCCCTCCTGGGACGGCCTTCACGAGAGCCAGCTTCATTATGGTGCTTGACGGATTTTGCAAATGCACTTGACAATACTGTTCTTGCAAGAACTATTACAGAAAGGCTGACCTCTGTGTCTTAAAATAACAACTAACTGTTGTTTTTGTTGTTGTCATGTAATTACCTAATTCCATATGTGTTATTTTATAGTTTTGAAATCCCCAGTATTGTTGTAGAATGTAGAAAATAAATCACTAAACAACAACAAAGAAATTTGCAAGTGACCCCAAACTTTTGAACGGTAGTGTACATTAAGTGATAAGACATGAGATAATATACAGTATAGGCAACACTTGAGTTGCCTCAAGAAATGAAAAATGAAAACCTCGGTTTGACTGCAAAAGAGAGTTCCAGGAACTTATTTGAAGTCTATTTGCATAGACACTTGATCAGTCATTATATTAACACCACATTACAAACACATTAATACTGAGTATCAATTATAGCCTGGTGACATGGGCACCCTAGGCTTACCCATGCCAAAGGCAAGTCGGTTCAGTCCGATCCCACAGAAAATTCAACGTAGCACAAATCGGCAATGTTGGAAAGGCACCAGAACAACCAGTATTCCGCCACATATAGGGTCCAGCAGTCAAAGAGTCCAAGGCCAAAGACAAAGCAGACAAAGAGACCAATCCAATTACGCACCCCTGGGATGCGCCAAATAGCCAAGCAGATCAGTAGAAGCTTCACCCCACAACCCACAGCACCTAAAGGATCTACTGCCAACGTCCTATTGCTAAACACCACAGAACGCCCAGGGGTCAGAACTGACACAAGGAGAACAAAAAACCTAGGTGGTTTTAATGTTAAAGGTTTCAATGTTATGGCTGATCAGTGTATACTCGAATTCAAACTCAAATCCAATTTACTGAAGTAAAATCTGATCTAAGACCAAATTTTAGACATTTCCCATGTGGTACTGTGATGAGTTTACTAGGTTTACATTAGCACTGGAATGAGTCACATCCTGGCCAAACACATAACTAGGATTTCGCCCTTGAGCACAATATGACTGTGGTATATTATGATTTCTCCCCCCTTTTTCACTGTCTTCTTGCTGCATTTCTCTATGTGCTGACTCTGTGCCAGGTCTCTAGTTACCCTTCCTGTTTTCCCTCACGCTTCTGCGGTTCCGCCTGACCATTCCCACTGGCATTCCTGCTCCCAGCCCTGCACTCAAAGCATAGACAGATTCCTACAATTCCCTGTAGTATTCCCAGAGGAGTGCAGCGTGGCGAGAGCTTGGGAAAGTGCTCTTCCGGAGTCAAGGATCCACCAAGCAACGGACAGTTTTGGTCTCTATAAGTCACCACCCACCCCCACCCCCATTCTCAAAATCAACATTTTCAGACTGAATGAAACCCAGGCAGACAGAAGGATGAGAAGGTGCATACGATCTAACTCATTTTATGTCCATTATAAGAAATACAGGAAGTCAACTAAATAGTGTTCATAAGCCTTTTTTTTTTAAAGTAGGGCTCCATTTTTCTCTTTAAGCATTGGTATAGGCACTCTATAACTCATGATAATCTTTACCATTTTGCAAGAACCATAGAAATCCACCAACTTACTGCAATTGCACAGCTCTGATAAACAGTATGCGATTCATTCTCAATAATTGAGACACATGTCACAACATGGAGATTTGTGTCGCATTAAGACCACACAAACACTGCAAACAAGCTTTATAACTGAGTTTACATAAGGAGGCACTGTATCTGTCCTGCAAATACAGTACAAGAGACATGTCTTGAACAGCAAGCCAAAAGCCAAGACTGTGGTGGAAAAATTAGGTACTAAAACATCAAGATAATGAATAAAGATGCTTTTGTCTATGTCACGCCTAGAGAGGCAGAGCTTTTTCTCACTTTAGTCCTCCCATAATAAGGTTATGGAAGTGAAGTCTTTGACCATGAGATAGTTCAAGGACCCCCGATTTGAACTCTGCGGGTCAAACTTTGAAAACATTCTAATATTGAAACTTAGTATGTCAGTATGAGTACTTATAAATGGTGCCAAAAAGAATGTTGCTGGTAAGATGGAAAGGAAATATCTTTCTATTTATGTGGGGTGTTAAAGTCAAACCAGGAAGTGTGAATACATTTCTCATAAATGAAGGCATAAAACCGATTGACATTTACAGAAACCTCAAGCACAGTATGGTGATGAGACTCTTAGAAGCAGTAAAACATTTGAAGGATGCAAATGCTTTAAAGAAGGCGTATGTCTGCGGATGATGATCCTGGACACGGTAACTCAGAGCCCCTGTAGTGATTCCTGAACATTTAACATGTACTGTAGAAACATGATTCTTGAAAATCAACAGATATCTTGCAGAAGACATGCATCAGTCTGTGGGAACTGTGGGAACAATCATTTACAAAACCACTTGCACATTACAGGAAATTGGCTGGGAGTTATTGCCACATCCCCTATCCAGTCCTGAACTCGATACAAGCCATTTTCACATGGTATGGGGTATTAAAGTAGTTCCTGGGAGGCTAGTGTTTCAGACATGAACAGTTAGTTCATAATCATGGCTCCAACATAGTATTGAGAAATTTTTCTACCATGATGATATCCAAGCACTAGTGAAACACTGGGATAAGAGCATTAGTGTAACAGGGGATTCTATAGAGAAATAAACATAGTTTTTACTCTTATAACTGTGTTGTTATTCTGCACAAGTCAAAAAGTCCTGGCTTGACCATATATGCCTGGGTTTAAGATGTATAAAAGTTTGTTACCACTTTTTTTTGCATCTATTATCACCCACACTAAAATCATGTTGCCTATACTTTCTTTACATTCGTGAATATATTTTTGACCATCAATAAAGTGCAAGTATATACCTACCTAATGATTAAAAAGTGCATTGAACTGTTTTAAACAGTGAGACTGTGCCAAATCACTCCATCTTTGGTGTCTTTGAAGTGAAGATTTACATCCAGTATTTTTCACTATAGAAAACAAACTTCATCTTCTGCCACTTCCTCTCCCCCTTCTTTCTCATCCTGGGTTTAAAAAAAAAAAAAAAAAAAAAAAAACAGCTCTACAAAGTGCATTGAACCTTGACAGGGCCCATGTCAGAGCAGCAGCTTGCAAGCACGGCTCCAGTGGCAGCAGGGGGTGGGAGGGAGACAGAGGCTGAAGGAGGAAGGGAATGGAAGAAGTGTATGTGTGTATGTATGTTTTGTGTGTGTAGGTGTGTGTGTGTGTGTGTGTGTGTGTGTGTGTATGTGAAGGAAGGGGGCGGGCAGTGACCACAGCATCTGTGCTCCATTCCCAACCACTGCAGCACAAAAGGCAGAGAGCTTGTGGAATCCTGAGCAGCCAGAATTCCCTCACCAGCACACCGCATTCTGTAAGGGCTGCCACGGAGACGGCCGAGCCGCGAAACTCATGCAGACTCAGGGTCTGAAATCGCTTTAATAAAAAAGACTCCCTGGTCAATTACTGCAGCAGGACTGTTTCTGTGAATTGCAGTCCAGTGACTGAGCATCTGCCAAAGTGCATGTATTTATGCAGCTCAATTTAAGCCAGAGATCACTTCATACATTTCTGTTAATCTAGAGTGATAAAGAAAGTCACGGCTATCATGTCTCGTTCACACACATCACTTACGGAGTGATTATATGTTTCTTAAATATATGTGAGAAATTTTTTTTTAAATAATTTAATTAAAAAAAATTTAAAAATCACTTGAGTCATGTAAATAAAAAAAGACATGTAACAAAAAAATACATGTATTTTTAAATGAATCATGCAGTGGAAAAAATATATAAAAGAATAAATTGCATAAATTAAATTAATATTATGAAAGAAAATAGGAATAAACTAACCATGACAGTTCCTTCTTCTACAATTAATTATAATTAATTGCAATTATGTTCAAATCAGATAAACATCCGATAAAACATATCAGGTATGTTGGATGCTGCTTTACCTCTTCTACCACAGTGACTCTCTGAGTTAATCCCCAAGATTTATCAAACCTTATTATCAAACTACAAAAACCTGTAATCACATAACAGACTCAAAGGCAACCAGGCTCCTGTCTCTCTGCAATTCAATACACACCCGGTTTCCCTGCCATACACAACTCAAATCCTCCTCTTTTTAGCCTTCAAACACTCTTCACCTCTTGGAGACCTGAAGAGTAATAAACCTTGTCACTGGACAGTAATATCATGCTTGGCAGTAAGAAGCCTGTGACATGCTGAAGAGATGTTTTTTGCTGAAGAAGAGCCGAGAACTTGGGACACATGAATCCAAACCACAGTATGTATATGAGTCAGAGTCTGCGTGACACAGCTGAGCGTTGTCCGGAAAAGCTTAGAAATTCAATCAGGATTTATTCCTCCTCTAAGGCATTTTTGAAGAAACGTGTGTTTTGGAGTCACTGCAGCACACAAACTGGAAACCAGGTGCACCTTCGTGCATTGAATAATAAACAACACAGCTGGGAAATATGGCATGAAACACATTGTGTTAGTAGGTTATTAATGAATAAAATATTACATAATAAAAATAGAATTACTTTGTTTTTTTAACTAGAAAGGTATCTTCTTCTTGGGAATGCATATTGAATTCATATTGTGCACAAGCAAATCATGAACAAATCTTTAGTCCAAGATGTAAACATCTTGATGGAAGTTAACTTTGCCCCAGCTGCTCTGTTTACCATTTCTCCTTTCACTTTGTCTCTTTCACTGGAGCGCTGAAGAGAGACCATTGTTCTGTTGGTTAAAATGACTCGCCTCACTTATCCAATTACCCACTTCTTAACTGTGCTGTCTCTCCCTGCCTGCACTGGAATGCACCTATTTAACACACACCTCTCCCTTGCTGGGGCAAAACACCTTTCGGCGAACCCTGTCTGCAATCACACTCACAGTCTGAATGGAAAAGAAGTCCGAGAAGTGACTAATCATCAGAGTAAAGATTACATTTTATCTGCTTATTATACAAGCAGTTTTGAGAATCCCAGCTGATCTACAGTCATTGGATAGCAGTGCATGCCTTCTTTCAGCACACACACACACACACACACACAGATGTACCTGGCTTGGGTGGTTGAGCCCTGCAGAAGTGCTCTTGCAGTGGTCTTTCATTTTGTGAAACCGGACACTACTGAGTACGGCAACATCCACTCAATGATCTCTCTTGGAACAGCAAGTCCTTCTTCTTTGTTTCTCCTCCAATCACTCTTTCCTTGATCTTCTTCTGTTCTCTGGAGAGCCCCAAGCCTACTTCCCATGAACATTTAATAAGAAGTAAACTAGAAGCAAAGTGTCTACAAAATCTCCACCAGATTCAGCACAGGCAATCTTATCTCTCTCTCTCTCTCTCTCTCTCTCCTGCTTCTCTCTGCACTCTTGCCTTGGTCTCTCTCTCTCTCTCTCTCTCTCTCATGCTCTTTCTCTGCACTTTTCCCACCCCTCCCTACTACTTCAACAAGACCCCCCTCCCACTCTCTCTCTCTCTCTCTCTCCTTCCATCCCTCCTCCCCTTTCCCATCATCCCTCCACCCCCTACTGCTGAACTAATCTGCAGCTGGACAAGTGATTGGAGGTCTTGTTGTCCGGGTGATGAAGTGTCCTGTTTTTGGCACAAAAAAAACAAAACAAAACTGAACGCTTAAGTAACAGCCACAGAGAAAACAAAAAAACAAGAATTAGACACTGATTAGTAGTATATATACACATTAGGTATGTAACATTACAACGTTATAGGATGTAAACTATACCATACCAGATCTGATTGTTTTCATTCCTACATTTTCCATACATTCCTGGGAACTCAGGACGCGTGGAAGTGGACACCCTGAATAGGGTGCCATACCATATGCAGGGCACAGGCACACATAATCCCCATGCAATTATACACTACTGGCAATCTGGAAACAGCTAATCAACCAACACATGGCTTTGTAATGTGAAGGAAACTGCAGAAGCACAGAAAGATCATACAAATTCTAAACACACAGACCAAAGTTTATATCCCCCCCCCCCCTCCCTGGAGTTGTGTGGCAACAGTGCTAACCACATCCCTGACTTTGATTGTTTTGTCTCCAAAGATAGTACTATGCTGCCTGAAAAGTCATAGTCAAATTTGTGGTCTGTATCAAACAATGAAAACATTGAGTTCAGATCTGTCCAACACAATTTACAAAACCTGGAAGGATATTGTTGATGTCCATATCGGAATCAGAAAAGAAGTACAGGAAGCAATGCACCCATCATATACGGTACTGTATATTGCCCACTGTACTATTATTGTATAGTATTGTGATTTGCTGTTGCTTCAGTTGATCATGTCTGGCACAAAAACATTATGTGGAAACAAAATACAGTCAGGTGATGACTTAAACCAAAATATCCAGGTTCACACCTATGGAGTTTTACCTCTCTAATGGTAGAGGCCTTTTCCAGTACCACAATGCCAAGATTCGTCCGTCGCAAATTGTGAAGGAGTGTTTGTGGGAGCAGGAAAAATTATTATTTTCACACGTAAATTGGACATTATATTAGATAAAAACACTCCTAAATTAAATCATCCTGAGGTCTAGTTTAAAAGATTAATGTTGTATCCATTTCCTTAAATAAAAAAGCACTATTACTACTACGACAACAGCCTTTCTCAGTTGATCGTGTTTAATATGATCCACTTTTTTATTTCACTCTTTTTTTTTTTTTTGAGAAAATGTTATGTTTGGTCAGGTTGCCATTATTTTTCTTATGACTGTTCTTCTTGTGAATATTTTCCTTATTATTTTTCCACAGATCTTTCAATAACTGAAAATTGTTAGCTTCCTCAAGAAATTCAACTTGGAACTGTGTCTGATAGGGAAATGGTCTGATGTAATTTATTCACCTGACAATTCCAACCTTAAAAAGGTATAGTCTGGATTTTTTCAAGTCTGTCTTAAATCAAAACTTAGGTGCATATAAGTCAGTGGCGGCTGCTAGCTTTTGAAACAGGGGAGGCTCATATTTGGCCTTCATCATAAAATGTTTTTATTATAATTAAATTTATCATAAAAAAAAAAATCACCTGCAAATCCGCATGGGACTGAACTCGAATCTGTACTAGGCTATTTATTCAAATTCATTAATATAGACAAACATTGTTTTAATGTAATTAAACAAAGCATCTTTTTAATATCATTTTTTTTCTATTCAGTAAAAAAGTAACTTTTTCTAAATCAAAGTGACAAAAACCCTACTCTAAGGCTAATAAATGTATTTTACGATTTGGGACATTATTTAATACAATATTTATTACATTAAAAATGATTTTTCTATCTCTGTAAATCACACTGCTATACAGTTAAACGAGGCACTGAAGGCTGTCTGTCAATATTTTTAATCATTCATATTCATAACTCTATGGTAGTTAATGCCATATGCACTGTGTAATGTTTTATATAGACAGTTGGGTTTTCCAATTAAAACAGCAGCAGCATGATTGTTTTATAAAGTAGACTGTAGGTTCATAGAGTCTGTATTAAGGGCTTCATGTTCACTAGAGGAAACAGCTGGTGTGATGAGGTTGAACACAGCGAAGATTTACCTGATTAATCCCTCATGACATTTTGTAAACTGTATTTATGAGAAAGGACTGCACTGATGCAGATACAACAATTTATTTAAAAACACACACCTTCTCTTAATCCTCCTCGTGATGGTGAATTGAAGACCCGCTGAAAGACGGTGAGGAGCCGAAGTCTGCCGAAACTTTCATATCAAATTAAGCTTATGGAGAATTTTTAGGGGGTTTGAGTACAAATGTTAACTCGGCTAAAGCCCCCCTAAAAATGGAATAGCGACGCGGTCTGTAGCGCTGATGTATACTTAAGACATGCTGTCAATCAAAAAGGGGTTCCTGCAGCAGCCCAGCGTTCAGTCCCGCCCACTGCTCCATTCACCCCCAGAGAAGCTGAGCGCCCGTGGGAGGGACGATTTTGGTGCATTTATCCAATTACCGTCCAGCTTTTCTGCAGTGAAAAAAGCTAGTCTGTGCTTCCCCATAGAGCTTCAGAGAAGCTGGGCTTCAGGGGGAGGGTTTAACGCGCTGTGCGGCACGGAAAAGAAAATCGCGTCAAACAATCTACAATAAATACCTGATTCTGAACGAGCTAGTCATGAAATTGAACGCGTTCTAGCGCACTTTTATTAAAACCAATATAAATACGACATGTGGCAACAGGGTCATGGGCATTTATTTTCTGACATAGTAGGGGAAGCTGAGCTTCCCCTGTAGTCTTAGAGCAGCCGCCACTGATATAAGTATGGCATTAGTATCAGCTTATCCTATGGAACTTGTCATACATGTGGCAAGTCCTGGGGAAAGAAATTGGTTAAATTTGGTTAAATACACCAAACTTTAAAACATACCAACTTGATTTAGCTCAAATGAGTCTCAGCTGAACATTGGAATGCATTTTAGCAAAGAACAAGGATTGTGGATTTTGGCTCTGATGATTTACATTGTACTCGCGTTGCAGGTGACAAGCTTCATGGTCATTGTGCAGAGCAGGAAATCTTATACTGACCAAGACCACTGATAAAACTGTATATGGACCTCACTTCTGATTTAAGGCAGACTTGAAAAAACAACTATCCTGTTAACATACAACAGCTACCAACCAGAAAGTGATGAAGGCTAGCATAGTTGATGACATGTTTATGAATTGCTGCTCATCATGCGTTACAGTGCAGTGCTTTTGTGCTTTTGCTCGGTCTTCTTGACTCCTGACCGCAGAATGTTGTGGCAGTGTTGGGATTGAAGCTTGTGATCTCTCAAGCACAACGTGCTCACCACTCCTGAGTTCCTACACAGATTCATTAAGGCTCTCTTCAGTGACACAAGTGAAGAATCTTTTAGGTTCTGAATTCGGCTTCTAGCGTTCATATGAAAATTCATGTAAAACAGCAACAATCTGTGTCTCTCACCAACATAAAGAAGGAAACAGAGCTGTCTCACTGTTCTATTCCCATGTAGATCCATAGAACGACTGGTGCACATGTGAAGAGAAGGAGCAGCTCAGAAATGACTTCTGGAAGAAGGAGTGATGGATTGCATTTCTTACACATATTATGAACTACAGAATTTTGTTCCGTATTAAACCATTTCCTGTTTCAAAAGCTTCAGTTCCTCATGTAAAATGCCATTGACAATTTTGTGACGGTAAACGACTTAAATCAACTACCTCTTTTTTTAAACTTTTCTCTCTAGATCACAAAATGCTTTATATCACATAGAGCATTAAATCAAACACATCAAAGACACATATTCAAGCCTTTGAAAGTCTACTGGTTCAAAAAGCATAATGCACAATTCATCTGTGACAAGCAAGACAGCTTAAAGACAAAGTCTGAATGCAGGGGAAGGAGGATTCGGATGCAACATCTGTTTAGGGATCTTTCTACATTCTAACCGGAGGATAGCGGACAAGTAAATTAATGTCTCACTGACAGCTGAACATCAGCTCAGTAATGTTTGTTTTCATACTGTGGGATTCTTGGAATTGTGCAAATAGCACAAAATGGAAGGTGTATATATACAAGTATAAGTATATGCAAGTGCAGATAATTAATTTTGGGAAGGTCAAACTACTTACTAATTTTAGCAAGAAAATAAAAAGTAAAACATAAACAGTTCTATATTACAACGCATAAAAAAAACAGGTGAGGGTCATTAGTGATCAAATTTCTTGTAAACAAATGTGTAAAACCGACAAAAATTTACAAAAGTTTGTTTACAGATTCACAGGTCAATAATGAAACTTTTAGCTGCAGTAAAGCATTTCTATGGTGCAAACATTTTAAAGAATGAATGGATGCAGTTAATATTTTTGCAAATAAAATTTATCAAGGTTGTTTTTTTTTTTGTTTTGTTTTTTCATTTTTACATTTATATTTATTTTCCACAGATATGGCCAAAAGTTTTGAGAATGACACAAATATTAGTTTTCACAAAGTTTGCTGCTAAACTGCTTTTAGATCTTTGTTTCAGTTGTTTCTATGATGTACTGAAATATAATTACAAGCACTTCATACGTTTCAAAGGCTTTTATTGACAATTACATGACATTTATGCAAAGAGTCAGTATTTGCAGTGTTGGCCCTTCTTTTTCAGGACCTCTGCAATTCGACTGGGCTCTCAATCAACTTCTGGGCCAAATCCTGACTGATAGCAACCCATTCTTTCATAATCACTTCTTGGAGTTTGTCAGAATTAGTGGATTTTGTTTGTCCACCTGCCTCTTGAGGATTGACCACAAGTTCTCACTGGGATTAAGATCTGGGGAGTTTCTAGGCCATGGACCCAAAATTTCAACGTTATGGCCTCCGAGCCACTTAGTTATCACTTTTGCCTTATACTTTTGCTGCTCCATCGTGCTGGAAAATGCATTGTTCTTCACCAAACTGTTGTTGGATTGTTGGAAGAAGTTGCTGTTGGAGGGTGTTTTGGTACCATTCTTTATTCATGGCTGTGTTTTGGGCAAAATTGTGAGTGAGCCCATTCCCTTGGATGAGAAGCAACTCCACACATGAATGGTCTCAGGATGCTTTACTGTTGGCATGACACAGGACTGATGGTTGCGTCACCATTTCTTCTCCAGACAAGCCTTTTTCCAGATGCCCCAAACAATCGGGAAAGCGGCTTCATCTGAGAATATGACTTTGCCCCAGTCCTCAGCAGTCCATTCACCATACTTTCTACAGAAGATCAATCAGTCCCTGATGTTTGTTTTTTGGAGAGAAATGGCTTCTTTGCTGCCCTTCTTGACACCAGGCCATCTTCCAAAAGTCTTCGCCTCACTGTGCGTGCAGATGCGCTCACACCTGCCTGCGGCCATTCCTGAGCAAGCTCTGCACTGGTGGCACTCCGATCCCGCAGCTGAAACCTCTTTAGGAGACGATCCTGGCGCTTGCTGGACTTTCTTGGACGCCCTGAAGCCTTCTTAACAAGAATTTAACCTCTTTCCTTGAAGTTCTTGATGATCCTATAAATTGTTGATTTAGGTACAATCTTAGTAGCCACAATATCCTTGCCTGTGAAGCCATTTTTATGCAACGCAATGATGGCTGCACACGTTTCTTTGCAGGTCACCATGTTTAACAATGGAAGAACAATGATTTCAAGCATCACCCTCCTTTTAACATGTCAAGTCTGCCATTCTAACCCAATCAGCCTGACATAATGATCTCCAGCCTTGTGCTCGTCAACATTCTCACCTGAGTTAACAAGACGATTACTGAAATGATCTCAGCAGGTCCTTTAATGACAGCAATGAAATGCAGTGGAAAGGTTTTTTTGGGATTAAGTTAATTTTCATGGCAAAGAAGGACTATGCAATTCATCTGATCACTCTTCATAACATTCTGGAGTATATGCAAATTGTTATTATAAAAACTTAAGCAGCAACTTTTCCAATTTCCAATATTTACGTAATTCTCAAAACTTTTATGCCACGACTGTACATAGAGAGAGAGAGAGAGAGAGAGAGAGAGAGAGCTTTGGAAAAAGAATAAGAGACCACTGCAATTTACTCCAGAAAGCTTCTGGAATGTCATCAAGAGGAAGATAGATGGTCACAAACCATCAAGAAAAACAGAGCGGTTTGCTTTTTTGCAAAAAGAATTGTATAAAGTTACCCAACAGCGATGTGAAAAGCCGGTGGAGAGCATGCCAAAACGCATGAAAGCTGTAATTATAAATCAGAGTTATTCTACCAAATACTGATGTTGGAATGTTATTTAGTCAAAGCATTAACACAATTTGTTTACAAACTATTTGTGATGATCTTATTTCTAAATAAGAATAATAATAGTTATATTTTTAATTTAGGTGAAATATTGTCAGCAGTTCACAAACAATGAAACAAAACTGTTCATCTCAATAATACATGCACTTGTAAGATGAAAAAATATAAGCAACTAAAAAATATAAGATTATTTTTGCAGTGATCAATTTTTTCCTAAGTCAAGTGATTTCTTTAATGCGAACAGGTGTGGTAGTAATCAGGCCTGGGTGTGGCCAGAGAAATTGAACTCAGGTGTGATAAACTAAAGTTAAGTTATGTGTTAAGAGAGGAGGCAAACACTTTTTCCACTCAGGGCTATGTAGTTTTGGATTTAATAATAAAAACTCTTATTTAAAAACTGCATGATGTGTTTACTTGTGTTATCTTTGACTAATGTTTAAATTTGTGTTGATGATCTGACATACATGCAAAAAAAAATACGGAATCAGTAAGGGGCAAACACTTTTTCACACCACTGAACAGTATGATCCAAACCAATCTTTTAATTGACAAGTTCTGTAGTTCCTGATTTGTAATCAAAACAGAAATATAGTAGATTAGTAAAAAAAAAATTATAATAATAATAAAAATCAGTCCATTAAGTTTTATTGCAATAACAACAATTTGTTGCGGTCCCAATGACAGCTCATACCAAAATAGAAGGCAATTTGACTGGGAAGTGGAAGCAGCCCCAGATAATCAGTAATAGAATTTTTTACGTAAATGTTGGCATCCTGTCTGACTGAGGTGATTGTACAGTTGCACTTTTTTGTCCATGCTCAGTAGCACCCTCTACTTGCATGCAGAAATACAGGAAATGAATCAAAGCTCTGAAAAATTCAGTATTAAAAGGCAGATTTCAATGTATGAAAGTAATTTTGGTCATGTGGCAATTGTGTTTATTTTGTATGAAAATAAAGACTAATATGGCAGTTTTGTCATTTTGACTGTAAGCATGATAGACAGTTGGCTGAGCTGAGCAGACAAGCTGGATAACTACAGTATATGGGGTCAGCTGTAGCAATCTGTAGAGAGAGAGAATTATTGGTCACATGTGTAAGCGTCATGTTCTTCCAGTGCTGTGAACACTTTTCTGTGTTAAAAAACGCACATTGAAATGTGGTGCAGCGTTGCGGGTTGTTTTTGAAGGTGGCTTGCCTTACCTTCCGACACACTTTCAGCATTTAATACTTAAAAAGCATTCTGTTGCAGATTGTTGTTCATTGAAGAGATCCATGAGATCCCAAGCAAAAAGTGAAATACTATACATAAGTGGTACTGTTAGTCATTAGTGACATGAAATGCACTCAAAAACCAATCCTTCATTGTAAGAGCTGTTCATCATTGATTAAAAATTTAAAATCTTCCAGTAGTTGATTTGGCTATTGGTGAGCAGGTTTCTTGCTCATCAGTACAAAGGACAGCTTTAAGCCCATAGCCTGAGTAGTTTTGGGGAAATCAGACCACAATAGCATACTGCTGCTGATTATCTACAAGCAACACAGATCTGAGGCTTTAATGAGCACAGGCTCAAAAACATGAACCATATATACTTGAAAAAAGATTTCTCAGATTACACTTCAATTATCCCGTTTTGTTAAGTTTGTGCCAACTGTAGCCTCAGATTTGGATTGATATCTGCTGTTGTAGGTGATCTGCGTCAAGGTTTGGTGTGATTTGATAATCTCAGGTATTTTTAATGCTTATCATGGTTGTTAAAAAAAAAAGGCTGGTTTGTTTCTGTCAGCATTACCCAGTGGTGACACTCTCCGTTCCTACAGTATGTTACTACTATACTCATATTACCATTTACTCACTCATCACCTAAACCACTTTATCCTGCGACACGGGCATGGACCCTATCCCAGGAGACTTATGGCAAGAAGTGGGGTACACCTTGAATAGGGTGCCAATCCATCACAGGGCACACACACATACTGTAAATACATTCACAAACTCATTCACACACTACAAGTAATTTGGAAATGCTAATTAGCCTAATCTGCATGTCTTTGGACTGTAGGAGGCAACTATGTTAAACTAGTCACTACTTTTCATATGAAGTACCAGCAAAAACTGTCTTTGTGGAGTTCCAAAAACTCTACAATATTATGATCCAGTATAAGTCAGCATTGACAGGAGTTCATCCATTTGAAGGAACTTTTCAAAAGGTACCAGCATGCAATGCTCGTATGTCAATATCACTGAGCTAAAAGTCTTTTTGAGCAGCAAGCTCTTACGAAACAAATCTTTGGACACTTGTTGCCCCACTATTTGGTCTCCAGGGAGAATGATTAGTCCACTGTGGACCCAGATGACCTTTGGCACAATGAATGCACAAAGACAATGTATAATCCATGCAGTATCCATGAAAGAAGCAAATACTGTAGATACCCATGGTTTTATGAGAAAAAGAGATGAACTAAAATGTGAGGGTTTTTCTCAACAGATATTTAAGCAGCACAAAGATGTTTTTCAGAAGCTTTAGGTCAAGCAGGTCGTGACTCTATTTATGGTTCCACCATGATGCCATAGTCCCTATCCTAGTACTCTATACAGTTCTATGGTGCCCTTGGTAATATCTAAAGTACTACAGTAATACTATAGTATGTACTATAATTTACCATAGTATACTCTAGTACAGGGGTTCTCAAACTTAACATTCAGAGGTCAGAATTTGATTTCCATTCAAGGCCTATGGGGCTGGAAATATTTGTTATAAGCAAATGACTTTTAGTTAACCTTGCTTATAACTTACAAGCAACGTACATTCGCATTTAAGGCAGTCTGAGACAAAATAACTACAAGCCTAGTGGAAAAAATGTGACTGACTATAATCAGATGCTTAAACCAAAGTAATTCTGACGTAACCCTAAACAGCGCAAACTTAACTTTAAAAAGTTTACAGGTGATTTACTGTAGGGAAAAAAATAACTACAATAGAAATATCTTCATTAACTGATTTTTATGCCTAAACAAAATAAGCCAAGAATTTTTATGCCTGAAGAAACCAATTAACCAAAATGACCATAAAGGACAATGCAAGAAGACAGTTGTGTAAGCATTTCACTGCATATTGTAGTGTAATGTTGTGTATGTCACAAGTATGGCACAGTCTGACTTCAATCAGCTGCCTAAACTTAATCCCTGCTCTCTGATATCCCCCAATGAGGATGGGTTCCCTGTTGAGTTTGTTTCCTCTCAATGGTTTTCCATCTCAACAAGCTTCTCCTTACCACCATCGTGGACCGTGGTCTGGTCATTCTGATTTATACATATTTTCTCACACATTTCATACTTAGTTCTTTAATTTTCTTTTGATTCTGTAAAGATGCTTTGTGAAAATGAGCATTGTTAAAAGCGATATATAAATAAAACTTAATTTGAATTAAGTTCAACATTGGCACTAAAAGGTGTGGCCGCGAGGCGGAGACACTGAGCTTTTCTTTGCTCGTTTGGTGATTAATTGAACTGTGGCATTAAACACAATACGCTCGCTGCATATAACGTTTCCATGACGACGTCACAGAGGGAAACTATTACGTTTAGCCTTAATTTTCATCGCCGTGCTGATCTCCAAATAGACTACAGATTATAGAGCGGAGTACAACACATTTTTATTTTAAGGTAGAAAACATTCACTTCATTACGCTGTACGTATTATTCTATTACTAATTTGAGGTGTTGGGAATTTTCCTGTCTGAACAAAAAGAAAACAAACAGTTGTTTTTTTTATAATGGTGACAAATAGTGGTGCAAAAATTTGTTTAAAAACTAAATCAATACAAAATTTTAATATTAATAAATTTTTGCGTTTCTACAGCACTTCAGTTTTCAGAAAACGTCATCACAAAAAAAAAAATCGAGACCTTTCGGAGACAAAATGCGACAACAACTCCAATATCATCATACATTTCTACGACATTTTGAACTGTGTGTTTAACAAAAAGAATATTCTGTAACTTTTTCCAAAACGCCAACGATTAAAAAACTCGAAAACGAACTAAGGCGGAACTCGACAACGTGGTCGTGTAAACCCGGTCGGACGAATTTGAAGGTGACACAGTATAGTGCGGCCAGATTTCTCATCAAGGATGAATGGATACATAAACACAAAGTGCAGTATACGGTTGATGTCGCTGCACTGGTGCTGTATTTATAGTTGATGTATAATACATAGAAGATTATATAATATGTACGTTTATTGATTTCGTTGACGTTTTATTGGTCGCTTAATGTTAGATTTATGTGATGATAGTGAATAGGTTAGGTCATGCACATGATGTAGCTTGTTGCAGTTCTACTGATGCTAGATGTTTGTACTGTAGATTGTTCATCTGTTTAGGCATTAATCTGTTTACAAGATTTAACATTGAGACAGTCTAGTGCAGTGAACCTACCTTCATCCAATATTGATTCAGTATAAGTTACATATTTGTATGTACAATAATTTAACCAAGCAGTCCAAATATAAATGCACCTACCATTATCTATTATTAACTGATGCATGCAATATCAAAATGTCTGCGTTTTGCTCAAAGGTTATCTTCCAAAGCCTCAGATGTACCGTTCACAGAATTCCTGTGTCTGTTCGATTCGTGCCGTACAGAACTTTGTTTATCAGGAAGAGCCATCACATTCTTTCTCAAACACCCAAAGCTGTGTTGATGTGTTGGGGGGCGGGTGGCATCACATATGCTTCGGCACAAGAGGCAGCTCTTCCTCTACAGAGAACTGCCGAAAAAAAATCGCTCGCGAAGGTGCAGGTTCACAGACTAGTGTTTGTGCTGCGGCTGGGAATTCGTGCCTTGGTTCTCATGTTGAAATTCAGCCCGATATTGCTGCTATACCCACTGAGTCTGTTCTCCCAGCACTGGACTTCATGCTGGCTAGACGCCCTGTTCTGGGTCACGGAAACGTCCGGTCCAACGTTTATCAAACTCGGCCAGTGGGCTAGCACACGACGGGACATTTTCTCGCAGGAGTTCTGTGATCGGTTTTCCCAGCTCCATGTCAAGGTGCAGCCTCATTCATGGTCTCACACTAAGCAATGTCTAAGACGGGCCTTTGGGGAAGGATGGAGGCAGCTCTTTATCTTTGACAGTAAGGAGCCTGTGGGATCAGGATGTGTGGCCCAGGTGTATCGTGCCAAGGCTTGCGCGGCAAACGTGCAAGACCCAGCCTTCCAGCAGCTGGTGGAGGGCCTTGAAAAGGAGGACCTGCTGGAAGCCTGGGAGGTTCCTGGCTTCAGGAAAACTTTGAGTTATTTATGGGGATCAGAGAAAGGAGAGGAGGAGATGTCAGATAATGGTGATGGAGATTCTGCCAAGCTTCCACATGCAGAGGATAAAGGTTTAATACCAGTGGCAATTAAGGTAAGCTTAAACTAACTCTGTGATTTAATGTGTGAGTGGACACTTAAAATATATTGTTACAATATTTAGCAAAACCTGTAGCAGTAAGTAAACCTGTCTACCTCTCTCTAATGTGCAATTATTGCATGATTAAATATTAGACGAATATGAAAGTGTTGCAGCGACATACCGGTATTCTGTCTTTTTCATGCAGGTGCTTCATCCTGGTATCAGGAGACAGGTTCAGATAGACCTGATACTGATGAAGGCCGGAAGTGTGATCATCAGCTGCTTACCAGGCCTCAAGTGGCTCAGCCTACCCGAAGTGGTGGACGAATTTGAAAAACTCATGACAAAACAGGTAGTACTAACTTTCACCAGACACTCTTGCAAACTTTTTCAACCCCTTTGTTGTATTAGGTTGTATTGCTTGCGAGTAAACAATACTTTGGTTGCAGATAGACCTTCGCTGTGAAGCAAGGAACATGGAGAAGTTCAAGAACAACTTCAAGGACTTGGAATATGTCAAGTTTCCAACACCTCTAAGACCATTTGTCACAAGCACTGTCCTGGTTGAAACATATGAGGTCAGGGAATGCCTTGTGTTGCATATCTGTTTGTCTTCTTTGACTCTAGTGTGTTATGTGCTGTGTACCAATTAGCTTTTTTTGTTTGTTTGTTTTAGGAGAGCGAACCCATATCGAACTACCTTAGATCCGAGGTTTCTGTGGCTGTGAAACAGAGAATTGCCCGTATGGGGGTGTACACTCTTCTGAAAATGGTGTGAGGATAAAACATGCTTGTGCACATAGTACAGTCTTCATTTATTAAGAATAGTGCAGTACAGCAACTAAGCCAAGTCAAATTTTATAGTAAATAAATCTTCAAAACTAACTTATAATTAGTACAAAATCTTCTCTACTGTTGTTTTTTTTTTTTTTTTTTTAGTTTTGCGTTGACACCTGATTGTGTTTTTGTGCAGGTGTTTGTGGATAACTTTGTCCATGGAGACCTCCATCCAGGGAATATCCTGGTTCAAGCAGATCTGGGGGTCTCGGACCAGAACAAAGCCACTCTGACGGATCTATGGGACATGGTGGTGGTCAGCATGAGACCGTCTCCTCCTCCGTTACAGCTCGTCCTGCTGGATGCTGGAATTGTTGCCCAGCTAAGTGAGGGAGATCTGCGTAACCTGAGAGCTGTCTTTACTGCTGTCGTGCTTCAGCAGGTAGTGAGGACTCGCGCAAGAGATTAAGGACCGAACAGAAATGAAACATGCATGTTTTATAACACTTCTATTGTTCTGTATTGATTATAAGGGGGACCGTGTAGCTGAGCTGATTCTAAACCATGCCAGGGCCAACGAATGCCAGGATGTGCCACGCTTCAAAAAGGAAATGGCTGAGCTGGTGAATCTTGCCGCCAGCGACACACTGTCTTTGGGGAAGGTACAGCACATGCCTGCTACACACAAATCTCAGCCTTCTGATTTTTCTGATTAGATTATTTAAACATACCTGTTTTGTAATTCTTGTAAAGTTTCAGGTGTCTGAGCTGTTATCACGAGTGTTTCGACTGCTAATCCATCACAAGGTATGTGAAGTGTTAAATGTAAACAAACACACACACACACACACACACACACACACACACACACACACACACACACACACACGTCACGTTGCCTAAACAAGCCAGTCACCTCTGGGTTCCCTCTGGGAACTCCGGTTTCCTCCCACTGTCTAAAGACATACAGATTAGGCTAAGTGGTGTTCCCAAATTTCCCAAATATTGTGTAAATGAATGTGTGAATGTGCAAGCATGCCCTGCGATGGATTGGTACCCCCACTAGGGTCTGCTCTGCCCCCTGGGATAACCTCCAACGAACCTGTACACAGGATAAGCGATATAGAAGATGAATGAATGAATCAGAATGGAATTCTTTGAACAATGGCTTTTTAATAGTTGTTAAAGCACTGACGGGTCAAGATTTGCTGAGTCATACACCGATTATTATAATGCAAGAGGACAATAATCTGAAAAGATTCACTGATTGTGCAGGAGAGATGAATCTATAATATAATCCTGTGTGAGTTTTGGAGTTAGAAATGTAGTGCTTTGGTCTCTTTATTGCTAATTGTACAATTGAACATAAGAAGAGACTGATTCTTTCACCACAGTAATGTGTTTAAAGCTAATATTAATAATAATAATAATAATAATAATAAAGTAATTGTTTGTGAAATACATGTCTCCACTAGAGAGAGCCAAACTAGCCATTCCTTATTATACCAAATACATCATATACACTGCCATTAAATACGGTGTGACATACACACCTGTGATGGAACTACCTGCGCAAACACACAGACACACGAAACACACAAAGCCACAAGCAGAATTTAGATACACACAGAGGGGACCAAAAATGTATACACATTTCAAAAGTTGTACAAATGTGCACACTATGCACACAGTTAAAACTCGAATTGAGTTGTGTGTTTGTTTTTTTTTGTTTGTTTGTTTGTTTTTTCTCCATATGTCTTTCATGTTAAAGTGTGTCTACCTTTTTTTTGGGCCTTTTTTTTGTATGTAATGTATATGTACATGCTTCACCTTGTTATAAAAGACTTAAATAAATGGAACTGAATTATTATTATTTATTTTTTTATAATATCAGTCGAATTCAAATGTTCGATAGATTTAATTTTACATTTTAATGGGATGTAGCCTTATTCTGATTACTTTTGACGTTGATTATGTAGCACCATTGTAGAGTTATTCTACCAACATGTGCAATTTAAACAACCAACATCGGTTATTAAAAGGTTTATGTCCACTTTTGCATTACTTTTGGTACAACTCTTCTAAATCAATGTAAAATAGAATGCATTTTTGTTGAACATCCTTGTTTAGTTGTTGTTTTTGTATTTGCAGGTGAAACTGGAGAGCAACTTTGCATCCATTGTATTTGCCATCATGGTCCTGGAAGGCTTGGGCAGGTCACTGGACCCAACCTTGGACTTGCTGGAGATTGCTAAACCTCTACTGTTAAAGAACTTTACCTCTTTTTCTTCCTGAACCCGGTTATCCGGTTTTGGTCCATTGTTTCAATGTACACAGCCGTGAAAAAGTATTTGCCTTCTGTGCTTTAATTTTTTTCAGATTGTTTTGCTTTTTTAGATATTTTAGCATAATTGACTTTGTTAGACAGGTTCTATAGAAGTGAGTTATTGATTCACCAGGTCTGGTAGTAAAGTAAGGCCTTGGTGGGGCAAGCTAAATTTAACTCAGCTTTCCAAAAATCACAGTTCATTCATGATTTACCAAGCAGGGGAATTACTTTTTCTTTTTTTTTTCTTTTTTTTTTACATACAGCCAGGTAGTTTAAACAGGTTATTCTCTTAATGAATGAAATCATAATTAAAAAATATATATTTTTTATTTACTTGGGTTGAATTTTGTTTGATCTCAATCATTTAAGTGTGACAAATATACAAAAAAATATATATAAAATCAGTAGGGGGTAAATACTTTTTCACGGCACCGTAGCTTAGGTAACTTATGTAGACTTGGAACTGAATATGACTATACAGTCGTGGCCAAAAGTTTTGGGAATTACATAAATATTGGAAAAGTTGCTGCTTAAGTTTTTTATAATAGCAATTTGCATATACTCCAGAATGTTATGAAGAGTGATCAGATGAATTGCATAATCCTTCTTTGCCATGAAAATTAACTTAATCCCAAAAAAAACCTTTCCAGTGCATTTCATTGCTGTCATTAAAGGACCTGCTGAGATCATTTCAGTAATCGTCTTGTTAACTCAGGTGAGAATGTTGACGAGCACAAGGCTGGAGATCATTATGTCAGGCTGATTGGGTTAGAATGGCAGACTTGACATGTTAAAAGGAGGGTGATGCTTGAAATCATTGTTCTTCCATTGTTAACCATGGTGACTTGCAAAGAAACGCGTGCAGCCATCATTGCGTTGCATAAAAATGGCTTCACAGGCAAGGATATTGTGGCTACTAAGATTGCACCTAAATCAACAATTTATAGGATCATCAAGAACTTCAAGGAAAGAGGTTCTATTCTTGTTAAGAAGGCTTCAGGGCGTCCTAGAAAGTCCAGCAAGCGCCAGGATCGTCTCCTAAAGAGGATTCAGCTGCGGGATCGGAGTGCCACCAGTGCAGAGCTTGCTCAGGAATGGCAGCAGGCAGGTGTGAGCGCATCTGCACGCACAGTGAGGCGAAGACTTTTGGAAGATGTCCTGATGTAAAGAAGGGCAGCAAAGAAGCCATTTCTCTAAAAAACAAAACAAAAAAAAAACGCATCAGGGACAGATTGATCTTCTGCAGAAAGTATGGTGAATGGACTGCTGAGGACTGGGGCAAAGTCATATTCTCTGATGAAGCCGCTTTCCGATTGTTTGGGGCATCTGGAAAAAAGCTTGTCTGGAGAAGAAAAGGTGGTGCAACCATCAGTCCTGTGTCATGCCAACAGTAAAGCATCCTGAGACCATTCATGTGCGGGGTTGCTTCTCATCGAAGGGAGTGGGCTCACTCACAATTTTGCCCAAAAACACAGCCATGAATAAAGAATGGTACCAAAACACCCTCCAACAGCAACTTCTTCCAACAATTCAACAACAGTTTGGCGAAGAACAATGCATTTTCTAGCACGATGGAGCAGCGTGCCATAAGGCAAAAGTGATAACTAAGTGGCTCGGAGACCATAACGTCGAAATTTTGGGTCCATGGCCTGGAACCTCTCCAGATCTTAATCCCAGTGAGAACTTGTGGTCAATCCTCAAGAGGCGGGTGGACAAACAAAACCCCACTAATTCTGACAAGAAGTGTCAGAAGTGATTATGAAAGTGACAAGAAGTGATTATGAAAGAATGGGTTGCTATCGGTCAGGATTTGGCCCAGAAGTTGATTGAGAGCCCAGTCGAATTGCAGAGGTCCTGAAAAAGAAGGGCCAACACTACAAATACTGACTCTGCATACATGTCATGTAATTGTCGATAAAAGCCTTTGAAACGTATGAAGTGCTTGTAATTATATTTCAGTACATCACAAAAACAACTGAAACAAAGATCTAAAAGCAATTTAGCAGCAAACTTTGTGAAAACTAATATTTGTGTCATTCTCAAAACTTTTGGCTCGACTGTAGATATAATCAGGGCCAGTGTGTGTGTGAGGAAATATTTGGTTTTAATAACCAATCCTTAGAAATCATGACTTTGATTGTTAATCCTGAAACATTAATCATGCCCAGATGTATAACAGATCCCTTATTATATTAAGAGAAAACCTCATCATCCTGCTACTGCTGCAACACTGCTACAGTAGTAAAAGTGCATAGTCTTTGAAAAATTTAAACTCCTATTACAGCCATTACAGAGCACGCATGCACAACCATACACTCATTCCAGGGAATTTGGAAACACAATTTAGACTGCTTTGCATGTCTTTCGATTGTGGGAAGAAACCAGAGTACCCGAAAGAAATCCACCAAGCACAGAGAGAACTGAGGTGGGAATCCAACCCTTAAGCCTGAAGTTGTGAGGCCACAGCTCTACCCTGACATGTCGCCCTTTGGAAATTCTGTGTTATATACAGTGGCTTGCAAAAGTATTCGGCCCCCTTGAACTTTTCCACATTTTGTCACATTACAGCCACAAACATGAATCAGTTTTATTGGAATTCCACGTGAAAGACCAATACAAAGTGGTGTACACGTGAGAAGTGGAACGAAAATCATACATGATTCCAAACATTCTTTACAAATAAATAACTGCAAAGTGGGGTGTGTGTAATTTGAGTGAAATGAAAGACTGAGCCAAACATATTACAGGTCCTTCTTAAAAAATTAGCATATTGTGATAAAGTTCATTATTTTCTGTAATGTACTGATAAACATTAGACTTTCATATATTTTAGATTCATTACACACAACTGAAGTAGTTCAAGCCTTTTATTGTTTATTGTGGCATACAGCTCATGAAAACCCAAAATACCTATCTCAAAAAATTAGCATATCATGAAAAGGTTCTCTAAACGAGCTATTAACCTAATCATCTGAATCAACTAATTAACTCTAAACACCTGCAAAAGATTCCTGAGGCTTTTAAAAACTCCCAGCCTGGTTCATTACTCAAAACCGCAATCATGGGTAAGACTGCCGACCTGACTGCTGTCCAGAAGGCCATCATTGGCACTCTCAAGCAAGAGGGTAAGACACAGAAAGACATTTCTGAACGAATAGGCTGTTCCCAGAGTGCTGTATCAAGGCACCTCAGTGGGAAGTCTGTGGGAAGGAAAAAGTGTGGCAGAAAACGCTGCACAACGAGAAGAGGTGACCGGGCCCTGAGGAAGATTGTGGAGAAGGACCGATTCCAGACCTTGGGGGACCTGCGGAAGCAGTGGACTGAGTCTGGAGTAGAAACATCCAGAGCCACCGTGTACAGGCGTGTGCAGGAAATGGGCTACAGGTTGCAAATTTTGCATGTCATTCGGAAATCAAGGTGCCAGAGTCTGGAGGAAGACTGGGGAGAGGGAAATGCCAAAATGCCTGAAGTCCAGTGTCAAGTACCCACAGTCAGTGATGGTCTGGGGTGCCATGTCAGCTGCTGGTGTTGGTCCACTGTGTTTTATCAAGGGCAGGGTCAATGCAGCTAGCTATCAGGAGATTTTGGAGCACTTCATGCTTCCATCAGCTGTAAAGCTTTATGGAGATGATTTTTCAGCACGACCTGGCACCTGCTCACAGTGCCAAAACCACTGGTAAATGGTTTACTGACCATGGTATTACTGTGCTCAATTGGCCTGTCAACTCTTCTGACCTGAACCCCATAGAGAATCTGTAGAATATTGTGAAGATAAAGTTGAGAGACACAAAACACAAGAATCTGCAAAAGGATTCCCGACCAAGTATTGAGTGCATAACTCAACATAATTATTTGAAGGTTGACTTTTTTTGTATTAAAAACACTTTTCTTTTATTGGTCGGATGAAATATGCAAATTTTTTGAGATAGGGATTTTGGGTTTTCATGAGCTGTATGCCACAATCATCATAATTAAAACAATAAAAGGCTTGAACTACTTCAGTTATATATGAAAGTCTAATGTTGATCAGTACATTACAGAAAATAATGAACTTTATCACAATATGCTAATTCTTTGAGAAGGACCTGTATAATAATGTGTTATTTATCATTTGACATTTTTCATCATTTAAAACTTGGGTTAAAGTATGCCTCAATTAAATTTTTGTTTGTTTGGCCTTTTTTTTAATAACATACTTTGTTTATACATTTAGTTATGTTTGGGTGTAAACATGATACTAGGGATGTGTTTGGTGCTGAGCACACCTAAATGCTGTGCTAATTTGTATACATTGCAACAAAGCTTCTTTATCACCTACGGTTAGTGTATGATAATGCTGAAGGATTACAGCCTGAAGAGAAAAGCCTGTCCTATAAAAGAAAGGGTGCACAGACTGTGTATACTGTGTTTGTTGCTGTGCTTGTTGGGATTGAAGTGTGGGAGTGATGCATGCCCTCCAGCAGTTAGAAGACTAGCTGTAAGCAGCAAAGGACACAAAGGATAATAGTTCATTTGGACATTAGGTGATGTGAGACCTGAAATGTTCCAATATTAAGTTATCCCATTAACATTTTAGGACACAGCTATATTGTTATTTGGACTTTAAATACAAATCTAAGATAAATTACCTTGAAATTATGTTTTTGGATTAAATCTTTATATATAAGGGACGGGTCAAGTCAAAATGGGATTCAAGCACAGTACAATGACGAGACTCTTGACTACAGTAAAACATTTGAATGGTGCAAACGGATTAAAGAAGACGATACCTCTGTGAATGACAAGGTGGCTCTGCGCCCACTACACTACAGCACCCACTACAGAACTGTCAGGGAGTGGAACACCTGATCCTTGAAAATCAACAGATAACTGGTCACCAACTTGCAGGAGAGAAGCATCTGTCTGAGGGAGTTGTGCACAAAATCATTCACAAACACCTCTTGCACATTACAGAAACTTGGTTGGGAGTTATTGCCATATTCTCCACACAGTCCTGACCTCGCTCCATGCCATTGCCTCGTATTTGGGCCACTACAGTAGTTCTTGAGAGTTTCAGATGTAAAGCAGGCTGTCCAATCATGGCATTATTGGGACTATCTGACCATTTTGATTCATACACATTCACATTCCATACAAACTTAAATAATTCTTTTAATTGTGTAAAGCTGCTTTGCGACAATGACAATTGTTAAAAGCGCTATACAAATAAAATTTGAATTGAAATTGTAGCAGGGGATTATATAGAGAAATATTCATTCATTCATTCATTCATTTTCTATACCGCTTAATCCTGTGTTCAGGGTCGCGGGAGCCTATCCCAGGAGACTTCGGGCACTAGGCGGGGTACACCCTGGACAGGGTGCCAATCCATCGCAGGGCACACACACACTCACACCCAATCACACACTACGGGCAATTTAGGAACGCCAATTAGCCTAACCTGCATATCTTTGGACTGTGGGAGGAAACCGGAGTACCCGGAGGAAACCCACCAAGCACGGGGAGAACATGCAAACTCCATGCACACAGAGACGGGAATCGAACCCAGACCCTGGAGGTGCAAGGCGACAGTGCTAACCACTACACCACCACGCCGCCATAGAGAAATATAAGTAGATGTTATGCAGATACAGTATGTCCTGGTTTGACTTGAACGCCCCTTGAATATTTGAATGATATACAAGTCACAAATACTTTTCCTGTGGTATTTAATAAAAGTTATTTTTTTCTACATATTGAAAACAGCCATGAAATTAAATGTTGTGATTTTGAGAATGAAAACCCTCAATACCAGTTTCAAAAATTCTAATATTATTAGGCCAAAGATTAAGCATCCAGGGGAATTTCAGAGTGAACAAATTGAGAATTAATCTAATCACACTCATCTGTGTTTACGTATGTCCATGAGGTGATGTGAGAAGACTTAGAATAGAGTCAAGTGGAGACAAAATAGAAACTAAAAACTACAATGAGGTAAGAGCATGGTAAGTTTTTAACTAAAATCATAAAACAGCTGTGATTGGGAATCCCAGATGTTTCATCTTTGTCACAGTCCATACATTTCATATATTTCATATATTTATGAAAGGTCAATTTAATTTCAAGCATGTATAAGAGATCTGCTGGGAATACCAAATGAGTGAAATGCATATTATATACAGGGTCACAAGGGCCTGGGGCCTATCCCAGGAGATTTACGGCATGCGGCAGGGTACACACACACTCTCATTCACACCACGCCAATTAGTATAATCTGCATGTCTTTGGACTGTGGGAGGAAACAGGAGAACTTGGAGGAAACCCACCAAGCACAGGGAGAACATACAAACTCCATGCACACAGAGACGGGAATCAAACAAAGAACCTGGAGATGCAGGGCAACAGTGCTAACCACTACACCACTGTGCTAATCTTTGTATTATATATTATTTATGTATTTATTTGATATGTTTATGTAGATTCATCCAGATGATTTGTATGTTTTATTTTTATATGTATATTCATCCTAGTATTTTTGTGTACTTATTTGTGTTCATATTTTTCTTCTTCTCATCATTATTATTATTAGAATCTCTCTCACACGCATATGTTTCTAGGCCATATTAAGATTTCGCCCTTTAAAAACAAAGTTAAACGACTTGTTTCATTCAAACAAGCCGATAGAGCGTTGCCATAGTAACGGCTGTGCGTTTGAGGGAGGGCGCTCTGAGAAACCGGAAGTGCGTGTTTTTCTAATCTGTCTCACGTAAGGATGGCTGACGACGAGACCGTCAAAACGGTGAGGATTTCATTCAATTGTTCGTTTTTGTTCACTCACTTTGAAGTCATTAGCGCATTTAAGTCGTTATAGTGAAGCTAATTTAATCTGGGGTGCCGTTAGCAGCAGAGCGCGATGCACGCGCACGAAAACAATCAGCTTTCAGCGGAAGTCACGTTAATAACAAGTCAGATGAGCGTCTACACTGGAGCTGGGACTTTATCGAAGATGGATAAAGTTCTAAAACGTGCCATAATATACCAAAAACAATGACCTGCTACAACAGATCTCTCTCTCTCTCTCTCTCTCTCTCACACACACACACACACACCTTGGCATAAACACCATCTAGTTCTGAAAGGAGAAAATGTGGTCCTAAAGCTGCACACAGTGATGTTCACTTTAAGCCTGTTAGACTCTTATAAGCTTAACATCACTTACTGTACATTCAGACTTTATTCACCAGAACTGCTGTCTGCTGATCTTTTAAACAAAATATGAAACAGAGATAAGCATAATCACATTTTAACTTTATTACAGGCTAATGGTCATCATAATCTGTTCAAATCACATTTGTGTCATGATTTATTAATGATAAAATACTGTGTACCCTGAAAATGATTCCATCCAGTTAAATATAAAATGTAGCACCCTTACAGGTCCGTAATGTGATTCTGAGCTTGGGGTGCACACCGTGTGTTTGTGTGCATGGCTTTCTCTCTGGGTGTTCTAGCTTTGTTCAGTGGTATGGGAATGATGTCTAATCCAGGGTGTATTCCCACCTCGTGCCCAGCGGTCCTAGTGTAGACTCCTGATCCAGGATCAGTATAACAGAGTTGCTGAAAGTGAGGAAGCTTAATATAAGGTTAAAATAATGTCTTTAATTAGATTTTGATAGTAGACAGTAGTTGTGATTATTGAGGTGTGGAAAAGAATTGTGTGCATTTAACACATTGAACTACATTATAATGGATTCCCATGGAGGCAAAAATGTTGACATAAAAAGACTTGTGTTGTTTTTCTATCACTTTTTGTTCTTTGAGCAGTACTAGTGTTTAGTACAAGGTAAGTGTGGGAAAAGTTCAGGGGTAGCTCAGTGGTTAAGGCATTGGACTACGGTTCGGAAGATCCCAGGTTCAAACCCCACAACCACCAAGTTGCCACTGTTGGGCAAGGCCCTTAACCCTCAACTGCTCAGATGTGTAATGAGATAAAAATGTAAAATGCCTAAATGTAAAGTTGGTGTCATTTGGTTGTCATTTTAAAATGGAACATATTAGATGTTTTGGTTAGTGTAAATAATAGCTTATTTTAGTGTTAATAATATTATATTAGTGCAGAAAAAACTAAAGCATTTAGGTTCCCTTTTCGAGGCTTCACTCAATGCTGCGTTAGAACGCTTATGGAACTATCTTGTCGCATTGCCGGCCATGAAGCATGTGTGGAAAAACGCCATTATCTGGCTATATATAACCTCGGTCAGGTGACGTCATCTGATTAGATCAGGTGGAGGTTATAAATACCGGAAAGCCGGCAACAAAACCTCAGATCATTTGTCTTCATGCCGATTTGTGATCGCGTGTGTGCAGCAAGCATTTAAAAAAAACAACATTTTTAACAGAGAGAGAGAAAAAAACTCACCAGATATAATGGCCGAGTTTAGTGTTTCATGCCCGCATGCGGTAACCGTCTTTCTCAAGACGACAGTCATAGCCTCTGTTTCGAGTGTTTGGGTGAAAGCCACGCTCTCCTTGGACTTGAAGGAGAGTGTGGGCACTGTGATAATCTCCAGATGAAGGTGCTACGAGCGCGTCTCGCGTTCTTTAGGGAGCCACGAGCCGCTCTGCACTCCTGGGGCTCACAGGTTGATTTGGCCGAGGCACGAGAGACGGAGCCCCTCCTTTCTCTCGCCTCCTCCCCGGATAACTCTCTCTCTCCCTCCACTTCGCGAGCGAACCTCGGTGCTTCTCGGGAGTGTTTGGGAGAGACTCACTCTCTTGCTTCCTTTGAAATGGATGTAGCTACCTCAGAACGATCCTCTAGGGATGATAAAGAGTATGAGGAATTAATTGAGGTTATAACACGCGCAGTCGAACGTTTACACATTGACTGGCCACAGGAGCAAGCTCATACAAAACGTTCCAAACTGGATGACAGATTTCTGTCGGGTGGCCAGGAGATGGTGCCACAACGCCACTCTCTCCCCTTTTTTGATGATCTCCACAACGAGTTATCTCGTTCATGGAGACGTCCTTTTTCTTCCCGTATTTTTGTACCTTCAACTTCGTTTTATTCGAACATTGTTGATGCAAAGGCACAGGGTTATGTGATGATGCCCCAGATTGAGGAGACGCTCGCGGGCTATCTCGCTCCTGGAACATCATCCTCATTAAAAAAGCCAACCCTTCCCTCCAAGGCATGTAGAACTTCTTCTACCCTGTTAGGGAAGGCGTTCCAAGCAGCTGGTCAGGCCGGCGCTTCCTTGCACACCATGGCGGTTTTGCAGGCGTATCAGGCTGACCTGCTGAATGATCTGAGCACGAGCGGCAATATAAATCAGGAAGCATTCATAGAATTACGCCGGGCTACTGATCTGACAGCCCGTGCTATTGGCCGCTCTATGGCCTCCCTGGTGTCTGCAGAGAGGCACCTCTGGCTAAATCTAACTGGCATTAAGGACAAAGACCGGGCATTCCTTCTCGATGCTCCCATCTCACCCTCAGGCCTATTTGGCGAAGCAGTAAATACTGTCGCCACCAGATTTAGAGAGGCCAGTCTCTATGAATAAGCTTTTGGGAAATTTATCCCACGCCAAAAAATGCAACTTCAAAATGTTGACCATAAAGACTATTGTTTCACAAATCCAACCACAGGATTGGTTTGTGACAGTAGATTTAAAGGACGCATATTTCCACATAGAAATTTTGCCACAGCACAGGAAGTTCCTGAGGTTCGCTTTTGGGGGAAAAGCCTACCAATTTCGGGTTCTTCCATTCGGTCTAGCCTTATCACCCCGCACATATACAAAATGCATGGATGCAGTTCTGGCTCCTTTGAGACTCCAGGGCATCCGCATTCTGAATCACATAGACGACTGGCTAATCCTGGCCCAGTCTCAGCAGCTAGCACTTCGAAACCGAGATGTCGTCCTAGCTCATCTTCACTCGCTGGGATTGAGACTCAACGCCACGAAAAGCGTTCTCTTTCCAGCACAAGTGACAACCTACTTGGGCGTCAGGTGGAATTCGATCGCTATGCAGGCACATCTGTCTCCTGCTCGCGTCGAATCCATAGACAACGCTCTGAAGGAAATCAGACTAGACCAAGAAGTGACTGTACGTCACTTACAAAAATGTTTAGGCCTCATGCCAGCTGCGTCCATGGTGATACCCTTGGGCCTCCTGCACATGAGAGCTTTTCAGCTGTGGTTAAGAGCCAGGGGAGTTCACAAGAGAACAAATCCCCGAAGGCGGATTAGGGTTACGCGCAAAGGACTTCGTACCCTTTCTATGTGGTTCAGACCCCGGTTTCTCGCCTTGGGGTCCCACTCTAGGTCCGTCTTGTCGTCGCAAAATGCTAACGACAGACGCTTCCCTTACCGGCTGGGGCGCGGTCTTGGATGGCCGTCCAGCCCAAGGGGTCTGGAGAGGCCACCTTTTCGCATGGCACATCAATTGCCTCGAAATGATGGCTCTATTTTTAGCTCTACAGCATTTCCTCCAGCAGCTGAGAGGCTACCATGTCCTAGTGCGGGTGGACAGCACATCGGTAGTCTCCTACATAAATCGCCAGGGCGGCCTGCGTTCGCGACGCTTGAACCAGCTAGCACATCAGGTTCTGCTCTGGGCTCAGGACAAGTTCCTGTCCCTCAGGGCGATTCACATTCCAGGGTACAGGAATGTGGGAGCAGACTTTCTGTCCAGACAAGCTGTGAATCACGGGGAATGGAAACTCCACCCCGAAGTAGTCACTCAAATCTGGGAGAGATTCTCTACAGCAGAGGTGGACCTCTTTGCCTCACAGGAGACTGCACAATGTCCCCTCTACTACTCTCTGACTCATCCAGCTCCCCTGGGTCTGGATGCGATGGCCCATACGTGGCCCAATTTACGCCTCTATGCGTACCCTCCGATAGCTCTGCTCCCGGGAGTCCTGGCGAGGGTCCGTCAACACGGTTTGCGCCTCTTATTGATAGCGCCCCGTTGGCCGGCCCGAGTATGGTTCTCAGAGATAATATCGCTCCTCGACGGCTCACCTTGGATGATTCCAGTGAGGAGGGATCTTCTATCTCAGGCGCAGGGGACAATATTTCATCCCCGGCCCGAGCTCTGGAACCTTCACGCTTGGCCCCTGAACGGGACCAATTGAGTCAAGCCAGCCTTTCAGCCGGCGTAATTGACACCATCCTAAGTGCTAGGGCTCCCTCCACTAGAAGGATTTATGCCTTCAAATGGAAGGTATTCGAGAGCTGGTGCATGGCAAAGCAGGTGGACCCTGTCCACTGCCAAATCGTTTCAGTGCTGGAATTCCTGCAAGAGAAATTGTCCTCGGGCTTGTGCCCTAGTACCCTCAGAACGTACGTGGCCGCTATTTCAGCCTGCCACGTCCTGTCTGAAGGGGTTACGGTAGGAAATCACCCTTTAGTTGCCCGTTTCATTCGTGGAGCTAAACGGTTGAGGCCACCCACTAGAGTCACGGCTCCCTCTTGGGATTTATCTATCGTGCTCAAAGGTCTGATCGACACTCCTTTTGAACCGCTAGAGTCAGCGCCCGACAAGCTTCTGACTCTCAAGATGGTTCTTCTTATGGCCATCACCTCTCTAAAGAGGATCGGAGACCTGCGTGCATTGTCAGTCTCCCCATCTTGCCTGGACTTTGCCCCTGGGCTAGTCAAGGCCATTCTGCATCCTCCCCCTAACTATCTACCGAAAGTTCCTTTCTCAACCATGTACCCTGTCGTCCTGGAAGCCTTCTGTCCTCTGCCTTTTGCGGATCCGGAGCAGGAGAAACTTCACCTACTGTGCCCAGTGGCGTAAGTCAGAGCAACTCTTTATATGTTATGGAGGCCGCAACCGGGGGGCGGCCGCCACCACACATACTCTGTCACACTGAGTGAGAGATGCTATTGCCCTCTCCTACGAGGCGCGTGGACTCACTTCGCCCCTAGGAGTCAGGGCTCATTCAACCAGAGGGGTCGCCTCATCTATTGCTCTTGCAAGAGGTACTCCCCTGCAACAAGTGTGTGACGCGGCGGGTTGGTCCTCTCCGCACACATTTATAAGATTTTATAGTCTGGATGTCCATGCCACTCCGGGCTCACGAGTCCTCGGGTCAGCTTCCCGGACATGAATCTGAGACCTTCTCGGTCTTGTGCGCACACGCTACACAACCTTGGGGTCCAGACACCTGTAGTGTGGCGGCGTTGGTATTCTCGTTCCCATAAGCGTTCTAACGCAGCATTGAGTGAAGCCTCGAAAAGGGAACGTCTCGGGTTACTTTGCAGTAACCCTGTTCCCTGAGAGGCGGGAACGAGATGCTGCGTCCGAACGCCGCACCACCATGTGACCACATGTGATTTTGGACAGGTGTTTTTTTTTTTTTTTTTTTTTTTTTTTTTTACATTGTCAGTAAACAGCAGCTACTGTCATGCTATGTGTAACAGAAATGGATTAGTTTTCATGTAGTATTGTGTCACTGTATGTTGTTTTCTAGTGTGTTTTTAATGTTTTGATCTATTTGTTGACTTTAGGAGGCTTCACTACCTGTGGCTATGAAAGCCCGTCCTAAAAAAGGTATGTACATGATGTCCAGGGTTTAGTGTACAAGGTTTCAGCATAATATACAGGGTCAGGTAACTGGACACATTAACTAAACTGTTCAAAACGATAATTTCTAATGTTAGGGAAATTATGCTGCTGAATTAAACACTGCATTGAATTTTATTTTGGTTTTGAAAAGTGCTTTTGAGGGCGCTTTAGAGTATACGGTGTGAGTAATAGTTATCATGTTTCCTCCATGACGGTCATGCTTTCTTTTACCCTTCAGATGGTGCTATTTGTTAAGTTTTCATACACCAGTCTCTTCTGAAATGGATTAAAGCTCAGATAGAAAAGTCTGTCCTGTATTAGAAAGGTTTGAGAGCAGCCTGTAAACATGTAACGTGAAGCAGATGCACCTGTATTGTGGAAGCTCCAATTGTTCTGATGCCTTTTAGGACTGGGAAGTGGGAGCTGTACAGTACATGCTCTAATGGACTGAAGAAACTCAGCAGGGTAGCATAAGCAGCACCTAACAAAATACTTTTGATGTCTTACTGACTTTATTTAAACCGCGACTCTACCTCCTGACATCTTTTAAACCGGATTGAAATGACCGTGTTGTTGCAGCAGACGGATTGCAGATGTTCATAACACAAGGTAGAGCTAATGTAACTTTATGTAGTGTTGTTTTAAATCCAATATATTATATTTCCTTTGTCAGCCCCAGAGCTCCCAATACTAGAGAGGAGGAACTGGCTCATCCATCTACACTACATCCGAAAGGACTATGAGACCTGCAAGGTGTGAGCTCTTCTTCTGCTGGCAACTTCTCCAGCCTCTGCTATTCCTGCTTTATTCCTTAATAATGTTGAATTTCCTTCATATCTTATCAGGCAATAATAAAAGAGCAGCTGCAGGAGACTCAGGGCATGTGTGAATATGCCATATATGTCCAAGGTAACCTCAAACCGCATGCAGTTTTTAGTTACTCCAAATAAAACTGCATTTCAGTGTTTTATACTATACTTTCGATAAATGGTTTGATAAGATGGTGTGAACGTGTGATGTGCACCCCTTGCACAAAACTACTACTTCACACTGTAATAACAGCTGCCTTCAGTATTGTTTGCATGTGTGTAGCTCTGATCCTGCGTGTAGAGGGGAAGATCCAGCAGTCTTTAGAGCTGTTTCAGAGTTGTGCCATCCTCAACCCCACAAGCTCAGACAACCTCAAACAAGTGGCTCGATCTCTGTAAGCGTCCTATGTTGAAATACATGGTGTTTTTCTGAAAATGTATTGATTTTGTCAGAAGGAAAGTAATTTGTGTGTGATCAGTTTTCTCTTAGGAAAACATAAGGCTGCCATTGAGGTTTACAACGAGGCAGCTCGGCTCAATCCGAAAGACTGGGTAAAAGTCCTAGTACTATTAACCATAATTACTAAACCAAGAACTTAATACCCTGTAGCACAAAGAGTTAATTTCAGTTTATTTGCAGGAGATCAACCATAATCTCGGAGTTTGCTACATCTACACCAAGGACTTCAAGAGTGTAAGTTGGTCCCAGTGTTGTAATTTAGGTTAATCAGAATGTATTACATGGCTAATGTTTATGGACGTCTTACCATCACAGCCACATGTGGTTCCTCACCAAACTGTTGCCCTCAAAAGTAATTGGACAAACTGACTCATAAGCAGTTTGATGGACAGTTCTGACCTGTTTCTTTGTTATTTCATGACAACTTAAGGAGAAAAATGGTCTACTGTTGATTTAGAGTGTTGAATTTGCATTTGGTATGTGTTCATGGGAACTCAATATGCAGTTTGAAAAGGTCTCAATTCAAATAAGGGAGGCCATTGTTAGGCTGGAAAAAAAAATACTTATCAGAGAGAGAGCAAAAATGTCAGGAGTGTCTAAATCAACGATTTGTTACATTCTTAAAAAGAAAGAATGCGCTGGCGCTCTCGCCAACACCAGGAGGCATTAAAGTCCATAGAAGACATTGACGGGGGAGGGGATATCTTATAATTTTCTTGGTAAAAAGAAATAACCCTTTCACAAGATTTAGCCAAGTCAGGAACAGAGGTAGCCGTGTCAGTTTCAAAGTCTACAATCAAAAGGTGCTGTCATGAATGTGCATACACCTTAAGATGAAAACCACTGGAGAAACTCAATAACAGAATGGCCTACGCAGTTCTCATACATAATTCATTTGGACTGGAATGCTTGGAAAAGAAGAATATAGAAAAAGTAAGGAAGGACTCATGTTCTAAAGCATGCTATATCATTTGTCAAACACAGTGGAGGCATGCCAGTGTGCAACTACCAGTGGAACTGGGTCACTGGTGTTTATCGATGATGTGACTGCTGATATAAGTAGCAGGATGCTTGATGCAAGATTCAAATCCTACAAAACCACATGTACTGCACGTCACAGTACAGATGGATAATGATCATACCAGTGAAGCCAAGATAAAAAAAATAATAAAATTATGTTCTTAAAGGGCTGAGTTGGTCATATCACTGCAACCCAATTGATCTGCTTTTCAATTACTGAAGACAAAACTTAGCACAGAAAGATTCATTAACCAAGTATTAAAAATAACCCTAATGTTAATGATTATTTCACGAAAGACCATTCGAGTCAATCTGGGACAGGAAAATTTTGAATGGTGGAAACATTTTAAAAAGAGGAATTTACAGTACATCTGTGAATAATGATCCCGTCCGAGGTGCCACGGAGCCCATTGTAGTCGTTCCTGTGAGCATTCAGCGAATGGATCGCCTGATCCTTGAAAATCAGTGGATATATTTCCCCCAACTTGCGAAAGAGACGCATATGTCTGTGGGAACTGTACACACAATCACTCAGGGACACCACTTGCACATTATTGCCACATCCCCCATACAGCCCTGCCCTCACTCTCTGCCATTTCCACCTGTTTGGGCTGTTAAAGGAGTTCCTAGGAGGCCAATGTGATTAATTCAGTCCATGGCTCCTGACCTTCTACCTTGAAAAAAAAAAACAGGAAATAATAAATTAATAAAATAATAATACTAGGAAATAGTACCCAAGCACTAGTGAAACACTTGGATAAATGCAGTGGGATTATGGAGAAATTAAGATAAATATCCATACAAACTTAAATAATTCTTTTAATTGTGTAAAGCTGCTTTGCGACAATGACAATTGTTAAAAGCGCTATACAAATAAAATTGAATTGAATATCTAAGTTTGGTTATTCTGCACCATAAGAAGACTTGGCCAACCCTCATAGTTTGTGGTTACGGAGGGGCTTTTCACAAACTTTGTACAAAAAGGCTCTAAATGTACAGTAATTCCTAAATTCTGGATGCAGTGTTTTTTTTGTCGAATTCACTTAAATCAAAATCACATAACATCACTATTGTTTCATGTACAGAGGCAAAAATCTGAACATTTTACCACTGTTCAAATATTTGGACTGTATGGGTGTGATGGTCAGGTTTCTAAAAATGCCCTATAGTGTACTTTAAGGGAGCCTATTATTTATTACCAGGCCATGAGAGGAGTATAATAGTAAATGTCTTGTTAATAACAGTGGTACATGAAGGCAAGTTGAAAAGTTTGATTTTTTTTTTTAAGTTTTATGTTATTAATGTTATAGCTGCAATTTACCTTTAACACGTTTTTTTTTAGTATTATTATCGTATTTACTGTGTTTTATGTGGGTAATGTAAATTTTGACCACCTGTCTCATGCAGGCTGAGGAGCATCTGAACATGGCACTGCAGCTTAACAAGCATGATATGAGTTACATGATGCTGGGAAAGACTTTCCTGTTACAGGGAGACACAGAGAAAGCTATTGAGATCTATAAGAGTGCAGTGGAGTAAGTATGTTCATGCATTAATGCCTCTGCAGTACTGCATCAGTGCAGCACAGAGGTAAATTAGTCACCTTTTTTTTCTAGCTCTGATCCTTGTTCCTGTGACCTAGAAGACACATGATCAAAGACGATGAGATGAGACTAACCTTAGATGCCCCTTAGAGATTCACAGCAAGTGGTGCTGGCAGATAAATTTAATGCTGCTTTAGGGAAAAACAGCATGCTGAGATGAGACTTGGAGCGATGTCTGTAATTAATCACTTTCACACATGACTTTTCTTTTGTTTTCGCAAACTTCCTTTAAGGAAAGAACATTTTTACTAGCTTTGAATGAATAATCACGCTTTAAAGATCAGAGGCTGCCTTAAACAGATCTGATTGGACATAGCTACAAAAATAATTACTGTTCTTTACCACCCTAGTCAACCTTGTTTGATTAGGAATGTTTACTATTTTTATTGACTCTAGGCAAGAAGTAAGTTGCTCCTTGAAACTGTCAGTGTATACTCTGGAACAGATATGAGAACAGCTCTAGGAGAGTAAATATGTCAAGGCAAGCGCATCTGCTGTGAACACAGTAGGTGTCCTCATCTTTACCATGGCCCTCCTGTAGAGCGGCTGAATTAGTAATGCTGACGTGCTTTAATGAGCAGTGCTGGGCTTCTCCTGAAGCAAGAAGCCTCGCTTTCGCACATTTACACTAGAGATAGAAGAAAGAGGGATATTCCCTCTGTTCTTCCTCTGAACCAAAATAAATGAGATGAGCTGCACTGAGAGAAGAAAGTAAAAGACAAATAAGATGCTCCTGGCCTGAAAATGTTGAATGTCTTAGTTGTTACAGAGCGAGACAGGTTGCAGTAATAATCTTCGGTATTTATGGCAAAATATTTAGGTCAGACCTTCCAAATTTTTCGGACTGGATCATTAATTCATTTGAGACTCGACACTGTAGTGTTGTTTTGTAGGTTTATAATGGTGTAACACTATTAGCTCTGATTCTTGTGGCCACTGTACAGTTGTGGCCAAAAGTTTTGAGAATTACATAAATATTGGAAATTGGAAAAGTTGCTGCTTAAGTTTTTATAATAACAATTTGCATATAGTCCAGAATGTTATGAAGAGTGATCAGATGAATTGCATAGTTCTTCTTTGCCATGAAAATTAACTTAATCCCAAAAAAACCTTTCCACTGCATTTCATTGCTGTCATTAAAGGACCTGCTGAGATTATTTCAGTAATCATCTTGTTAACTCAGGTGAGAATGTTGACGAGCACAAGGCTGGAGATCATTATGTCAGGCTGATTGGGTTAGAATGGCAGACTTGACATGTTAAAAGGAGGGTGATGCTTGAAATCATTGTTCTTCCATAGTTAACCATGGTGACCTGCAAAGAAACGCGTGCAGCCATCATTGCGTTGCATAAAAATGGCTTCACAGGCAAGGATATTGTGGCTACTAAGATTGCACCTAAATCAACAATTTATAGGATCATCAAGAACTTCAAGGAAAGAGGTTTGATTCTTGTTAAAAAGGCTTCAGGGCGTCCAAGAAAGTCCAGCAAGCGCCAGGATTGTCTCCTAAAGAGGATTCAGCTGCGGGATCGGAGTGCCACCAGTGCAGAGCTTGCTCAGGAATGGCAGCAGGCAGGTGTGAGCGCATCTGCACTCACAGTGAGGCGAAGACTTTTGGAAGATGGCCTGGTGTCAAGAAGGGCAGCAAAGAAGCCACTTCTCTCCAAAAAACAAACATCAGGGACTGATTGATGTTCTGCAGAATGTATGGTGAATGGACTGCTGAGGACTGGGTCAACGTCATATTCTCCGATGAAGCCGCTTTCCCGATTGTTTGGGGCATCTGGAAAAAGGCTTGTCCGGAGAAGAAAAGGTGACGCAACCATCAGTCCTGTGTCATGCCAACAGTAAAGCATCCTGAGACCATTCATGTGTGGAGTTGCTTCTCATCCAAGGGAATGGGCTCACTCACAATTTTGCCCAAAAACACAGCCATGAATAAAGAATGGTACCAAAACACCCTCCGCAAGTTCTTCCAACAATCCAACAACAGTTTGGTGAAGATCAATGCATTTTCCAGCACGATGGAGCACCGTGCTATGAGGCAAAAGTGATAACTAAGTGGCTCGGGGACCAAAACGTTGAAATATTGGGTCCATGGCCTGGAAACTCCCCAGATCTTAATCCCATTGAGAACTTGTGGTCAATCCTCAAGATGCGGGTGGACAAAAAAAAACACTAATTCTGACAAACTCCAAGAAGTGATTATGAAAGAATGGGTTGCTATCAGTTATGATTTGGCCCAGAAGTTGATTGAGAGCCCAGTCGAATTGCAGAGGTCCTGAATAAAGAAGGGCCAACACTGCAAATACTGACTCTTTGCATAAATGTCATGTACAGTAATTGTCGATAAAAGCCTTTGAAACGTACAGTGGTGTGAAAAACTATTTGCCCCCCTCCCGATTTCTTATTCTTTTGCATGTTTGTCACACAAAATGTTTCTGATCGTCAAACACATTTAACTATTAGTCAAAGATAACTCAAGTAAACACAAAATGCAGTTTTTAAATGAGGGGTTTTATTATTTAGGGAGAAAAAAAATCCAAACCTACATGGCCCTGTGTGAAAAAGTAATTGCCCCCTGAACCTAATAACTGGTTGGGCCACCCTTAGCAGCAATAACTGCAATCAAGTGTTTGTGATAACTTGCAATGAGTCTTTTACAGCGCTCTGGAGGAATTTTGGCCCACTCATCTTTGCAGAATTGTTGTAATTCAGCTTTATTTGAGGGTTTTCTAGCATGAACCGCCTTTTTAAGGTCATGCCACAACATCTCAATAGGATTCAGGTCAGGACATTGACTAGGCCACTCCAAAGTCTTCATTTTGTTTTTCTTCAACCATTCAGAGGTGGATTTGCTGGTGTGTTTTGGGTCATTGTCCTGCTGCAGCACCCAAGATCGCTTCAGCTTGAGTTGACGAACAGATGGCCGGACATTCTCCTTCAGGATTTTTTGGTAGACAGTAGAATTCATGGTTCCATCTATCACAGCAAGCCTTCCAGGTCCTGAAGCAGCAAAACAACCCCAGACCATCACAATACCACCACCATATTTTACTGTTGGTATGATGTTCTTTTTCTGAAATGCTGTGGTACTTTTATGCCAGATGTAACGGGACACGCACCTTCCAAAAAGTTCAACTTTTGTCTCGTCGGTCCACAAGGTATTTTCTCAAAAGTCTTGGCAATCATTGAGATGTTTTTTAGCAAAATTGAGACGAGCCTTAATGTTCTTTTTGCTTAAAAGTGGTTCGCGCCTTGGAAATCTGCCATGCAGGCCATTTTTGCCCAGTCTCATTCTTATGGTGGAGTCGTGAGCACTGACCGTAATTGAGGCAAGTGAGGCCTGCAGTTCTTTAGATGTTGTCCTGGGGTCTTTTGTGGCCTCTCGGATGAGTTGTCTCTGCGCTCTTGGGGTAATTTTGGTCGGCCGGCCACTCCTGGGAAGGTTCACCACTGTTCCATGTTTTTGCCATTTGTGGATAATGGCTCTCACTGTGGTTCGCTGGAGTCCCAAAGCTTTAGAAATGGCTTTATAACCTTTACCAGACTGATGGATCTCAATTACTTTTGTTCTCATTTGTTCCTGAATTTCTTTGGATCTTGGCATGATGTCTAGCTTTTGAGGTGCTTTTGGTCTACTTCTCCGTGTCAGGTAGCTCCTATTTAAGTGATTTCTTGATTGAAACAGGTGTGGCAGTAATCAGGCCTGGGGGTGACTACAGAAATTCAACTCAGGTGTGATAAACCACAGTTTAGTTATTTTTTTAACAAGGGGGGCAATCACTTTTTCACACAGGGCCATGTAGATTTGGAGTTTTTTTTCTCCCTTAATAACGTAAACCTTCATTTAAAAACTGCATTTTGTGTTCAATTATGTTATCTTTGACTAATAGTTAACGGTTTTTGATGAGCAGAAACATTTAAGTGTGACAAACATGCAAAAGAATAAGAAATCAGGAAGGGGGCAAATAGTTTTTCACACCACTGTATGAAGTGCTTGTAATTATATTTCAGTACATCACAGAAACAACTGAAAGATCTAAAAGCAGTTTAGCAACAAACTTTGTGAAAACTAATATTTGTGTCATTTTCAATACTTTTGGCCACGACTGTACTATCAACAAAATAAACGTTTCACCTGGTCTACTGTACTGTGCAAAAGTCTTGAGCTACCCCTCATTTCTTCTTGAGGAATAGTTCTCCAGTCTTCCTGAAGGACTTTTTATCTCCCATTTTAAGTCCAGTCTTTGTACCTGAGCAAATTCAGAAGAATGTTCTTTGTTTGTTAACCCACACAATGACCTATGAATGATTCAAGCATTATACACATCTAACCTATGTCATGAACCAGTGAGAAACAGATATGTTGACAGATGATCAAGCCGGTAATTGGTGATGCTGAATGCTGATTGATTGGAACAGATAAGAGGGGAAATGAGGTTGCTGCTGAGGTTGTTCCAACAACAACCAATTTTTATTGTATCTTTAGTATCTTTAGGAACTGCAGCGTCACAGTAAAACATTTGTTCCCATTTATTTAATTTAATCTATATCATGTTATTTAATCTGATATTGGCTCAAGACTTTTGCACAGTACTATACTCAGCAAAAAAAGAAACGAAAAAAGTCCTCTGACTTTCAACTGTTTTTACTTTCAGTAAACTTAATGTGTAAATATTTGTATGAACACTAAAAGAGTCAACACCATAAGACATAAACTAAAAAGGTTTCACAATGTGTCCCTGAATGAAGGGAGGCTCAAAATCAGTCAGTACCAGTCAGTATCTGGTGTGGCCACCAGCTGCTTGAAGTACTGCAGTGCATCTCCTCCTCATGGACTGGACCAGATTTTGGAGTCAGTTGGAGGACTTGGAGTCAGTTCTTGCTGTGAGATGGAGGGATTGTGTGTTCCTGGTGTGACTCGGGCAGTTGTTGTGGCCATCCTGTACCTGTCACGCAGGTGTGATATTCGGATGTACCCATCCTGTGCATGTGTTGTTACACGTGGTCTTCCACTGCGAGGATGATCAGCTGTCCTTCCTGTAGCGCTGTCTTAGGCGTCTCACAGTGCGGACATGGCAATGTATTGCCCTAGCCACATCAGCAGTCCTCATGCCTAATGCACGTTCACGCAGATGAGCAGGGACCCTGGGCATCTTTCTTTGGGTGTTTTTCACAGTCGGTAGACAAGTCTCTTTAGTGTCCTGCGTTTTTAGAACTGTGACCTTAAATGCCTACTTTCTGTAAGCTGTTAAGGTCTTAACGACCATTCCACAGGTGCATGTTAATTAATTGATTATGGTTAATTGAACATGCATGGAAAACATTGTTTAAACCTTTTACAATGAAGATCTGTAAAGTTATTTGGATTTTTACAAGATTATTGTTGAAATACACAGTCCTGAAAAAGGGGCGTTTCTTTTTTTGCTGAGTATGTGTGTGTGTATATATATATATATATATATATATATATATATATATATATATATATATATATATATACACACAGTATACTATACATATAATTCGGTTATACTGATCCCGGGGTCCATTGAGCACTTGTAAATGTGTGTTATAGGTTTTCCCCAGAGAACACAGAGTTGCTCACCACACTAGGACTCTTGTATATGCAGGTCAGTTTCAACACCCTGTTTTTAGAACTTGATGTTACCTCAGACAGTCCATATTTCAAATTCTGTACTTCCTCTTAGCTTGGAAAATTTCAGAGGGCGTTTGAACATCTTGGGAATGCTTTGACATATGACCCAAACAATTACAAGGTGAGGAAGAACTTTCATTTCTATGTTATTTGTCTTGCCTTTTGAAGGTAAATGTGATATACTCAGTGGGTGGGTTTTCTCTCAGGCCATCCTGGCAGCAGGAAGCATGATGCAGACACATGGGGATTTTGATGTGGCCATGAATAAATATCGCGTGGCAGCTTTCACCGTGCCTGAGAGCCCACCGCTCTGGAACAACATCGGCATGTGCTTCTTCGGCAAGAAGAAATACGTAGCTGTGAGCTTCTGAGCTTTTTGTCCTCAATTATTTATAAGATGCCACACTGTGACATGTTTTCTGTCTTCACATTTATTCAAATGCTTTGTTTCTTAGGCTATAAGCTGCCTGAAAAGAGCAAACTACCTGTCTCCATTTGACTGGAAGGTCTTGTATAATCTGGGTCTGGTGCACCTGACCATGCAGCAGTATGCCTCAGCATTCCACTTCCTCAGTGCTGCTATTAACCTGCATCCACGTATGGGTGAGCTCTACATGCTCCTCGCAGGTATTTCCATGTTATGTTTCTTTCCTTCTTAAACTAATAGCTAGAAAAGAATTACAATTTAGTTAATTTAACTAAACTTACATCATGACTGAACAACTGTATAATGTGACTGAAGCTCTAAGCATGTACACAATGGCGGGGGGGGGGAAATCACACAATATGCAATAACCATTATGTAATATAAGATTACAGAATTTCCTGTGAGTGTGTGTGTGCACACTGTTGCCTCAGATTCCTGTTCTTGCCTTATCTTGGGTTCGCCATCAATGTGTTCTGAGCTGTCTTTCTGCTCACCATGGTTGTATACTGCAAAAAAAAATTAAATAGCTCATTGCATATATTACGTTTTCTACAATAAGATAACATTAAACCACATTTAAGATCATTAAGCTTATTTCTAATAATTTTTAATTGATTGACATAATTTAGCTAGTTTTAGGAACATATTTCTTGAAAGAAGCAAAAGGGACAAACCATGTTAGATGTTTTGGAGATAAAGTCAGAGAGGCCAGATTGAGGTGGTTTGGACATGTTCAGAGGAGAGATGGTGAATATATCGGTAGAAGGATGCTGAAGTTGGAACTGCCAGGCAGGAGGTCTAGAGGAAGACCAAAGAGGAGATTTATGGATGTAGTGAGAGAGGACATGAAGTTAGTTAGTGTGAGTGTGTAGTTTGCCTACATTCAAGCATATTTCGATTGCTACTGTATGAAGTCATTGTTTGGCGGTAATCGAAATTGAAGCAGTATGGAAGAATGAAGAGTAGTTTCAAGATGACAGGTAAGCTACAATAACCAAGTAACCACTCTTTACCAACATGGTGAGCAGAACGACATCTCAGAAAGCACAGCACATTGAACCATGTCAAGCTCGTGGACATGCAGGCTGATTGAATTCCAATTCATTTACACCCCTCTTATTGAAGTTTATTCCCCTGAAGACAGATGTTTGTTTGGTTAATCCAGGATTAACTTGTTAATCAAGCAGTTTTAGATTCAGAGTATTTGAGTATTATATTGTGCTGGTTATTTATTGTTAAATTCAGATTGATAGTCTGTAGCCTGATGAGTAGAACCTCCATCGTGGTCTTATTTTGCTCCACACTGTAGGTCTTTAGGTGTTGAGTAACAGTTGTTCATGTCTTGGTTTGTAACAGTCGCCCTGACCAATTTGGAAGATGTAGATAATGCGCGCAGGTCATACGAACAAGCCGTTCAGCTCGATAAGTAAGTATTTAAAACTTTCCAAACAACTGTAGTGAATTTAATCAGAATTGAAGGGGACTGACTGTTTTATCTCTTGCAGGTCTAACCCTCTAGTGAATCTAAATTTTGCAGTGCTGCTGTACAATCAAGGAGACAAGAAGGCCGCACTACAGCAGTACCAGGAGATGGAGAAAAAAGTCAACATGATAATCGGGCAGAACAGCAATACTGAGTTTGACCCTGAGGTAGAACGACACAAATACAGCTCAGATTTGGGTTTAAATGACATCAAAGATAAATAAGCTAACGGCTAGAAAATTTTAGCAATAATATCAGTTTAGTTACCTGGTGTTAGCCATCTGATTAGCGAAACCAGGGGCTCACAGCTAGTCCTGAGTTCACTGTATTGACACACACAGTGATGTGGGTCTCCGTGTTCATACCTGCAAGTGCTCCATATTACAGTACATATGTGTTCTCTATAAAAGCGACTGCTTTCTCCACAGCTTGTCGAAATGGCTCATAAAATGGGTGCAGCCCTTCAGGCTGGGGACAACCTATTCTGGTCGAAACCAGGCAAAGAGTCTAAGAGCAGCCAGCGCTCCTCTTCCAGCAAGCCGTCCTCTTCCCAGCAGCCCCTGGGCTCCAATCAGGCCTTAGGCCAGGCCATGTCGTCTGCTGCAGGTTACAGCAAAAGCATGCAGCTGGCTGCAGGTACAGCAAAACATCATCCTGACACTTTCTATATGAACCTGGGTATGTCCTTTTCTGAGTTGCACGTTTCCAATTGGGTTTTACATTTTTAAGTGAATCATGGGCATTCTCATTGATTAAATCATTGTTGATTAAAGTGAAAAGTTGTGTTATGGTATTAAAACCAAGTTCTGAACTTTATTATTTGAAAACCATAATTAAGAACAATGTATACCCATAGGTTTACAAAAATCACCTAATTACTATTTTTAAAAAGTCATGATGTCACAGTCATCTATGCTGAGGTTAGAGCATTATGGTCAGCCATAATACAGTGCCCCTGGAGCAGAAGGGGTAAAAGCTATTGACCGAGTGGTAATGATTATCATTCTTGAACTCTATTAAAGTGTTATTAAAAATGATTAGATATCACCCGATAACCTATAGTCTAGACATAATAATGACAGTCTATTTATTACAAAATCAATGTCGTCCAGCCACACCAAAATCTACAGACATGAGCCGCTGTTGCTCTCTGGTTCTGTAACCGTCCTTAAAATTTTACTTATCCCCTGTGTAGAGCCAGATATCGAGAGAGCACCAGCACCCCCCTCTGAGCCTCCAGGAGAAGCTGAAAACGGTGGTGATGAAACAGCTGAAATTAGTAAATCGAAAGAGAAGAAGAAGAGCAAACCCAGAGCACTTGCAGAGTAGAGATTCAAACTGCTTCTTGGTAAACAGTGTATAAAAGCTTTATAGCGTATTTGTGTATGTATATGAATGTATAGCATATTTATTTATTAGGCATATCGTTTGTACAAAAAGGTTTTTCTACAACGCTCTACAACTATTGCTTACTTGGTTTTTAAGAGTCCGCCACATCCAATTTTTTTTTCTCTCTCTAATTCACTTGGTCATGTCATTAATCCAGGCTGAACCTGGAGCCAAGCAATCACTCCACACCACACTGTGTAAACTAGGGCTGCTCAATATATCGAAAAATTATCGTTATCGTGATAATGGTATACGCAATATCTGTATCGCAAAGAGTTGCAATAAATGAAATCGATGAGTGTATGGTTACACGTGAATAAAAAGTAATGTTTGAAAGTAATTCATATTGTGTTGGCAGGTTTATAGTAACAGCAAACCAGAAATCAGAATATCTGCTGAGGGGTTTAAGTCATTCATAGTGTTTTGAAGTCTAAATATTTGCAACTTCCTTGACATATAGTTTCTTTTTAGCCTGAATTAGATTTATTTACATCAGACGAATATCTATTACCTGTTTATTTTAGTATGATCATTACATATATTAATGATTTAAAAAAAATATCCAATAATAATAAAAAATGCATCTCTCTAGGGAAATGTTATATCGCAAGAAATATAATTATCGCAATATTCAACAATATTGCATATTTTCCTAATATCGTGCAGCCCTAGTGTAAACACAATCAGATGTGCGACTCAGGAATGATGACTTTTACAGAAATGGCTTAGTGTCCTTGCTGTGCTGCTTTAAACACATTAACAGGGTTTTTCATGTATAGAGTGTCATTTGTAACACTGACTTTGTAAAGTAAAACATGTTTATACCATCTACTATTTTTGGAAATGATAAATGTGTCTTTATGCATTTTTAAATGCAGATATGCATTATGTTAAAGGAGCCATACAGACTCAATTTTGCATAGGTTAATATGATTCTTTAGGGTCCTAATGAAAAGTTTGTAATATACTTTAATTAAAAATTCTCAATTGTTGTGTAAAAAAAACATTACTTTTACCTGGTAAAAAGTAGCTCTGTTCTCAGCAACCTGTTTCAGTACATGCTCCTTTAAATGTTAATGACCTCTACTGAACCCGCCCCCCAGTTCTGTGGGGCGTGTCTTCACAATACAAGTGGGGTATAGCTTTGACAAGTTACAAATATTTAAAAAACAGTTAAAAATAATTTTACATGATGTTAGAATTATTTTATATATAAAGGAGTTATTTCTACTCTCTTGCTCTCTTCCTCAGAGATCTGATTTTAACGTGTTAAATCTTCCCTGCTGCTATCTTCCTGTCTCCTCTTGCATCTGTTCATTCACGCTCACCTTCCCGTACTCTGTCTCTCTCTCTCTCTGTCTCCTTCCACTTATCTTCCTCTCCTTTGATTCAAATTCTAATTTTATTTGTCACATACACAGTATGATATGCAGTGAAATGCTTATACGACAGCCTTAAAAAGAAAATAAAAGCTTATACGTAAGGAATAGATATCAATAAAAAGAAATACTAAAGAAAATAAATTTAACTAGTAAAATAGTTGTACAAATATACAATGTACAAATGAGGGCATAATAAAAATCTTACAAAATATAGGGGATATATATATATATATATATATATATATATATATATATATAATTTTTTTATTATAAATATATATATATATTTCCCCTATATTTAGTAAGATTTTTATTATGCCCTCATATTTATATATATATATATATATATATATATATATATATATATATATATATATATATAGTTATATATGTATATAAAATTTTACATGTGAATCTGGTTGTAAAACTTTTTTGACTTCCCAGACCGGGAATCGAACTCGAGTTGCTGTGCTGAGAGCGCCGTATCCTAACCACTAGACCACGAAGGATTAACGGTTACCATTGCGGAAATGCCGGCTATTCAACCCGCGATCTTATACACGCGAAGCATTGTTTTTTTCGGGATCTCACCAGGACATTTACAATAGTTCATTTATAGTAACATATGTCTATAGCACAGCCGTTTAGTCAAACATATTTATACCGATCTTTTGCTGTTAATAAACAGAGACCTTTCTGACAGACAACGTGTGTGTGTGTGAATGAGTCATATAGATGCCGGGAATAGGACATCATACACGCGAAGCATTGTGTGTGTGTGTGTGTGAGAGAGTCTCTCCTTATGTCAGAAAAGCTTACCGAAGCATAGCGCACTCGCCTCGTTACTAAACGAACTTTAGAAAAACTTTATAAGTATGTAGTGCAAAAAAAGCATGTACCTTAAGCAGGAATCGAACCCGGGTCTCCCACGTTAAAGTGCCGAATCCTAACCACTAGACCACCACAATACTGCAACAAGCAGCACACCACACTCATGTAGGCGCCATTTTGCTCCAGTGTAGAATAACAATGGCCGACGGCTCTTTTTTTTCACTTGGGGCGGGTCTTTGCTAAAACACCAGTGTCAATCAACTGTTGTAGGAGCGGCCTCTGTCGGTGTGACTTCACACCGACAGGCTTTTGAAAACGGGCTGATTTCAGAAGGGGCATCTTATATTATTAAATTTAGAAAAGAAAATCGCTGGGCGGCTCTTTATCACTGTAGAGTGGTAGTGTACACACTCTCCTAACACACAATGCAGTCCAAACAGCTTGAAAAAGTCCATGTAGCACCGTAGGTGCCCTTTAATAGCATTGTGCTTTTCCAACCTCTGTATTTGAGCTAGGTGAAAAATAAACAAGTACAGCTTTAAGCATTTTTCCCTCCTGTGCAGTTTAACCTGATTTTCAATTTAGAAATTTCTTCACAAAAAGAATATCAAGAGAGTAGATTTTGGGTTAAAAGTATTTTTTTATTGATATAAAAATACCCTTAAAAGCCATAATTCATTATAACCCTTATCATAATGTTCTTTTAATAATGAAGACTTTGCATAATTTGTATAAATTGTTCTAAAATGAATGATTTATATGTCACTCTAATATGAAGTCAAATTAAAGAAAGTCTCATAATGAAGTACAAAAGATAAAGAAAACAAAGTTAAATATGGCATTGTTGTTGACATCTTTTTCTGTAAAGGAGATCGAAAGCCTTGGAAAATAAAGGAAATGATACAACTAGCTGAATTTTAGTGATGCTGTTCAGCTTTTGCAGACCATCAGCCCAAAGACAATTTTCATCTCTGATAATTCTGTCTGTTCGCTTACAGTGGCAGCTTTAATGTTGTTTTAAGAGTTACATCAGGGTTACTCAATGTCAGTACATGGTGATGCCACACACTGGTCAGGACTTTCACTACTGACAGCTGGCCTACAGTACATACATCAATTTACTGAAGAGGGAAAAAAATAATAAAATCAGTCTATCTATTTCCTTATTAGAAATGTCGAATCACAGGATCTTTTCAAGTTTCTCATTAAGCATTAAAAACAGTCAGTTACTGATTTTTATTATTATTATTTACAGGATTTTCCACACCTTTTTATCAACTTGAACTAAGATCCTGAATCATTCCGACACTTTATATGTCCAGACATGATTTGATTTATGCTCTAGACGAAAATAGTACAGGACATGACTACACAAGCATGGAATAATCCCTTACTTTCCTTTCAGTGATTCAGCATAAAACGAAGCAGGATTTGATGACTTAAGTGAGAAAATTTAATGGATTGATGAAGTGGGCTCTGGTTTCCAAACAAATATTCTGCTACACTAAGCTGTCTGCCTTTTCTATAAGCGTGTGTATTGGCTTTCAAGTAGGTACAAGTTACAATACATAATTTCAGTAACCAACAATAGTTTTGACCTACACTAAAATAGTTTAATATGCATTGGATCGACTACAGTATATCTATTTTTCATAGTTTAAGACATTTTGATTAAAAGCTTACAGATGAAGTCAGAAATACATACTGAAGATAGAGATACATGTTGAAGTTAATGCCCATCTATGCATTTCAGAAGCAAAATGTCATTTTAAAAAGAAGATTTTACGTTTTTTTTCTGCCTATACTTAAAGTTTAAAAAAAAAAAAAAAGATTTTAAGAGATGCGGCTTGAAGTTTGATCTATTTGGGGTGGGGGGGAAGTGTTCTCAATGTATGAGACTCCTTCACGAAGCTGGTTAAGAATGGGACACCTTCATAAGGAATACTAAAATATTGGGATTTTAATATATTAAACAATTACGATTTTTCTCTTTTCTTGACTAATGTATTTTGTCAAAATATAATGTTCCTCATTATTATTATTATTATAAAAGTAAAACCCTTTCATGGATAGGGTATCAAAAGGTGTGACAAATGAGTAGTAGTTATTTTAAACCACTAATATGTATATTAATGATGTCAGATGAAAAAAAGACCAGGAAGGAGTATAGGATTTTTTTTGAGGACACAGTGCAGCTAAGCACCACATTATTGGGTTAGTTCCTGGTTTTGGTTAAGGCATTAGATTTCATATGGGCCTGTTTGATTCAAGTCATTTTTATTCATAGCAGCTCATGGTTTCTGCTCCTTGCTCATAAGTCTCTGTTGTAGCAGTCAGTAGAGCAAAAACTCCATGGAGTGTAAAGGAAAAATAACAGCATTTTCTACTCAGTGCAATAATACAGCCTCAAGTAAGACGAAGTACAGTACTCACCAAATGGATTAAGACTACGCACTGAGCTCACATAAGAAGACAAAGTGAGGAGAAAGTCTCATTTCTGTACCCACAAAAAAAAAACCTCTCCTCCTCCATTCGTCACTGTTCACATCATTGGGTGAGTGAATGGAGGAGCACCTACAGACTCATCTACCCATCTGGTTAGATGCTTAGGAGGCACTATAGAGAGGATCAAATAGAGTAAGGAAGTGTTTTAAGACACTGTTATTGGACCTCAGGGACTAAATTTCATAAAAGTTCACTTTTACTCATCAGAGTGGGGCACAATCTCAGAGTAGATGAGTCCTTCTGCTGAGATTGCGTCCCCCAGCCCTACTGTCCTCAGCGGCTGTTTGCATACGAGTACTGGACTGAGATAGAAGGACACGTTGCCTCTTCGCCACACTGTCACCGGATTGGACGGGTCCAAAACTAAGCCTTCTTTCGGTTCTGAGAAAGAGCTGTAGAAGCTGAGCGGTGCTTTGAGCTTCACCTTACTAACATCCACAGCTTGTAATCCACATGCCTGAGCGCTGGCAACGCGAGCCCCTGCCGCTACCGCTCCCCGCTGGTTCCCCCAGTGGCCATTCACTGTGACCAGCACATGATAGGCCAGAGTGTGGAAATGGATGCGGGTCAGATGGGCTTCAGAGTCCTGGTCAGCCCGACCATGCTGCTCCAGGATCCAGAGGAGGATATCAGAGACACGGCCCACATCAGGAACGCCGTTCCATGAGGGAAGGTCAGAGTGAGGACCACCGCCAGCCTGAGACAGGAAGAGCAGCTCCTGCTCATTGAGGCCGATCGAGTTCACCATGGGCAAGACCTGCTAACAAAAAAGCGCACAATACTGAATGTGTTACACATGCTTTTTAGCTACAGTGAATTGTCACTACATAACCTGTGCTTCTTGCACAATCTGTACGATGCATGAAATAATATTTTACAGCTTGATTAAATCCACATGTAAACAATACCATATGTTATGAAACTTCAGTATCCATGTATATTATATACAAATGAGATGCAGATCCTGCAATATGACCTTGGGCTATAAGATAAAACTAATTACAAATAGCACTAAGAACAGTTGTCTAAACCTCAACAACTGTACATCCTTGAAAAATAAATGCACGATTAATTGATTAAGAGAATTTTGTCTAGCTCTTGGTATGGAATATTATTAGCAAATGTGTATTCTTTTATAGAGTTACTTTTATAATGTCATGGGTGACTTTGGTTTTGTCATGACATGATACATGTGCACATCAGACAATGCTATAGTTATAGTGGCGTGGAAATGGAATAGGTGAAATAACAGTCCTAAAACCAAGTTGTAGTGTAACACAAAGCAAAGTGTCTAGTATCTACTAGAGAGTTTTCATTTTGGGGAATTTCACATTTCCAAGAACACTTGACCCCAAAGTTTGGTTCATTTTGATAAGTGATAACACAATCGTTTTAGGCTTGGGGACTGGGGTGGATCGGATCAGATATGGAAGCCAATGGTACTTGAGAACAGAAATAGCTTATAACAGAAAGCTGTTTAGATGCGAATTCATCAGTGCCATCTGTCTCCTCCAAAATCTGTAATCTTATTCTTTGATTGACACAATCATACAGTAGATGATACAGTAGAAAGGCATACAAGAGCATTACTCTTGACATTTTATTCAAAATATCAATAACATGATGCGTAGCGCAAAGGTTAACATCCTTGTACTCTTCCTCTCGTGAAAACCAAATAGGTGCATACTGCAACCTTCTGTATTGGAGAGAATGTAATTATGCAAATGTACCCGAGAACAGAGAGCAAAAATAGTGTGTGGAGCAATCGTGAACATGCCCTTACAAAACCCACATCTTTCACATTCATGTGCAAGGGGTAGAAAAGGACATGTGTTAAACATATACATTTACCTCCTTCGTGATGATGCTCATGTAATCTCGGTCAGTCATGCTGGCCAGCTCCAGATGGATGGGCGCCTCACTACGAACATCAGAGATGGCGACTACGAACTGCAGGAGATTTAATACATTTTTAAAATGAGGCATAAAGGGCTGCAATGTTTTTTTATGTAGTGTATGCTGTGTAAGATAACCTTTCCAATGCTGGCAGTGATCAATGACACAAAGTGTTTTCCTGTAAGGTTACACAGCTTGTTTGTTATGAAACAACATAAAAATGTGCCAGAGAGTCTCGAGTCAGAATTTCAATGTCTTGTATCAAAATATAAAATACTGGTGAGACCAATCGTACTTCTCAGAGGGGCATCAGTGAAGCAATATTCAATATTCATTATGAGCTCTAGCTCTTCTTACACACTAGGCAGCAGCACAGGGAGTAGTAACATACAGAGCAGAACAAGTTTGTGAACGGGGACCTAACCGCTTTGAATCATGCTTACATAATCATTTGAAGCATGCTTACATTACATACAAGGTTGAATTGTTCAAAAGAGATTTTTTTTTATTTCGTACAGGTCCTTCTCAAAAAATTTGCATATTGTGATAAAGTTCATTATTTTCTGTAATGTACTGATAAACATTAGACTTTCATATATTTTAGATTCATTACACACAACTGAAGTAGTTCAAGCCTTTTATTGTTTTAATATTGATGATTGTGGCATACAGCTCATGAAAACCCCAAATACCTATCTCAAAAAATTAGCATATCATGAAAAGGTTCTCTAAACGAGCTATTAACCTAATCATCTGAATCAACTAATTAACTCTAAACACCTGCAAAAGATTCCTGAGGCTTTTAAAAACTCCCAGCATGGTTCATTACTCAAAACCGCAATCATAGGTAAGACTGCCGACCTGACTGCTGTCCAGAAGGCCATCATTGACGCCCTCAAGCAAGAGGGTAAGACACAGAAAGACATTTCTGAACGAATAGACTGTTCCCAGAGTGCTGTATCAAGGCACCTCAGTGGGAAGTCTGTGGGAAGGAAAAAGTGTGGCAGAAAACGCTGCACAACGAGAAGAGGTGACCGGGCCCTGAGGAAGATTGTGGAGAAGGACCGATTCCAGACCTTGGGGGACCTGCGGAAGCAGTGGACTGAGTCTGGAGTAGAAACATCCAGAGCCACCGTGTACAGGCGTGTGCAGGAAATGGGCTACAGGTTGCAAATTTTGCATGTCATTCGGAAATCAAGGTGCCAGAGTCTGGAGGAAGACTGGGGAGAGGGAAATGCCAAAATGCCTGAAGTCCAGTGTCAAGTACCCACAGTCAGTGATGGTCTGGGGTGCCATGTCAGCTGCTGGTGTTGGTCCACTGTGTTTTATCAAGGGCAGGGTCAATGCAGCTAGCTATCAGGAGATTTTGGAGCACTTCATGCTTCCATCTGCTGAAAAGCTTTATGGAGATGAAGATTTAATTTTTCAGCACGACCTGGCACCTGCTCACAGTGCCAAAACCACTGGTAAATGGTTTACTGACCATGGTATTACTGTGCTCAATTGGCCTGCCAACTCTCCTGACCTGAACCCCATAGAGAATCTGTGGGATTTTGTGAAGAGAAAGTTGAGAGACACAAGAATCTGCAAAAGGATTCCCGACCAAGTATTGAGTGCAGAACTGAACATAATTATTTGAAGGTTGACTTTTTTTGTATTAAAAACACTTTTCTTTTATTGGTCGGATGAAATATGCAAATTTTTTGAGATAGGGATTTTGGGTTTTCATGAGCTGTATGCCACAATCATCAATATTGAAACAATAAAAGGCTTGAACTACTTCAGTTGTGTGTAATGAATCTAAAATATATGAAAGTCTAATGTTTATCAGTACATTACAGAAAATAATGAACTTTATCACAATATGCTAATTTTTTGAGAAGGACCTGTATAGTCCTTTATCTTAGCAAAATTTGTTTTCAGTAATACCACTGATAAGCTTCACCTTCAGAACTACAAAAAGAATGAATTAAAATTTTATATTTTATTGTGACAGAAACTAGAGCATTAGCTAAACAGTGTAAAAAAAAAGGATCAGCTCTCAGATACATTTAGAAAGACTGATTTAAATACAGCACACCTCTTTAAGGCGGTCCTCCCAGAGTTCACGGCCCATTCCCTCCATCATGTGGAGTCCCGACAGCACCACCAGTCCTGGCTGAAACTCCTCCAGACTGGCCATAAATGTCTCTAAAGTATTCATCTCCCCATTTGACACATCGTGAGAAAAGATGAAGCGATTGGCTTGAGGGGCTTGACTCAATCCCCATTCCTCCCCTAAATAACACACACACACACACACACAAAGAGCGTCAACACTACTGCATTATCTGTAGTAGTCATCTGGAACAGACATGCATGTAAGGAAAGAGTACTATATCCTGACCTGCTCTGTACTCAAGGATGAGGTGATACTCATCGGTCTCCTGAAGTGACTGTGGTGGAACTATGATCTGTTCATCCAACAATTCATGCAGTTTAGGTCCAATAGGACCACACAAAAGAACCTAGAGGAAAAGCAATAAACAGACAACTGTTTTACCGATTGAGATACATCTTCGTGAACAAACATGACATTTTTAACTTGTAAACCCGAGTAGAAAAAATGTGGCAAATTATCAAAGACAAAGAACCGCCAAGCACACTGATGTTAGCAGTTAGCAGAAGTGTACACATTACACTGTCTATGATTCACTGCTGACAGATAATCTACAAAGATGCAGATATGAACTCACCACCAGCTCTGGGTAAGAGGCGAGTTTCTGACCAATCAGAGCAGCATTTCCTCCCACATACACCTACAGGAGACAGGAAATTGAGGAGTCGTTGATTATCTTCAATCAACCGTAGGCATACAGTTCCATCTTAAAGTTATTAGAACAGCAGGGTCAATGTATACACTGGGTTTAAGAACAAAATTAAGCTTTTATTTACTGATATTCACATCAAGATGAGTTAAACAATATTATACTGTAACAAATATTACTTTGTTTTTCAAGTCAAATATTGTTTCTTGTTGCCCAGGCTACGGCCTGTTTGATTGATTTTTTTTTTTAAACAATTAAACAATCACCTGTGAACTACAATCAATCAACTGTAAATTACAGCATTTGTTTATTTAAAAAGAATAAACCAACATAAAGAATAGACATCTGTCAATGGGAAAAATGCAAGAGAAACTTATCTTAAAAATACTGCATATTATATATCACCAATACAGCAAATGATTTCATGCCCAGACCTTAAACCATATGAGCATGCGTTTCACTTGCCGAACTAAAAGAAGCTACTGTACATCACAAGCCTGGAAAAGTATCACAAAAGAAAAATGCAAATGAGAAAAAATGTATTCAGTGATGTATCACAGTTCTTTTGTGTGGCAATTCAGGTATCAAATAGATTTTTAATGAATTTAACATTTTTATATCTTTACATTTGGGGTGGTAAAATGTTGCACATTCTCTATGATCCTACAGGTGGTGCCCTAAACTATTCAAGTTAATTTAAGTTTCAACTATTTAAGTTTGCAAAGTTTGTTTGAAATCGCATCAAAATCTGGGGGGGGAAAATATATCAGGATATTTGTAAAATCGTGATACTTACAGAATCACAGTACAAATCGAATCAGCACCAAGGTATCATGGTAATATCGTATTAGGCAACCTCTGGTGATTCCTATGCCTAAATCATGTCAGTGGTTTGCCGGCACGATGCAGTTATTGCAAGCATGGCATAAACAACCAAATATTACAGTGTTCTTTCCTAGAATTTAATACTAGTCGTTCCAATATTTTTGCTCACCAAAGTATTGGTGATCTGCCACCAAATGTACTATTTTACACGTTGGTCTACACATCTAGATGCAAGTACAACAAAAAGTAATGAAACTAATAATTCTGATCTATTTTTGCAGATATCTTTTAATCTCAAAACCAAATGTCTTCAGTGTGTAGCAAAAACAAAACCCATGAGCTGTTTCAATACTTTCAGAGGGACTGTATCTTTTTACACATGACCAGAGAGAATAATTGATTCAAAATTCATACTGAAGAAGTCATGGGTGAGCTAAAACACATACATATTGAGTAATGCAAGGGCAAGCATGACTTGACTTGCTTGAGTCTGCTGCTGAAAATATTAATTACTGTCAACCAAGCAGAATTAAATTTGACACAGAAACTCAATCCTCTCTGGACTCAGCCTTCATTCAGTATTTAAACAGTCAGCTCTAGTGAGGGAGCACTTTCTTTATGAACATTTCTGTATGTACAGATTACAGCTATATTTATGGAATACAAATAACAGCAGTGTTGAACACAGAACAGGCAGGGGGTTTGTGTTATGTGAAAAGTGTTTTCAGTTCGGCTACTGTAATGCAGTACAATTTTTGCAAATGTAAAATTTGTAATCAGAGATCCAAAATACATTTCAGATTAGGGCTTTATTTCTAATCAGTCAGCTTGGCGACGTGACCTGGCGACACGTTTATGGAGACAGCAACAAGAACACAATCCTAAAACAAACACGCCGTACCTGAGCGCCAGGATATTCAGCAGCGGCCCTCGCGATCCTTTGGAAGACTTCTTTATCCGAGAAGAAACGTTCTGCAGCTGCTCCTTTTTGCATGTAGTGAATGAAGGCCTCCTTCAGGTCCTCTTTAGAGTGCAACACGTCATGGTCACGTCCGGATCCAGGGTCAAGAGCCAAAGCTTGGAGCAAGTTGACACCTGACACCACTACGTCAATACAGGCGTTTACCCTGAGGGGGAAAAAAGCAGAGATCAGCGATTGAGTTGCTGTTCTTTTTAGCTGCTTGAATCATTTAAGTTAAATGTACTCATATACAGTATACATCAATTTCAACATGAAGCAACTTAACATTTCAGTTTGACAGCTATATAACAAGTGACATGCACTTTTTTGATGAATTAATTGATATAAAATAAGAAGTGACAAAATTTTAGATTGGTTCCTGCCACAGGAAATGAAAGGTTATGTGTTGTTTTTGCAAATCATTGGGGCCATGCCATAAAGAATATCACCATGATCACAAACTTTTTAAAGACGATAGAATACGGTTTGTGATGCTTTGATAATTTCTAAATTTATAATATGGGCAGAAAATATTTTGGCCCACTCTGTATACATCTACATATTGATTTAGGTTTTTAAGACTCACCCGACCGCTATTCGTCCCCACTGCCTTGCAGGTGCTGTGATGAGGGCGTCCCAGGCTCGAGAGATGGTTTCTTCCAGGTTTGCAGTTCCATGTTCATGGTGTGAGAATAGTGACTGTTTGAGACGTGTAACAGTCTTCTGAACATCCGGGTTTGTGTGATAAATGTAACCTAGTGCAACGGCCAGCAATGCCACAAAAGCAGCCTTCCTCCACATGGTTCAAACAAAGGGTCTGGAACATAACCAGAAACATGCAAACACATTACAACACGGGTATCTGTAATGTTATGAGCCACGCAGAGAGAATAGAGCTGCATAGACTCTTGTATACTGTATTTGAATACAAAAAGGGGAAATGCTGTAAACCACCCAAATTGCATGTTTAAGGAGATGAATTTAGCAATTGATTCCTGAAGGCAAGTGATTTCAATAAAGACATTAAATTGATAAAACCTATAACAGTGGATTGTGTTTGTTTCGTGACTAATTAATTGATTGAAACTTACCAATACAGACTTGACCTTATAAGTTGCCAAACATGATTCTGACTCAATTCTTAAAAAATACATTTCTTTCATTATTTAGTGCTAAAGCCAGCAAGTTACCAATAACACATTAAGATTGTGTAGAACTGTCCAACATATCATGTTTTCCCTGATGAGTAAACAAGCTGGCCAGCTTTCCTCTGACATTCTTTCCTGCTCTACAGTAACACTCTCATCTCCATTTACGCAGCTAGCGTTAGCTTAACGTTTGGCTAATTTGCTTGCAAATATAGCTAGCTAATAACAAAATAGCAATGAAGCGCAATTACAAAGACGTTTTCTGTGTCATGCATCAACGCAGTGAGCACCGACCTGTGAGATTTGGTATGAAAGCCAGGGCTGTGAATAAGACTGGCTGCTGAATGAGCTCCGGCGCCACGTCTGAAACACGGAAGGACTCGGCAACTTTAGTGTTTCTGCGTAAAGAGGCTCGGTTACTGAACGGATACGCAACCTACGCCCGTACTCCGTGTTGTTGAATGGCATCATCGCCTGATTAAGGAAGTAAACTAAATCTAGTAACTCACCAGTTTACCAGAATTGGCGGGGCAGTCAGTCACCCCTTTAACTGCCCGCCCCTTTAAACATATTTATTTTCATGTGCGTTATTTAAATGTGTACAGAAATATGCTGTCCAGATTTATTTCAAATTCTTAACCTTCCACATTACATTTACATTACATTTGACATTGGAATGACATTTTGATTTTATCTATAAACCTAGTTGTGTTCAGGTTTTTTTTTTTTTTTAGAGTTGGATTAAACTCCTCACAGTTCCAGCTAAATAGGCTAACAGCTGTAAGAAATAAATGTTAAAATATAATAACTTAGATTTATTTATTTATTGGCATTGTTGTTCTTACAGACATTTCACATTCTAGTAAGTTAACATGAACATTACATAAACAGGTTGGACCAAGTAATAGTTTTTGCGAGTCACAAGTTTAAGCACAAGTCACCAGGCTTGGTATTTACAGTAATTTACAAGTCAAGACAGCCAAGTTTTAAATCAAGTCCTAAGTCAATCACAATGCAAAACATTAAAATAATAAGTGCACTGTAAAACCAGAATAGCATACACACCCTCTGTACACATTTATCTCATGCATATTGTTTAACTGTGTACAATAAAAGCCTGTCTTACTACTTCAAATCCTTCCACCAGCAAAATGTATTATTTCCAGTTTGACATTGGAATGATGTGACATTCCTTATAAGCCTACATGTATTCTGATTAACCGAGACATTTGATTAGGCTTATTCACTTCCGGCTAAATAGGCTAATAGCTGTAAGAACTGTTTTAAATTGACTGGTATTGCCTAAGTATTGGCAAGTCACAAGTCACGTCAAAGACGGTAAAGTAACAAGTCATAACACAGGCAAGTCACAAGTCAAGTCACAACTCAAGACAGGTCCCAAGTCAAGACAGACAAGTCATAAGTTCAGTGTTCAGATATTAATCATGTATAATTCTTGAGATCCTTAATAATATTCTTAAGAATATTGAGAATAGAATGAGAAGTCATTCCAAATTAAAAAAAAAGAGGATGAGTCCCAGTGAGGAAACTGACATCAATTAAAGACAAATTCAAGTCTTCTCTGATCATGTCAGTTTGAGATATAAGTCAACAAATTTACAGCTGGAGTCTGAGTCGAAGTCAGGGACTTTACTACACTGTAATATAATAATCACATATTTGAACAGAATTGGATGCTACTTGTAATACAAAAACGAAGAATATTGCACAGGAGAATGCTGCACACATAAATATTGCACACAAAAGTTATTGCATCTTGTTCACAAAACACAGTGCTGTCAGTGCCAAAGTCATCATGTTTCTGAGGCAATCAAGTGTTTATATAAGTCTGGCTGAATTTGGAAATAAGATTTTCTGGTGTCTGGTGATTTTCATGAACAAGGATTTGATGAGCCTGCCTGTATTAAAGGAGGTATGGAGGCATGGGTGCTATGAGTTGTGATCATTTTTTCCTGCTTGCTTCCAGCCTCTGGGGAAGAACGGTTATTTTTAGGGAGGGGAGATTTCTTCCTATGAGCTTTTCCGCCAACCTGACAATATGTCACAGTCTTTTCAGTTCATTACTGGTTGCAAAGCAAAGCCACACTATTATTGACTCAATGATAGCTGTGCAGAACTGAGCTCGCAGCATCTTTGATAACTTCCACTTCCTCTGCGTACTCTGCAGTGCTTATTTGCCGAAATATTTAATGTTGGCTTCCCACTTCAAGTCCTGAGAAACAGTTGCTCACAGAAAATAGTGGCCTGTGATTTTCATCATTGTAACCAAATAAAAATTTTATAGAACTACTGGTTTTGTACACAATGATAATTAATAATCTATATTATTATGATGTCTGTTAAAATACAGCACTAAAGGAAGGCCACATGGACACAACAAGCATGCATAGTACCTTAGTGTATATGTGAAATGAGAGATAATATTTAAATTACCCCAGGTTTAAATTAATATGTTAAAATAGGTTATTACCAAGACAACATAATCAGCTATAGAATATATAAAGAATACAAAAGTTTTGTATTTAGTTTTGTTTGTATTGTTGGGAAGGTGTTAAAACTTACCGCACTTACGGCACTTATCTTCTCATGAGCAAAGGAGGAGATCTGAGTGCATAGTGTTAGTCGTGCTTGTAAGTGGCATGTGTTTTCTGTTACCACATGCTGGTACTAATGTTTCAGGCTAAACAAATTGCGTGTTAAGCAAAATTATGTGAAACCATATTTGTGCAAGCATAGGACAGTGTGTTGTAATGAAATTTCATAACTGGGTTTTGTTATTCAGCACAATCAAAAGTCTCAGTTTGACTTGAACGACCCTCTTTGAATCCTACATCAGTTCCAAGTTGAAACACTATAAAATATGAAATATGGTGGCAAATTTTCCCTATGTATGGAGACGTCTGCGACACTCTATATATAGTAAATACTGTGCACACATGTGGAATATTAATTACAGTGTATGCTGCACTGTTTTTAACAAGATGAGTTGCAAAATGCTTAAACAGTGTACTCAGTCCATAAGTACCTCAGTGTATACTTTAATATAAACTGTCATTGTTTGCAGCTAATCACATTAAAATGTTTGGGTTTTTTTGTTAGCTGGAACTGAGTTCAATAAGATCTTAAAACCACACCAAATAGCTTTGCTATAATTTAAAGGATGGCGTAAATTGGCCCAGAATTCACACCTTGTGCTCCAGTGAAAAACACTCATGAGTAGACATAAGCTAGATCTCCTTATGAATCTTACACAAATGTTGCTGCTAATGAAAGAGTTTGCAATTCTCTGAATGAACTGACCATTGAGGGGTAAGCATTGAGTTCCTGCTATTCTATGTCTCTACCAACAGGTGGCTGTATTATATAGGCAAAATATTTTTTTTAGTTTTCTTGTTATTGTGTTATGGGTTATAATACATATGTTTAGGTTTTGCATTGCATTTCAAGGTTCATGTTTTTTGGCAATCAAATTACATCATGACTAAATCTAAACATCAAAAATATGCATGTGTGTGTAAAATGTAAAATATTACTTTTTAAAAGGATTTTTCAATTATCCATTAAAAAGGGTTGATGGAGCTTGGAAGAGACTCCACCTGCATCTCACTTATCTCAGTTAAGTGACTTTGACTTTGCAATCCAAAATCGTAGCATTTTAGTTCTGATTAAAACAAATGCATATGTTTTTCATCTTTAAATGTTCCTGAATATTTAAATAACTGAATCCTGAATGTAGTATAATACTAAATATAAACAAAATAAGAATTTTAATGTTTTTAAAATAGGAATATTTTATAGTATAAACAGACATGCAAAAAGCAAATATACGCCCACAGTTTTGTAATAAACTGTATCCACCTAAATCTGTATAATGATCTGTTGAGAAAAACATTTATGCCTAAACACATTGTTGCTCTTAAAGCCCACAAAAGAAAGGCATCAAAGTGTTAATAATGTATTAATAATTATTTAGTAATTACTTGCTCAGAAATGTAACTACTGTAATTTTGGTGCCTTTGTTTTATCCTATGTCTCTTTTTCAGTATGTCTTGCATGTAGATAATAAAAGATGGAGAAGAAGAGTAAGTACATTTTACATTTACATTCTGCTGCATCATGTCTTTAGTGTGTCTTTGTTCTTTACACCTGTGATCCTCTTATTATCTCATTTCAAACTTGCCTTTATAGCACAGCATTAGACAACATGGAGTATTTGATATTCCTCATGGAGTGATGAGCAAAGTGTGAGTATTTCTAAAGAACGAATAATTCACTTCACAGATTGATGAATTTAAAACAGAATGGAGAATCTGGCAAGCAAAACCTTTTTTTAAACAGTTTTATCAACTGACTCACACAAGCATGCACACACACACACACACACACACATAAACACACACACACACACACACACACACACACACACACACACACACACACACACACACACACTACACAGCATGAAGTCATTAAAAATTCAGTGCTGGCCACCAGTCTTTGATTTCTCAGATTACTATCCGGCTGTTTCTCCGCCCCAATTCAATTTCAATTTTGGACTTCATATAAGATCATAACTGTTTTAAAATAACCTGCATAATATTACATTGCAAGTGCACCCAACTTAAAGTTTTTTTTTTTTTTTTTTTTTTTACTATATTCTATTTGCTGCGCTTATTTAGCATTATGTAATTGGAGTTATTTTACTGTTAGCCAATGCACACTGACTGCTTTGAATTTCTGCAAGTAAAGGTCTAATCAGTTGTTTCTCTTTACCGCCTCCCTTTAATTTGTATTGTAAATTACCATCATGGTCCTAACTTTCCAAAATAGCATTCGTCTTTTCTGATGATTTGCTTTACTCTAATTTGTTTTTTCGATCAGCCACCTAGATAGAAAGCCAAGCTGAATAGTTTCTTAATGAGTTTTTTAAGCAGCGCGCAGAGGCATCTCTCTCGTTGCATGATCTCTTCTTAACCCACCAGCTAAAAAACGTGTAGTAATGAATTTTTATACATGATTTCAGGTTTAGCGTTGACTTTTTTTAAAGGTATTGCCAGATATCAATAAACAAAGTTTAGGAAGGTATTGTATTTGACACTTGAAAAAGGGTGGGGATCTGGGTGCAGACTTCACTTTAATTAACAAGTAGGGATAAACACTTTGAAAACAAACAAGATTCTGACTAAAAAGCTGTGAGGTAGAGTGAAGTGCTAATATTCAGAAGCACAACAAAAGCAAGACAAAGAGTGTGTCTCAATTTTGGCGCTGCATCCTTTGAACAACATGGATTACGCTGTCTTTGTATGCCGGTGGCATTTACTGACTGCATAGAGTGCATAGAAGGCCTAACTGAAATGAGTCTGTTCTATGGAGGACTTCCACATGTGTCACCACCTGCTTTCGCACTTACCATCACATCAATTTAATATGAGGTATAAATTAATGATAAAATCACAATGATGGTGCTTAAAAAAAGATTACACATTTAATCCCCTAGTTTTTTATTTTACTTTGCATTTGTATTTATGTATTTATAATGCTAAAAAAATATGATGTGTTAGGAAACATATTTTATATGCAGTACAAAATATTGTTATTAATTAATAGAAGTGGCATAATACCATGTTTTCCTTTTCCAATAATGTTACTGGAACTTTGCATATCAGCCATTCCATTATTGTTTTCTATACAAAGTACTAATGCACTTCCACACAAAAATCATGAAGTAAATATGTTTAAAGTTAATGTGTTAAATTATGAATACACTGCCTGGCCAAAAAAAAACAAAAAAAAAGTCACACACTCAAAGATTCTCAAACGGGTTAAGGTTTGAGCTCTGTGGTGGTCAAACCATGTGTAAAGATGATGTCTCATTCTTCCTCAACCACTATTTCACAATTTGAGCCCAAGAATCCTGGTATCGTCATCTTGGAATATGTTGGAACTACTGTATGAGAGAAGGAAAGGTCCATTGATGGAAAAACCTGGTCATTCAGTATACAGTATATTAATTAGTCAGCTGACCTAATTTTTTGGGCACATACTGTACAGTAGCACTGCTTGACCTAGGTATGATGAGTGATCACCTTATCTATCTTCTTACCCTGACATTACTCTGGAACAGTATAAATCTGGACTCATCAGACCACATGACTTTTTTCTTATTCTCCCCAGTCAATTGCTTATGTTCCCTAGCGAATTGAAGCCTTTTTTTTATTAGTCTCACTGATTTGATTCAGGATACACAGCAGTTAGTCTCAAGCCCTTGAGGTCTTCTCTCATTGTGCGTGTGGAAATGTTCTTACTTTCACTATTAAACATAGCCGTGTGTTCTACTGTTGTTGTTGTTTTTTCACAATTTTCATTCAACAAAATAAATAAATTAATTAATCCAACTACATTTCTTTCTCAAAGGTTCACCACTATGCTTCCAGGTTTTAATAATGTGTTGGACAATTCATATCCCAATTTTTTTAGTTTGTTTGTTTGGGGGATTTTCCCCCAATTTTCTACCTATTAATTTAGTGGTATCCGATTCCTCCCCGTCACTAGGGCGCTCCCACGTTAAGCTACTACTACCACTCAGTCGGGAGGAACGAAGACTAGCATCTTTTTAAACTGCTCGTTCACGCACCATTGTGGGCGGCCTAACACACTGGGAAGACAGCGCTATTCACTCCTTCTGCTTGCGTGAGCTCACAGACAACCCTGATTTGCTGTAGAGTTGTGATTAATGTGGGGGCACTAAGTACCTCCCATCCCTCCCGTATGAGAGAGCTCGTCCAATCAGCTCTCTCTAGACCTCCGGCTGCGAGAGCTTACAGCATCACCCAGGAATAGAACTTGCAATCTCTATATGATAAGACGAGCACTTTACCACTGCACCACTCTGAGGTAATTCATAACCCAATTTTAATAGTTTCAGCAATCTCCTTAGTAGTTTTTTGTTCTTAATGCAGGACAATAAGTTCCCCCCTCTGAAACAGAGTAATGACTTTGCCGCATCAGCATGATATGTCTTCTGACATGGTTAAATAACTTGTTGCAGCTGAACCATATTAATCACTGCAGTCATTATCCAATGGAAGGCTATTACCTCTTTGCTTAGTTAAATGCAGGTGGTGTAATTTTGTATTATAAGCCCTAACCATGGAGATGAGTTAATGAATGAAGGATTTCTGATTAAAACCGAATCAACAAGTGTAGAACTAAGACCCTTTGAGAGTATTAAGCACACAATACTCAGCTCATTTTATTCACTGACATGACAGTGTCTAATCTATTCAGTTAATTGCAAAGAGTGATGACAGAGGCTCAAGGAGCACCAACATGGCTACTCATAGTAATAGTGAGAGTTTTGGTAGAGACAGCATCTCAGTAAGATCGTTAGTGTGGGTGGATACAGATTTGCCCTCTCTCTTCTCCCCAGTGATCCATCCTCTAATCACTCATATGAGCATGATGCAACCTCAGGCCATTAATGGCAGATGTAATAAACTTCCCGTCTCTTCTAAGCACCATGGGAAGTGTGTGGCTTAGAGTAAATTCTGTACAGCATCAGAAACGGGAAATAGCCACTGTATACTGCCCATGATATCGCTATCCAGTTTACATCAGTTACAATAATTCATACAAGAAGAGGGAAAACAGTTAGTAAAGCCATGCACTCTGTGCTAACAGATCAGTTCATTTAAAGCTGTGTGGAGGGAACTGAGCACAGATTGCCTGCTTCTTGGCTTCGATTCAAACAGAATGTAGAATGAATTCCTCTGATTGCAGCGTTGTCTGATCAGATAAACCCACAGCGTCCTGACGTAGAGAGAGAAATGAAAATTGTGCACGCTGCCGGTTGCTCTACAGAAGGTTGTCCCTAATGTAGGAGGACCTGTTCTGCCCTTCATCACTGCATAGAATCTTGGATTTAATATAAGCCTTGAATATAATCATTTGCAGTCTCCTATCTGGAAGAGGGCATTATTAAGGGCATTATTATTCCTGCTATAGCGTACAGATATTGTTGCTTGCTTTTATGGTCTTCCTGAGAAAAAACAGCTGTATTTTTATAAATCAAAACACATTCACACTTATATTTCAGTCTGTGTCCTGATATGAAAAAATACAATTTCAGTTTTGCACTTAATAGCACAGTGATGCTTTAAATTTTGCTAGACAATTCTATAGTGCTTTATACTGATTCTGTATTGGACAAACACATCCAGAGACAGGTGCCTTATATAGAAGGTTACAGGAGCAGAAAAAACAGGGGGTTGGGAAGCAGATTACGATTTTAAATTGACACATGCACACGTTTTTCTCCTCAATTGTCTGGGACTGGCACATCTGCCCAGGGCCATCTGCTGAATCCATGGCATCCTCGAAAACACATTTCATCTATATCATGGCTGATCATGATATCACTTTCCATTTGGAGCCCATTTACCTTGTCGAAACCCCAGGGACATGCAAGACACAAAGCGTACAAACTCGTGGGCATGTGGGCACGTCACAGGTGATTAAAATTTATTTGTTACATACCCAGTCATACACAATATGCAATGCAGTCAAATGCTTATCAGCTCTATGTCATACTGTGGGCGTGTCACATGTGGATATCAGCTTAATGTATATATTTAGTGTTACCCCACCGAATGTCACAGTAGGCATCATTAGACGAGAAAAATGCCACATACGAAACAGCCAGTCCTCATAATGCCTACTGTATGTATGCAGACAGGGCTACGCAAAACCCCTAATAGAAGAATAACTATAGCTATATTTAAGCAATATCACATGTGAGGAAGTGCTGTTGTGCTGAATATTAGCATAGCTGATAGGCATAAGAGTACAGCTGGGTTCCAGGATACAGATTCAGGGGTTGAATCCATATAGTGTTAAATGGAAAGCTAGTGTACTAGGATATATAATCCCTTGTTCTACACACCAAGTATTGCCCTTGATCAGGAGGTTAGAGAGAGATTTGAGATTCAGCCCTGTGTTAGAAGCTAGTTAGCTTTATAGCTTGCATTAGCCATGAACAGAACAGCACGGATGGTGCAGAGGCAATTCGGAACAACTTGAAGCAATTATTTAGGAGTATGACCAAGTGTTAACACAACGTTATCAGAAAGTGCTTCTGTGAGTAGTTTTGAATGCAGGTTTGGGCAGACGTCTGCTCTTTCTCATTCCAGTACTGTCGACCAAACTGACCTACTTTCACCCATATTGGCAGTTAATAATGAATTAACACTTTAATCTACTGAACAAATGTTGCACCACCTGTGGTGTTATGCTCTATAATAGCACCCATGGAATGCTTCTCATCCAATCAGAATGGAACCAGCTGTTGTATAATAGTTCTTACTATATAAGGTTGATCGAATAATTATTTGGTTAAGGTACCCATTTAAAAAAATTTAGGATTCAGCATTTACGAAACTACTAAAATATTAATATTAAGCATTTTTTTCTGGTCAGTGTATCAGTAGCCTATGCTGGGTATGCTGGATAAAATGGAAATGGAATACACCATAAAATGGAATACACCATGAATACACCATGAATGGGAATCCATTATAGGATACCATGCATGGTTCATGTTCACACACCTATTCCCTCATCACAGTTGCATCTTTTTACTCCAAGAGTAAACTGGGAACGTCAGAGTACAAAGGACGTGCACTCGTCAAATCGGAAACCCAGGAACTGCCAAGTGACACTACCTACTTCACCACCATGACTCCAACAGCTACACTAAATATTACTCTATGGATACATGTATCATACCAGACTTTTCTTGATTTTTTAGTTTTTGCTTTGGAATTAGGTTACTTATTTCCCTCTTGATATTTTTCAATGATCATTTGTATTTAAATACATAAATGTTTGCTTTTAATAGAATTCTAGCAGGTCTAAAACTTCCATGAATTCCCATCAATCATTATTATCTTTATTTACAACCAATTACAATCTGACTGATTGTAATCATGTTTCTGGAGATAGAAATATCCCCGGGAAGCTCCTTGTTTCTACTTGTGTAATTTCATTAATCCATACCACTATTCCGCCTGCGTTCCTCTGTTTCAGAATCAGTGGAGTGTTCATAATTTGTTTTGCAAAGTATTATTAATTGTGGCAGAACCAGATTTGCGGGGCATCTTGAATAGAAATTTCCTAATGATCTGATGCTGATGCAAGACAATTATTTAATCTGGTCTCTTTGAGTTCTAGTCATGAATTAATCATCACATTACATCCATTTGTTTTGGTTCAATTATGCAGACACCATCGTTTTCCCCCCCACAGCAAGAATGAACTAAATTATATATTCCCCAGGAATGAAACGGCACAATCAGTCACAAATAGAAAACAAACAAGCACTGTATATGCCTGTGGCACTGATGCTTGAAAGAGGTTGAAGAAGGTCGGGTGTTGTGTATGTGAAAGTAATACCATAATACCATATGGAATAAATAATGATGCATTAGTAAATGTTATGTAATTGACTTCAGCTAAACTTAGAACATGAATACACACAACCTAATACTGTACACTGTCTGGCCAAAACAAAGTCACGCATTCAGATATATATTTATGGCATGCAGTGTGGTGGCCAGTTCATGTATGAAAATGATTCATATGCCTGTGCCTTCAGGGAAGAAAAACTCTGTTGTTGTGTTATCCTGGTCAGTCAGTACATTCAGGTCATCAGCCAACATTTTATTGCCACATAACATTGATTAGTCTGCACTTGACAATCTGAAGCAACCCCAGATCATAACACTGCCTCCAGAGGCTTGTACAGTGACCTCTATGCATGATAAGTCACTTCATGCACTTCTCTTCCTACTCTGATACTGTTATACAGTAGGTACAATCTAGACTCACATCAGACCACATGACTCTTTTCCATCACTTAAAAGCCCAATCATTTTTCCATTTATTTTGCAGATTTTGTTCTTAAAACAGATTAGTCTTACTTAAAAAATGGTTTTCTATTTTGTCCCAATCCTGTGAAGTCTTATTGCATTGTTCTTGTGGTAACGCTCTTACATTTATTTTAAAACATAGCTGTGGTTTCCTCTGCCAATTTTTACGATGTAACTGTACCATTTAATGACCTCCAATCACAGTCATGCACTTTTTTTGGACCACATTTCTTCCATAAAGCTGATGGTTCAGCACTATCGTTATGCATTTTAATAATATATTGGACTACAGGGTGCACATTTGGGGTCTTCACAGCTTTGCTTCTGCTAGTCTCTTTGTCTCATTTCCGTTAAAGCTCATCACAGCCCATGTCCCTCCGTACTTTAGAACAGCATTCTGCATTTGGTTTTCGCCTTCCATTATCTCTTTAACATTGTAGGTACTGAATCCAATTTAAACTGCAGTTCACGCTCTTGGTTCTCTTTATTATCATGTACTGCTGAAACATCGCCTTTCTGAGATGTAATGAGCCTTCAAATGACAAGTCCCTGTGATAGAGACCCATGCAGTTCCTATCAGAAAATAATTTGAGAGATTTCAGAGTAAATGTGAGCAGGGTCCCTTCATAAAAGGGTCGGCACTTTCACAAAATTGAACTCGTTAAATGGAGCCTCTTTCCTGCTCCACTGGTTCCATATGCTTTATGAATAAAGTGAAATGGTTAATTACTGCTATTAGACATTTATTGCCTGAGTGGGGACTAATTGTTCTTTTTTTATATGACTAATTGCTTTAAGTCAACTGAATATTTTAGCTTTAAAGCCAGCATACAATACATAGTGAATGTTGTCATTGTAAAGACGTCTGAATATTATACGAGGGGTGCACAAGACAAAATGGGACTCCCTTTTTTTCTCTACATATTTCCCTGCTACACTAACACACTCATCCCCGCGTTTCACAAGTGCTTGAACACCATCAAGGTATAAGGTTTTCTCAGTAAGCCAGCGTTATGAACGGGCTGCCTGCTTCATGTCTGAAATGCTGGCCTCCCAGGAATTCCTTTAATGGTACAAACACTTGAAGTAAGGTCAGGATTGTACGGGGGACGTGGCAACAACTCCCAGCTGAGGTTCTGTAATGTGCAGGTAGTGTTGGTGAATGATTGTGTGTACAGTTCCCACAGACAGATGTGTCTCTCCTGCAAGTTGGTGACAAGTTATCTGTCGATTTTCAAGGATCAAACGTTCCACTCGCTGAACGTTCACGTGAACGAGTAGAGCCTCATATTTTTAAACTATTTATATGTTTTACGTGGCTAAGACTCTCAAGCCCATACTGTGCTTGAATTCATCTAATGTCATTCCGTTTCATTCATAAAACATTTCATCATTTGACTTGAGCGCCTTTTGTATATACTGTAGAATTACTAAAGAAAAAAAAAAAAAAAATATATATATATATATATATATATATATATATATTTTTTTTTTTTTTTTTCTTTTTTTTTTCTTTTCTTTATTTTTATAAATATATAAAAAATATATATATTTATATATATATATATATATATATTTTATATATTTTATAATATATATATATATTTATATACAGATATCTCAAATTTGTATTTGAGGCCTATATAACATTATGTCTTAAAACGTTAATGGGATTACGTAAGTTAGCTTAAAATTTCAATAACTAAATCATTTACAGTTTTCTGTTTACATTATCAAGCTAAATAACATGTTAATACACAATGTTAAATGAGTTAATACAACAGCATTTATTTATAGCTAGTACATTACCTATGAGGTAACTGCAAATCTTTCATTTTCACAGAACTTTTTTTGCATCCAGTCACTAATGATACTCATGGGTTTAGGAGAGCTACTGCATCTTATCTTTGGTATAAATTTAATCCATTTGTTTTTGCAATTCCATTAAGTTCAATATTTAATACAGCAGGTTAACTTTGACTAAACAGTGATGATAAATTAGCGACATATTATTTGCTGCCCGAGGTTTTAAACTGTAATGATATTATATATATATAAGAGCACTCTCTTTGAATCTTTTATCTACATGCTTAATGTGTTTACCCTCTGACTGCACTGGCCTTTAAAAAGAACAAATCATTTAGAGTCCCATTAGGTTCCCCGAATAGCCGAGTCCTTAAATTGTTGTTTTCTCACCTGTTTAATTGCTATTCCGTACCTTTTTGTTTTGTCTGTGACACTAACAGTGATTAATAAAAATGTAAGAACCTCATTAATCCTCTGTGTGAACACACACACATACGCACGCGAGCACACACAATTTATAGTCGAGTTGTTTAAATACTTATCCGAGTCATAGCCATGATTATCCACCCAATGACATAATAATAATAATAATAATAATAATAATAATAATAATAATAATAATAATAATAATAATAAAATGGAAAGGTATTATAAAATGTGATAAATGCACAAAGCGTTTACTGCAGCATTAACTGATGACACTGGGTTTGACAAACAGATACGATGAGAGAAATGGTGATCCGTATGGATGCGGTTCTTTCTAAGTGGTGTGACCTTTTTCTTCATCGTTTGACAGCTCTCCGCAGAGAGAGCTTGAAGAATGACGTAGTTTAGACGAGTAGTGGAGTGTGGACAAAATAGGTAGACACACATGAAGAAAGAAAAGGTCATATTCTTTATCAGTTCCTTAATGTCTGGCTTATGCTGGGCTCACGAGTGTTCCACAGGCATTTAGTTCTGAACAAAAGTTAGATATATTGTAAAGCTTTCAGCAACAGTGAGTCCATTTAGATCAGGAAGATTAAAGCAGTGGTACATAGAGATACAACAAAACTCATTTATTCAAGTTGCAATCCTATTAAACATACCATTATCCTATAAGCAGTTATAAAGTGCTGTTCTTGCGCTGACTAGCATTAATAGGCAAACTATAGGGTAGTGATCATTTAATATGCGTAATGGATAACGTTGATGTATTGCAGCTGTGGAAATGGAATTACAATAAAATGATTGTGTGTGGGTGTTAAAGTGTTGTGTAGGGAAGATGAAAGCCCAATAAACCTAAGGAAAAGCATCAGTCTATTAGTTAAACAAGATCTTGTTCATTATTCTGAATTGCATTATAACATTTCAGTCATTAAAGACTGATTCCATCCTTTCAGTCTCTCCAGTGCTGGTTCTTTAATAATGGCATAATGTTTAGCTGAAGGTTTTTCATCTCAATTTTTTCCCCACATACAGTGGTGTGAAAAACTATTTGCCCCCTTCCTGATTTCTTATTCTTTTGCATGTTTGTCACACTTAAATGTTTCTGCTCATCAAAACCCGTTAACTATTAGTCAAAGATAACATAATTGAACACAAAATGCAGTTTTTAAATGAAGGTTTACGTTATTAAGGGAGAAAAAAACTCCAAATCTTCATGGCCATGTGTGAAAAAGTGATTGCCCCCCTTGTTAAAAAATAACTTAACTGTGGTTTATCACACCTGAGTTCAATTTCTGTAGTCACCCCCAGGCCTGATTACTGCCACACCTGTTTCAATCAAGAAATCACTTAAATAGGAGCTACCTGACACAGAGAAGTAGACCAAAAGCACCTCAAAAGCTAGACATCATGCCAAGATCCAAAGAAATTCAGGAACAAATGAGAACAAAATTAATTGAGATCTATCAGTCTGGTAAAGGTTATAAAGCCATTTCTAAAGCTTTGGGACTCCAGTGAACCACAGTGAGAGCTATTATCCACAAATGGCAAAAACATGTGAACATGTTGAACAGTGGTGAACCTTCCCAGGAGTGGCCGGCCGACCAAAATTACCCCAAGAGCGCAGAGACAACTCATCCGAAAGGCCACAAAAGACCCCAGGACAACATCTAAAGAACTGCAGGCCTCACTTGCCTCAATTAAGGTCAGTGTTCACGACTCCACCATAAGAAAGAGACTGGGCAAAAACGGCCTGCGTGGCAGATTTCCAAGGCGCAAACCACTTTTAAGCAAAAAGAACATTAAGGCTTGTCTCAATTTTTGCTAAAAAACATCTCAGTGATTGCCAAGACTTTTGGGAAAATACCTTGTGGACCGACGAGACAAAAGTTGAACTTTTTGGAAGGTGCATGTCCCGTTACATCTGGCGTAAAAGTAACACAGCATTTCAGAAAAAGAACATCATACCAACAGTAAAATATGGTGGTGGTAGTGTGATGGTCTGGGGTTGTTTTGCTGCTTCAGGACCTGGAAGGCTTGCTGTGATAGATGGAACCATGAATTCTACTGTCTACCAAAAAATCCTGAAGGTGAATGTCCGGCCATCTGTTCGTCAACTCAAGCTGAAGCGATCTTGGGTGCTGCAGCAGGACAATGACCCAAAACACACCAGCAAATCCACCTCTGAATGGCTGAAGAAAAACAAAATGAAGACTTTGGAGTGGCCTAGTCAAAGTCCTGACCTGAATCCTATTGAGATGTTGTGGCATGACCTTAAAAAGGCGGTTCATGCTAGAAAACCCTCAAATAAAGCTGAATTACAACAATTCTGCAAAGATGAGTGGGCCAAAATTCCTCCAGAGCGCTGTAAAAGACTCGTTGCAAGTTATCGCAAACGCTTGATTGCAGTTATTGCTGCTAAGGGTGGCCCAACCAGTTATTAGGTTCATGGGGCAATTACTTTTTCACACAGGGCCATGTAGGTTTGGATTTTTTTTCCTCCCTAAATAATAAAACCCCTCATTTAAAAACTGCATTTTGTGTTTACTTGTGTTATCTTTGACTAATAGTTAAATGTGTTTGATGATCAGAAACATTTTGTGTGACAAACATGCAAAAGAATAAGAAATCAGGAGGGGGGCAAATAGTTTTTCACACCACTGTATGTAACTGTCTTATTTTTGGTTTATTGCAATCCAAATAATAGGAAATAATAGATTATATTTAATAAACCTCACTAGATTTACGATATTTTCACACTATATCATTTAGTTTTTTGATGTGGATTAGTGAGGTTAGGAGAGAACATATAATGAAAATATAACAAAGAATATATTAAGTAGTGTATTAATCAACATTACATTCATTAAAACTTATTTAAAAATATTTTTTAAATAATTTTTAAGTACATTTAAATAAATTAATTATTTAACTTAAAACAATTGTTAGTAAGTATTTTGCTAAGATGATGTAGTTAGTTGTAACGAGTAGAACGGTCACAGAACAGTTTGGTATGTGCTGGTATGTCTGGTATGTAAACAATAAGAAAGAAGGGGAAGACATCCACCCCTAAAGATAAAAGTTTGTGCTGAGGAGGTCTCTGGTCAGTTGCTCTGGCAGACTAACTCGGTTTTATTGTGCCTCAATAAAAGTCTGTTCTTCAAGGATACCTGGTGACTTTAGTCTGATTATTTGATTTATAACAGGCAGCATAGAAGTTGTGAAAGGATGCCTAAAAAGCCATTTGATGATCTTGATGATGATGATGATGATGGCAAATGCACTGTATCTACAAGGATAGCAGTTGACCTGTGCACCAGGTGTTCAGTTTGTCGTTCCTGATGATGATTGTTCATCATCATTTTCTTTAGTGAACTCTTCAGGCTAATAAGATACTTAACCTGAACTTCTGTCCGTTTAGCCTCATTACTCTTTAATTTTAGCAAAATTTGTAAGTATATCCTTAGGATTTGATTCTTGGTGAACTATTTGTAGAATACTTATGCATATTTTAACAATTTTAATCTTCAAACACACAGTTGCGCACACGAGTGTCCAGCACTAATCTGAGCCTCACTGATGGCCAATTAAAAAAGGAATCTCTTTCAGGATCCCAGCAGTCGCTCCTAATACCAGCCGGCATGGATTTAGTAAGTGATTAGTGAGTCTGCTTTTTTGTGCTCTTTGCTTCACAAGAGCTCCTTGATCAGTGCTGGCATCCTCAGCAGCACACAAATACACATATACACACCCACACAGACACAGAGTGAGCAGTGTTCCTTAAACCATCTCATCCTCTGAAATATGCATGCCATTAAATTACGCACACTCTCACTCTTGATTTCTTTTGATCCTGTTTTAAAATGTTACTCTGACATATAAAGCTCATCCAGTCAATTTCGAAGCTTACTTTCCTATTACATGGAGTCTCACTTGAATCATCCACTTTGACTTGTGTCTTATCATACTCAGGGATACGTTAACCATGTGTTGAGATCAACAGCTATATCTAAATGTGAGACAATTAACAATAAACAGTCATCTTAAACTGTTTAGAAAGAAAGCACATGTTCACTCTTGGCAATTTTATCCTTAAAGGATGTGGCCTACTTTATGTTCCAAAAAAGAACAGCACCAACCATGCCGTGGCTTTGTCATAGCAAGAAACAACAAAGAGAGAGTTCAGATAGCTTTGGCATAGAGGAGGAGCACAGCATGAACCCCGCTCAGCTCCTCTTCCTCACAACATCTTGTTTAGGGCTGATATGAGAGCGCGTCTTTTTATGAAAGTCCTGGTGGAACCCGGGATCTGAAGGATTGCTGGCTTTTATCTCATTGTCTTCTCTAATGCTTATGCGTTTTATGTGTGTGTGTGGGGAATTGGCCCCATTTTCACAGTGATGGTCTTTTTATGTGTCATAATCTAAGACAAAAGAGTTGCAAGATTGACCCAGAACTTTTCTCTTTACTTTACCTTCACTGGAATGGACTGAATAAGAAACAACAGACACCAAAATTTGGTACTTTTCTTTTTTTGTGCGGAATGATAGAAGTGAACTAGTCATCAAGTCAGTATAGTGGCTTTGTGCTGGGTCTCAGGCTCCTGGCTTATTGTCTGGGTGGAGCTTTGTATGTTCTTTCTTCCAGGTTCTGCATTTTCCTACGTCACCAAAACTTCCATTAAGGCTTCACACTTTGTGTGAAAATATCACTTAAACTATAATTGTGACTTAAACTATAATTATTAAATGTATCAATTTGCATTCAAATGTATTTATCTTGGCTAACACCTCATTAAGAGAATGTTAGCCAATATTTTTATTACCCAACCCAAATGCTTATATTTTTGAACATACTCTACATAAAGTTTGTGCATATATTACCTGTAATAATTTGCAGGTCCATATTGAGATTTTTTTATTTATTTTTTGTGATTACTTGTGATTTTTTGTGATTACTACCTTCCATCATCCAGGATAAATGAATTACATAAAATACATTATTTGATAAAGCTTGGTGTTTACTATAGTATCAGAGAAACGTTTCCCAGTCACTGCATAGAGAAAAATATGAGCCTTTGCCATTGCTGCCTGTCTTGAGTGAGTGTCTCATTTGTGGGGCATCCAAGTCAAACTGGGACTTTTGATTGTGCGGAATATCAGGAGTTCCTGGGAGGCCAGCATTTTAGACATGAAGCATAGAGTCTGATCACCGTTCTAGCGAATTTCAAAAGGTTTTTCATATACATAGATGGTATCCAAGCACTAGTGAAACGCTGGGTATTACTGTAGTGCATTAGTGTAGCAGAGGATTATATAGAGAAATAAAGATCATTTTTGCTCTCATAACTATGTTGTCTTATTCTACACAATCATAAGTCCCGGTTGTATTCATATTTTTACAAACCTTTTTGGAGACTTTGGTATGCAGGTTAATTCTTACGATAAGTTTTAATAAAAATATATTAAATATATAACTTTTAAATATATAACTCATAATCAAAAAAAGCATAATAAACAAGTCAGAACAAAATCAAGTATCATCTTGAATTGTAACTTTTTATTTGATTTATCTTGAAAACAAATTAAAAAAGAAACTCCTCATGACATTAGAATGATTATGGCTAATTAATCACAGCTTTTTAGAAGTGTTTTATAGTATTAAAGGTGTCAAATATGTTGGTATAATCATTTAACTAGTCATTATTTCTCACATTATTCAAATAGCAAATATGGTAGAGCACCATGCCTAATTGAAGATGCTTCACAAATCTTTGAGAAAAACCATGAAGCTTTGATATGTGAGAATATTATGATTTGACTGAATAGCAGCAACACTAAGGAACAGTGTATATACAGTGGTATAAAACAGATTCTTGATGTATACTTCAAACAACATAAACAGCAGACACTAGTGATACAGATGGGTGAGTAATTGAATGAAGAAAAATAAAACTGTGCTGTTTTGCCGTTGAGGTCATTTTTCTTTTATGATGTGGCTCTGCTTAGAGGGAACTGTCACTGCAAATCAATACAAAGTTCATTGCTAAAACATTTCTATCCTGATGGGAATGGTTTCTTCCAGCATGATAAAACCACCATACACAGGATATGAAGCCTCTGCCTTGATGAAGACAGAATTTATATGCCTTCATAGAGACAAGTTCTCATCCCAAGTAAATATTTATAGACGATTTTTGGATGTATGTATGCATGTTAGAGGTATTATCATCCAAACACTAAGGAATATCTTTTGGACAAATGGTCATTTCTCAAGAACACTTTCAGCATGCCTTCTATGAGTCCCTGGAATACAATTCTAAGCCTAGCACCATTTTGCATGAAAGAGGAACTAGGACTGTTCAAGTCAAGCCAGGACTTTTGATTGTGCAGAATAGCAGAAACAGTTATGATTGTTAACTCCCTTTATTGCTCTATACAATACAGTATAATCCCCTACTGCACTAATGCACTTATCCCAGTGTTTTTGTTTTTTTCACTAGTGGAATACCTACTAGCTTGGATACCATCAAATAGAAAGTTTTCTCAGTACGCCAGAGCCGTGATCACAATGCCTGCTTTGTGTCTGGAATGCTGGCCTCCCAGGAACTCCTTCAAAAACCCAAACATGTGGAAATGGCTTGGAGCAAGGCCATGACTATATGGGGGATGTGGCAATAACTCCCAGATGAGTTAATGTAATGTGTCGAGTGCTGTTTGTGAACGATTGTATGTACAGTTCCAACAGACAGATGTATCTCTTCTGCAAATTGAATATCTCTCAATTTTCAAGGATCAAGATCACTTGCTGAATGTTCACAGGAATGATTGCGGTGGGCTCCGAGCCACATTGAATGGGGTCGTCAATCACGGACATGCTGTACGGCCTTTTTTTTACTGAAGCTAAGAGTCTTATCACTGTACTGTGCGTGAAGTTTTCCGTAAATGTCAATCTGCTTTACTCCTTTATTTATGAGAAATTTCATCACAAGTTCCGGTATAAATGCCCATTGACTGAATAGTATGCACTAGTGATAAGCACTTCTATTATGATTTGGTCTGACTTAAATGCCCCTGGTAATGTGTTGCTACATTATTTTATATATGCTAAATAAGACATCCTGAATGTCCTTCAAACATGAGAAGACACAAGCCTATAGATTTGGCAGGAAAGTAGCCTTGTTTCATTCCAATGCCCCCTACGCCAGCTGTCAAAATCTGCAGTACATTCTGTGAATTAGCTTGACTGACAGTCTTGTCCTCCCTGCTCTTCTCTGTGGTATCCTTATGGCGACAGTGCTACAATGACAGCAGAGACGCCAAGCAACCTCACAGCCAACCACACTGTATTGACACCATTGGTTATGCCTGAAAGGCGACAGGAGGCAGTCCAAATGTAATCACTGCCCTTCAATTATTAAACACATGCACTGTAAGAACTGTAAGATGAGACAAACACTGGCTGCACTTTTCATCATGTTCTGTGCAATTAAATATCAGAGGATATAATTATCTACACTTCTATTGTTCTCTGAAATGTCTCATTATGTACAATGATGCAATGTAATAATAAAGTCAATGTACTATATGATCTGTGAGTTTATGCATATTATTCATGTAAATGCAATGTTTTCCTAAATATTGCTTGGTGTGGAATATTGTACTTTAGGAATAGTATGGAATGAGGCAATTTCAAATAGATATTTAATATCAATCAATTCCCAGAACTTTGACATAAATATGTGAACAATTGACCATCATAGCCTTATGTTGGTCTTTTCCAAACTGTTGGCATTGGAACAATTCCACAATGCAAGTGGAAGCATAAAATTGTCTAGAATGTCTCTGCACACAAAATAAACCCCATGAAACTAATTGGTTGACAACATTGGAATGAAAGATCTTAACTGTCCTGCACAGAGCCCTGACTGAACACCTTTGAGACAAACTGAACATTTTTATGCCCCAGGTCTCCTCACCAAACATCAGTCTCCAACCTGACTCATGCTTTTGTGAATGAATGGACATAAATCCCTATGACCATGCCCTAAAATCTTGTGGCATATCTTCCTAGAGCAAAGAAGAAACTAAACCCAGAATGGAATGTTCAAGAAGGACATATGACTGTCATAGATAGGAGTCCACCAGTATTTGCTCTTATATTTCCAGTTGATTTCAAAATGGTTGAATTTGTAGAAGTTGAATCCTTTCTTGAACATCACGCACAGAAGTGCTGTGCCATTAACTGCTTGGGGAATTGGGCATTCCTTCAAAGATGATCCCCTGCAAAGCTGAGAGTTCTCTCTTTCTCACACTCAAACTCTCTCTCTCTGTCATATGATGCAGTGATCATAATCGTCCTTTTCATCTAAATCGGTTTCCACATCTTACAGTAATCACATAAATCCTACCAGTATTTTGTTGCTGATAGGTAATACTCTACAGGTTGAGTAATAATTTGTAACTCATAGGAAGTCATGCAACAGAGTTTGGTGGTGAAAGATTTAATATCTCCATCCCCCGAGGAAGGAGAGAGGAGCTGCAGGAGCTCTGACCTCATCCGTCACCGCTCCGCTCACTAGCAGACAGAAGATTCAGCCTCATCCAGTCTGTCAGTCACACTGAGGATCTAGTGTTGTCAAAGTTGTGCAGTGATCTCATTCTATGTCATGTAATTTCTCTATTTGGATTATTTTCGAAGCTGTTGTCAAAATGGATTTTGATTCATTTTCCTTTTATGATTTGGATCCTGGCTTCCCTACATGCAAAAAAATGATTTCTGTGTTTTCTTAGTCTAGAGACTTATGCTGGTGAATGTTATCCAGGCTGTAACAAGAAGAGCAATAGGTCCATGAACAATAATAGAAATTCATATGCAAAAAACGCATTCATACCATAATGTGTTATGTGTAATCATAATACAAAAAGTACAGAATAAAAAAAACAATTCACATTATATTGAAAAATAAAGTGTCATCCAAGATATTGTCTCATGATGTAAGTCTTTATTCCTTTAAAGAAGAAACAGAGATATAGCACGGTCTGGTGGCTATTTCACCACAAAACTAAAGCTGTAAGACCTTTAATAGATCACATATTACAGAATGATGTGATGATTTTCCTGAGGATGGAAACCAGATTTGGCATGCAGGTGTGTAGTTTTGATCCAGGGCACATAGATAATATGGTGCAGAGCCCTTTGATGCCTGGAGTAGTTATTATGTGATAAGAGATTGAAGAAAAGTCTGAGGAAAGCTGGTACCTAATTGGCATGTGAAGGGCATCCTATGTCGATACTATACATAAGCCTTGCATTTTCTCAATTTACCCTTTTAATCAAATGCAGAATGAATACATTCCCTTAAGTTGAGGTGCCTCAGTTTGTTGAAGTGCTCTTCAAACCTGGACATGTTTGCATTATGATCCACAAATGCAAGACACAACACATCAAACAGGACCAAAACAAGATTGCTATTCCAAGCTCAGTTTGTTTGCATTCTATAAATCAGCATGGGGAACAATGCGTCTCTTTATAATGTATTAAATTTAGCAGTATTTGTTGCGCCTCAGGATATTAAACAGGATATTAAATTGCACTCCAGACTTTTAAAGCAGATCAAGAGAGATGTTTACACTCTATGCATTTGGAAAGGGTTATTAGATGCAACTCCTGCTTTTTTTCAGATACTATTAAGCACTGTGCACTTACTTGATAGAAATACACTAGACTCCCTGAGGCACTTGAGAACTTGTTGAGCTTGTAATGTGTAGCAAACAATGTGGAGCATCTTTGCAGAAAGCAGGGGCTTGGGAAGGGAAGGGCTTCAATGTCCTTGACAATTTGGAGACTTATGTTTTTGGCCATGTATATTAAAAAATCTAAATAAAGCCCCATTTAGAAACACAAAATATATAAGAGAGCAGACTAAATTTAAAACAGTTAGAAAAGATTTCTGTACATTCTTTTGGAATTTGAGCATCTGAGAGAACTTTCTGCCTTGATGACATGAAGTTAGTTTTAATCTCATAACTAGGGCTTAGCAATAAAAATGGAAAATCTTTTTTTATTCTGTTAATACTTCCCTACTGTGTGTTCATGTACTGTACCCTTAAAAACATACAGTACTAGCATGTGTGTAGTCGCAAGACTCCAACCCAGTCGCCTGACCAGTCTGTGACATGGAAGCAACATAGAGGATTCCGTCAAAATATATATATATATATATATATATATATATATATATATATATATATATATATATATATATATATATCAGTTGAGCATATTTAGAGTATAAAAATTGTCAGTGAACTATGAGGCCAAAAAATTGTCCATTAATCATAATTGAGGTAAAATGTTCAAATAATTGTGATATTGATTTGTAGTCATATCCCCAAGTACTACTCATAACTGTGTTCTGTTGTCCTGCACAATCAAGTCCAGGTTTGACCTAAACGTGCGTCATAATTGCAAGGAATGCAAAATAGTCTTTAGCCATGATGAATTACAACTTCAGTAGTGCGGTTTAATATACTACCAGGCATATCTTGTTCAAAATTTGTATGAGTGTAACCACAATATACGATTTGGGTATCTTGGCTTTTGTGTTAATTAAATGTTTCCAGTGTACTGTTCTTGAAGTTAAATAATTAATTAATCACAATATTAATGCTATATGCTTTTAATTCCATTATTATGCTAAAATCAAGTGTTTCTTGGTCGATTTCTTGCTTAAGTCTTTCGATTGCTTAAGTCTTATTTTAGTCTATCTAAAATGCAAGACAAAGTTATTTGTGGATACATATGTTTGAAAAGTGTACTTGAGCAATGGCCAACGTAGCAACGGGCATAATCATGTAATTATTGTATTATACTGTAAATGTGCTTATAAACAAACTGTGTAAAATCCAATCACAGTATATCAGATGTTGCCCATGCTCATGGTTAAAGCAAAATCAGCAGCCTTCTCTTATTGCTTGTGGTTATTGTAGGTGAGAATTTGTCTCAAATTATTAATTAAGAGGAAAAGCAGCATGGTGGATGAATATCACCAAATAAACTTCTACAAATCCTACAAATGTCACTAAATAGCCTTATGGTTTTTATTTATGTGAAAGAAACTCAGGGCTGAGTCTGAGTAAATGTGGTGGGTCAAGAATATTTTTTATAACCATATAATATGACTCATGATTAAAACAGGTGATTATCACCAATACACTTATTAGTTTTAGCGTATCTAGCTGAAGAGGTGTGTAAATAAACTGAAATACACCTGGAAAATCAGGCCACCCTGGCCTGGGTCATCTTCAGACCTAAACCTAATAGAAGACAGTTGGACAATGTTGAAGAAGTCAGGATCAGTCAAAATAATGTCTTCTGTTTGTGATCTTCAGAAAGCAGTCAAGCAGTCATAAATTGTGCAAATTAAGAATAAAGGACTTGATATCAAATATTGATTGTTGTTGTATAGCAATTTCAGCATATAACAAATGATTTATATTGTCTTCATTGTCATTATTTAAAAAATGAGAATGTCGATAAAACAATGAATTCAACTTTTGTCTCAATATTTTTGCCACCACTTTGCATGGATTGATTTCAATGCAAAAAAAAGGCATCATCCTTTTCTGAGCATTTCCAAAATTAAGTGGAGATGGAAGTTATACTTAATATCTTTTACCTTACTGTATTTTACATATTTGTAAATGGAGTATCAACTGCAACACGGATGTTGCACGGCTCTTATCTTTTATTCCATCAAATTACATCTAACTTTTGCATAGCACATGCAAAATGATCGACGAGCAGACACATTTCCTGAATGGATCATCTCCTTAGATGCCATTTTAGATACTGAGCTTGGATTAATCCTCATGGGGGATTCCTTGAGGTTCTCTAGTTTCATCATGCCTCTCAGGAAGCGTCCGGGAAGCTAGATTCGTCTCTAGGTGTGAACTAGTGTGTGTGAGTCTGCTCAAGACTCCAAATACAGCAGGCAACCCAACCCACAAGGGCACACACACGATTTGGAAACACTAATAAGCCTATATGTCATGACTGAACTTCAATTAAACCTTTTCTTTTTTTTTTACTTTTGATTTTTGATTTATATGCTTAACTATATACTCCTTATCTTGCACTTAGATTTTCATGGCATTAGAAACTTCTGGTCAGTTCTCACATTGCATTGTGTGTACAGACTATATGTAAGATACACAATGTGCAATCTACACTGTAACAAATTGATGTAAATTTACAGGACTTTTTTTACAGTTTCCGACTGTTTTTTCGAAATACTGCACATTACTGTAAAAGAAACAGCATTACAATATTTAACTGTAAATATTGTATTTACAGTTTAATACACTACAGTATACAGTATTTAACTGTAAATTAGATAAAAGGATTGGGAAGGACTAAAAAATTAATTTAAATGCTGTTAAAGTTGTCCGAATAATTATTTACCACTAAAACAGTAAGCAGTACAAAATCACAGCAATAAACTGTATATCAAAATACAGCAATTTACTGTAGTCTATTTCTACAGCACAAATACTGTAATAAAACAGCATTTTACTGGCAAAACTGCTGCCAGTAATTTACTGTAATTTTACATGAAAATTTTTTACAGTGGCGGCACAGTGGTGTAGTGGTTAGCACTGTCGCCTTGCACCTCCAGGGTCTGGGTTCGATTCCCCGGCCAGGCTTGATTCCCGTCTCGGTGTGCATGGAGTTTGCATGTTCTCCCCGTGCTTGGTGGGTTTCCTCCGGGTACTCCGGTTTCCTCCCACAGTCCAAAGATATGCAGGTTAGGCTAATTGTCGTTCCTAAATTGCCCGTAGTGTGTGATTGGGTGTCTGAGTGTGTGTATGTGTGTGTGCCCTGCGATGGATTGGCACCCTGTCCAGGGTGTACCCTGCCTAGTGCCCGAAGTCTCCTGGGATAGGCTCCAGGTCCCCCGCGACCCTGAACACAGGATTAAGCGGTATAGAAGATGAATGAATGAATGAATTTTTTAGTGTACAACCTGTCTTTGTGTTACTGTCTCTATGGTTGCTAGATATCTGGCAATTCCTTCGGGATCAATAAAGTATCTATATATCTATCTATCTATCTTCTTGGACTAATATGGGAAAATCAGATTAGCTGGAAGAAACCACAGGGAAACCATGCATACTACAGTAGGAACTCATGTAGACCAGAGGCGAGACTTGAACCCCTAACCCCTGAGGTGTGAGGCAACACTGAGTCACCATGCTGCTGTGTTGAGGACATTAGCTTTTAAATGGGTTGTGGATTCTGAGCTGAGAGTGGAGCTGTGACGCACACACACACACACACACACACACACTCCAGAATCCCTCTCATGTGCTGTTCCTCTGCCGGGTGTTTCCAGCGACCAGGATCTACTACTACAGCCCTCCTCACCACAGCACAGCGACTCCACACTCTGCACTGTCTTTATATACGTGTGTGTGTGTGTGAGTAAGTGTGCATGTTCCAGGAGGCAGCCTACAGCCGTGCAAGCATTTCGCCTTCTTTTCGGTTACTTCATGAAGCTTTTAAAGCTGTAATGTGGCGCCGTTTCTCCTCGTCTGCAGCTTCCTCTCGCTAAGTTGAAGCCTGGAGCAGAAGCTCGATGTCTCTCCTGCAGGACAAACTCGCAGCTCTCCGGCGCTTCTGCTCCGCTCAGCCTCTGACTCCTGCACCGTTTTCCAGCTGAACTTTACCGCGAACAGACCGCGCGTTTCTCCCCACGCTGAGGTTTTCTACTGCTTTCTTTCCCCGGCTTGTTTCTTGTGGAAGTGATGGCGGAGCAGTCCGCGCGTCTGCTGCTCTGGGTTTCAGCTCTCACCTCTCTCTATTCCGCGGCTTCTCTTGCACACAAAGGTACGTTAAGTCTTTTATGTCCTCGTGTTGTTGTTTGTTTGTTTGTTCGAATGTTTCTGTTTGATGTTTGATACATATGTTGCCGCTTCATCAGGCTTGTTAAGGTTTGAGTGAGTGCTGCAGTGTTCCTTAAAAGGACCAGGGCTGGCCACATAAATCTCTTCATTCCTTATATAAAAAAAAATACAACATTAAATGTTTTCTCGGAAACAATACTACTATTTAAACCTCTGGTGTGTATATTAATTCCACACGTTTAGTGAATAAAAAAACAACTATAATTATATTAATAAATTGACACACTGCATTAATCACCATGGGATATGCTTTGATTTTACTGCCCTGAAAGCTAAGTAGTGATTTTTAGCAAGCAATAAAAATTCCAAAACACTTAAATAGTCAAATCACACCAGTATATACTCAGAAAAAATCTCAACAAAAAATTAACTAACCCTCAATTGTTTTCCCCCCATAGTTTCCCCCCCTGAATTCTGACTTGATAGTTTTCTATGGAATGCACTCAATCCTTAAGCTCATGCATTTGTAAAAGGAACTTTGAATGTGTTTGTGTGTGAAGAATGTTTTGTTCATGTGGCAAGTTTCAAGTTACTAACCAAAGCTCCATCCTGAAAACAAGTTGCGTCTGTTTCAAACACTCTTCTTGGTCTTCTAGACTGCCCCGCTTCAGAAAATCCACAAAAAAAAGGGGGAAAAATAGTCTCATTAACTAATTTCTTCATTTTGTAAATTGGAATGATATGTTTCCATGACTATAGAGGAACACACAGCGATACAGGAGCAAAAGCAAATCCATGAACATATCAAATGTGTGGGTCATTTAATTCATTCATTGATTCATTCATTCGATCCTTCGTTCATCTTTAGAGGCTGTTACTGGGGAATGCTGGTGTGAGCAAGGGATACGGTCTGGGTGATAGCACAGAGTACCATGCACACACATACTGTAGTCATACACTCATTTTCATGCTTCACATGATATAGAATATAACATTTCATTTACTGGCATATTTTTGAGAAGTGCGAGGAAAGAGGAGAACTGCGAAAGGAAGCTGACTTGAAAACACGGAAAAACTGAGGAAAGTTCAAGCACGGGATCGAAACGGAAACCCTGGAACTGTATTGGTGGCACACAGAGCAATAGACAAAATGCAAGAAAGGGAGAAAGTTCAAACAACTGTATTAACAAAAAAAAAATGTCTGTCTTTAAAGCAAAAATTTGTGCTGCCTATTTGGTGCTTCAGTTCCATTACCTCATGTCACTTTTTGGACTTGGGATCTTTTATTCGGGTGCTGACAATATGCATATGTAATCCAAGAAGAAAGAAAGCCAGCAGTGTGGCGTGTGTGTTGGCAAGGGACTTTTATTAGACTGTGTAGTTTTGGATTAAATATTTGATGTGACAACTGAAAGAGACTGATGAAATATCGTGTAAATATCATTATCATCTTTGGAATTTCTATTCAATTCACTTTAATTGCATATGGCATGGCAGGTAATGAGCAGAAATGGAGACATCTGTAACTCTCTCGGTGTCACACTTGAGTTCTCCGCAGGGGGGAATCTTTGATCTCCAAAGCAAGCGTAATCCTCATCAGTGTCACTGAAAATGATTGACATTTCACTACATTCTTGCCAAACCTGAAGGAAAATGAGCGCTTGCGTCGACACACACACATAAGAATGGTGGTGAGATCCGACTGAGTGCAGCTGACCCAGAAATCACCCACCCACCCACACACACAACACATCCTATCTGTGTGCTCTTGTCTATGTGTGAATGGGAGCGGCAGCAGGGTGTCTGCAGGCTTCTCTCAGCTGTTGCTCTGCTGCCTCGCACAGCTGCCTCTCATTCTAGTCTACCGCCTGAGATGGATTAATCAACCTGGCTAATTAAACCCATGTGTAAACATGTAGACATGGACAGGGCATAGTATTCATTCAAGTGCTCATTCGGGGCACGAGGCTATTCATTGAATTCTGCTCATTCATCTATGAAGAATGGACGAGGATTCATTTCTTGGCACGGCTTTGTCAGTGGAATGAGATTAGATCAAGTGTGGTGTTTGATTCCCCAAAATGACGTATTCAGTTTTATAAAAACAGTGTTCTGAGCACAACCGTAAGTTCGTAGAAGCTAATGTGTTCTTTATGACCTAAATGTTTTACTCTCGGACGCTCCTGACTGCTTGTGAACTTACAGTGCATGTTTCTGCGTGGTTGGATGAGTATCCTATAACTCGTGTTGGCGAGACGTTCTGGAACCCATGTTGAGTGGCAGGAGAACGCACTGGAGCTCTGCGGCTTGGATGGGAGAAGCGAGTGAGGCCAGTAAATTTGTGGGTGTGGGATACATGGCAGATTCCAGGCTCAGCTTTGTCTCATACTGCTGTTTATCATGGCGGAACATCTTTGGCTTGGTGAACGCATCGATTACTGACTTGTTAAGGGATCGTCTTGATTTCTCCTAATGTTCTGGCTGAAGAGAAAACCTAGCTGTTTATTAGTGCTTGTTCAACACCTCTGTTGATTTTCCCAGCTATACTGTGAAGACCACAGGGAGGTGGAATTGGGGTTAAAGGCCAAATCTTGACTTTAACTTGGTCAACACAGCTTTTGTTGACAGCCGCCTGACAGGCCAGCAGGCTTGGAATGAAAAAGTGAAGCATACAGGGGGAGGATGGTCGAAGCTATGTATGGGAATTGAAATTGAAGGCCTTGACAACCATTTGTGAGAAATTGAATGGGACAAACTTGACTGCCTTTCAGCCACATTTGGACTCTCAGCCTTGCATTGTTCTGGTTTTCCTTTGCATAATGTTAGGAATTATATCACTAGCCTAAATGTTTATATTGTTATGAAATCCAATGGTTAATATTGATATTGATATTGAACAATTTATATAATTGACATGAGAATGACCAGGGACCACCCGATACAATATTAAAGGGCACCTACGGTGCTACATGGACTTTTTCAAGCTGTTTGGACTGCATTGTGTGTTAGGAGAGTGTGTACACAACCACTCTACAGTGATAAAGAGCCACCCAGCGATTTTCTTTTAATTTAATAATATAAGATGCCCCTTCTGAAATCAGCCCGTTTTCAAAAGCCTGTCGGTGTGAAGTCACACCGACAGAGGCCGCTCCTACTACAGTTGATTGACACTGGTGTTTTAGCAAAGACCCGCCCCGAGTGAGAAAAAAGAGCCGTCGGCCATTGTTTTTCTACACTGGAGCAAAATGGCGCCTACATGAGTGTGGTGTGCTGTTTGTTGCAGTAGTACGGTGGTCTAGTGGTTAGGATTTGGCGCTTTCACGTGGGAGACCCGGGTTCAATTCCTGCTTAAGGTACATGCTTTTTTTGCACTACATATTTATAAAGTTTTTCTAAAGTTCGTTTAGTAACGAGGCGAGTGCGCTATGCTTCGGTAAGCTTTTCTGACATAAGGAGAGACTCAGTCAAACACACACACACACACAATGCTTCGCGTGTATGATGTCCTATTCCCGGCATCTATATGACTCATTCACACACACACACACACACACACACACACACACACACACACACACGTTGTCTGTCAGAAAGGTCTCTGTTTATTAACAGCAAAAGATCGGTATAAATGTTTGACTAAACGGCTGTGCTATAGACATATGTTACTACAAATTAACCATTGTAAATGTCCTGGTGAGATCCCGAAAAAAAACAATGCTTCGCGTGTATAAGGTCGCGGGTTGAATAGCCGGCATTTCCGCGATGGAAACCGTTCATCCTTTGTGGTCTAGTGGTTAGGAATCCGCGCTCTAACGCGGTAGCCCCGGGTTCGATTTCCCCTCAAGGCACATGCTTTTTGCACTACATATTTATAAAGTTTTTCTAAAAGTTCGTTTAGTAACGAGGCGAGTGCGCTATGCTTCGGTAAGCTTTTCTGACATAAGGAGAGACTCACACATACACAATGCTTCGCGTGTGTGATGTCCTATTCCCGGCATCTATATGACAGTCAGACACACACACACACACACACGTTGTCTGTCAGAAAGGTCTCTGTTTATTAACAGCAAAAGATCGGTATAAATATGTTTGACTAAACCAGTGGTTCTCAAACTGTGGGGCGCGCCCCACTAGTGGGGAATACAGACATGACAGGTGGGGCGCAATGAACGGGAGGAAAAACAGGAAAGTACCTATTCTAATTCATGCTTTTCTTTATTGATAATGAAGAGCGTACGCTCAAAACAATCACACACAAATAAATGGATCATTAATACAAGTAAATTTAAAATAACATCAGTTGTGGGCCGGGAGAAAAAGTGGAACCATAGTGGAACAATAACGGGTTTAACGTCGGACAAACTTGAGCTGCGCTGCTCGAATCACAAACCTGCGCGAGCCACTGGGCAGCGCTGCTCGACTCTGACAGAAATAAACCGCGCCGACCATCAAATTACATTTTACCCCGCTGGGATACGCACGTACAAAACAGGCATGGCAAGGCGGAAACAATATTAAACAGTCCTGACATTTTAAATGAATTGTTTTTAAATAAAACACAGTGAGTCGCGCAGGTTTGTGATTCGAGCGGCGCTGCGCGATCCACCGGGCTGCGCGAATAAACCAGATCATCACTGCACTATCCAGATAGTCGCGCTGCGCTGCATTTGCGCAGATATTTGGTTCAATCGGGTGCCGCGGTTTCGTCCCACTTTTGATGTGTTTGGCTTCACATACACTTCGACAATGGAAGAAGACGGTGCAGCAGCAGTGACTTACATGTGACGAGGAGACTGTAAAGAAAAAAGCTGCATCGTCTGTGGTGTGGAATTGGTTTGGGTAGAAGAAAAGTGATACGAATGAGATGAACGTGATTTGGAAGGTACGCAAGTGCACTGTTTTAACAAGTGCTGGAAACACGTCAAACCTTTTCTATCATCTGAAATCCAAACATCCAAACGAATATGGCCAAAGTAAAAAAATGCGGCAAACCCCAGCAATTCACAGTTTAAATAAAATTACATAAAAAAATGAAATTATGTAAAACAATTTCTTTGTGTTTTCATTTTTATTTATGCATTTTCAGATACAAATTGCTATATTGTGATGTATATCGTTATTGAGTTAGAAAATTGCTTCTACCGTGTTAGAAGATTTTGGTTATATCGCCCACCCCTAATGAAGTCTATCTTGAGCTTGGATTCATGGTGGTGATGGTGGGGGCAGAAGAGTTTTGTGTGTGTTTTGTGTCTTAAACCGTTGCAGCAGATTGCATGAGACCCAACAAATTAGGAAGACACTTAGAGACAACACACTCCTGTCACGTTAATAAACCACTGGACGTCTTTGAAAGAAAGCTGGCAGAATACAGACAGCAGGAGAATCGCATGGTAAAATCTGAATCAGTGGACAGCAAAGCACAAATGGCTTCATTCAAAGTTGCATACAGAATTGGCCAGTGCAAAAAAACTACAAACGATTGCTGAGCAGCTAATAAACATGGGGTCAATTATGCAAAGATAAGTGACAACGTAAGCCTTTTATAACAATTGCACGTGTATTTTATCTTTTTTTAACTTGGTGGTGTTTGATCGTATTGGTTTAGGAATTGATATTTCAATAAACAGTAAACTTGGTCGATTTCGTTATTATTTTGTTGACAAGTGGGGCTTGAAAATTCGCCCACCCCCTTAAGTGGGGAATGACAGAAAAAGTTTGAGAACCACTGGACTAAACGCCTGTGCTATAGACATATGTTACTACAAATTAACCATTGTAAATGTCCTGGTGAGATCCCGAAAAAAAACAATGCTTCGCGTGTATAAGGTCGCGGGTTGAATAGCCGGCATTTCCAAGCACCAGCCATTAATCCTCCGTGGTCTAGTGGTTAGGATACGGCGCTCTCAGCGCAGCAACTCGAGTTCGATTCCCGGTCTGGGAAGTCAAAAAAGTTTTACAACCAGATTCACATGTAAAATTTTATATACATATATAACTATATATATATATATAAATATGAGGGCATAATAAAAATCTTACTAAATATAGGGGAAATATACAGTGGTGTGAAAAACTATTTGCCCCCTTCCTGATTTCTTATTCTTTTGCATGTTTGTCACACTTAAATGTTTCTGCTCATCAAAAACCGTTAACTATTAGTCAAAGATAACATAATTGAACACAAAATGCAGTTTTTAAATGAAGGTTTACGTTATTAAGGAAGAAAAAAAACTCCAAATCTACATGGCCCTGTGTGAAAAAGTGATTGCCCCCCTTGTTAAAAAATAACTTAACTGTGGTTTATCACACCTGAGTTCAATTTCTGTAGTCACCCCCAGGCCTGATTACTGCCACACCTGTTTCAATCAAGAAATCACTTAAATAGGAGCTACCTGACACAGAGAAGTAGACCAAAAGCACCTCAAAAGCTAGACATCATGCCAAGATCCAAAGAAATTCAGGAACAAATGAGAACAAAAGTAATTGAGATGTATCAGTCTGGTAAAGGTTATAAAGCCATTTCTAAAGCTTTGGGACTCCAGCGAACCACAGTGAGAGCCTTTATCCACAAATGGCAAAAACATGGAACAGTGGTGATCCTTCCCAGGAGTGGCCGGCCGACCAAAATTACCCCAAGAGCGCAGAGACGACTCATCCGAGAGGCCACAAAAGACCCCAGGACAACATCTAAAGAACTGCAGGCCTCACTTGCCTCAATTAAGGTCAGCGTTCACGACTCCACCATAAGAAAGAGACTGGGCAAAAACGGCCTGCATGGCAGATTTCCAAGGCGCAAACACTTTTACGCAAAAAGAACATTAAGGCTCGTCTCAATTTTGCTAAAAAAACATCTCAATGATTGCCAAGACTTTTGGGAAAATACCTTGTGGACCGACGAGACAAAAGTTGAACTTTTTGGAAGGTGCGTGTCCCGTTACATCTGGCGTAAAAGTAACACAGCATTTCAGAAAAAGAACATCATACCAACAGTAAAATATGGTGGTGGTAGTATGATGGTCTGGAGTTGTTTTGCTGCTTCAGGACCTGGAAGGCTTGCTGTGATAGATGGAACCATGAATTCTACTGTCTACCAAAAAATCCTGAAGGAGAATGTCCGGCCATCTGTTCGTCAACTCAAGCTGAAGCGACCTTGGGTGCTGCAGCAGGACAATGACCCAAAACACACCAGCAAATCCACCTCTGAATGGCTGAAGAAAAACAAAATGAAGACTTTGGAGTGGCCTAGTCAAAGTCCTGACCTGAAACCTATTGAGATGTTGTGGCATGACCTTAAAAAGGCGGTTCATGCTAGAAAACCCTCAAATAAAGCTGAATTACAACAATTCTGCAAAGATGAGTGGGCCAAAATTCCTCCAGAGCGCTGGAAAAGACTCGTTGCAAGTTATCGCAAACGCTTGATTGCAGTTATTGCTGCTAAGGGTGGCCCAACCAGTTATTAGGTTCAGGGGGCAATTACTTTTTCACACAGGGCCATGTAGGTTTGGATTTTTTTTCTCCCTAAATAATAAAACCCCTCATTTAAAAACTGCATTTTATGTTTACTTGTGTTACCTTTGACTAATAGTTAAATGTGTTTGATGATCAGAAACATTTTGTGTGACAAACATGCAAAAGAATAAGAAATCAGGAGGGGGGCAAATAGTTTTTCACACAACTGTATATATATATTTATAATAAAAATAATAATAATTATATATATATATATCCCCTATATTTTGTAAGATTTTTATTATGCCCTCATTTGTACATTGTATATTTGTACAACTATTTTACTAGTTAAATTTATTTTCTTTAGTATTTCTTTTTATTGATATTTATTCCTTACGTATAAGCTTTTATTTTATTTTTAAGGTCACTGGCTGTCGTATAAGCATTTCACTGCATATCATACTGCATAAGTGGAAGGAGACAGAGAGAGAGAGAGAGAGAGAGACAGAGTGAGAGAGAGAGACAGAGTATGGGAAGGTGAGCATGAATGAACAGATGCTAGAGGAGACAGGAAGATAGCAGCAGGGAAGATTTAACACGTTAATATCAGATCTCTGAGGAAGAGAGCAAGAGAGTAGAAATAACTCCTTTATATATAAAATAATTCTAACATCATGTAAAATTATTTTTAACTGTTTTTAAAATATTTTAACTGTTGTCAAAGCTATACCCCACTTGTATTGTGAAGACACGCCCCACAGAACTGGGGGGCGGGTTCAGTAGAGGTCATTAACATTTAAAGGAGCATGTACTGAAACAGGTTGCTGAGAACAGAGCTACTTTTTACCAGGTAAAAGTAATGTTTTTTTTACACAACAATTGAGAATTTTTAATTAAAGTATATTACAAACTTTTCATTAGGACCCTAAAGAATCATATTAACTTATGCAAAATTGAGTCTGTATGGCTCCTTTAAGATACCATTTGATATGCAGTATATATATTGTTACAATTCTAGAGGAACATAGCAAACTTAGTGCTCCCTGCCAGCAGTATAGAGCACACCACCGTGTAGGTTTATAGAGGAACTGCAACATTTTACTACCTCAATAAACAAACAAAAAAAACATTGATTTTGGAGTGTATACCTCTTACTCAATCATTGTCTATACTGCTTTATTCTGTGTAGTGGCAGGGGCCTGGAGCCTATACCATAAGACTTAGGGCACAAGCAGGGTACACCCTGGACGGGTTCCAATCCAACGCACACATATACATATTCATACACACACTACGGGCAATTTGGGAACACCAATTAGTCTAATTTGCATGTCTTTGGATTGTGGGAGGAAACCGGACTACCTGGAGGAAACTAGCTTTGAATGTTACTTGGGTTTAAATTGACACTTCTATTTGTTCAGGTTTAATTGTTCAGATGTTGATTACATTTCGATAACTGTGGTGTTAGCAATTGTGTAATTCTATTCAAAGGTTTATAAGAATGTGCTTATTTTAATGCATGCATTATTGTTTCTACAGTTACAACTTATTCATGGGGATGTGAATATGAGATGATCTAAGTCTAATAATATTAAGATGAAAAGCAGGCTGTTAATGAACATTATGAAAGCAGTTATTGTTGAAACATCAAGACTTTGTGTAAGATGTAGAGTTTGAGTCTTGTGTGTCAGTGCTTCACAACAGCAGAGTTTGTGCTTTTCCTTTCTTTGTAAAATGTAGCATTTTTCTTGTCTTACTGACCTTGAGAGAAGAAAGTTTAATGAGGTAACATCTGTTTATGACAGGCACATAAGTGATAACAGAAGCTAACTTTTCTCACGTATGTTCCACAATGTTAAATGTAACTATAAACAGTATAAAAAAAACGCAGACTGCTGTTAAGTCAGAAAATTCAATCAGACGCACATTGCTATGAAATAGTTTATGTGCTGTCACTGGAAAGGAATCCATTTTAGATATGAAATAGTCATCTTTCTTTTTTGTTCATCTGTTAATTTCTTTTGTTGGCTGAAATGACTTTGAGAAATTAAGTGAGGTCCAAAAGGCTGAGACCACATTGGAAGTTTTTTTTATGTAAAATAAACAGAAGGAAATAAACAGAAGATTTTACAATTTTGAAATAGTAGAAAATATTTGAATATTTAATTGTCAAGAATGTATATTATTTCTAGGTCCCTATATAAATGTAAGCAAACGTGTGATATTCATCATGTAACCTGCTTTATATAAAAAAGGTCAGATTTTCCTCATTTTCACTATATGTTCTAGTCAAGCACATGATCTGATGACACTGAATAATATGATCAAAAATTATCGAAAGTCTCCAACTTGCTCCAGGTAGTTATTGTTACATCCCCATGCAGTCCAGATGTTGCCCCAATGTCCACATGTTTGGACCATTAAAGGAGTTCCTGGGAAGCCAGTGTTTCATAAGTGTCTTAGTGTAGCAGGGCACTTTTAGTTTTTAACTTTCATAACACAATTTCATGTCCTGGTTTGACTTGAACACCCCTTGTACTATGGATCTCTGAAATTAATTTACGTGAAATGATTATAATTTGTAGTTATCTCAGATTTTCAGACCCCGCTTGTACGAACAGTGTGTGTATATAATGTGTGTCTTCAGGCATGTATAGTGTGTAAAATTTTTTACATAATCACCTACAGGAAAGGATTTTCTCTGGAATGAGGTGTGTACCTGTCTGAGAAGAACAAAAGCAATGCTGATCCATATCTTCTTAGCACCGTGTGTGTGTGTCTGTCTGTTTGTCTGTCTGTGTGTGCATGTTTTAAGAAGGAGTGGTCCTGGAGAGAGGGGGTATTAGCTCAAAGGTGAAGCCTGTTGGGAAAGTCAAGAGCTTAAATGTTTTCGATGGCCACTGTTGATGCTTGAACGTGACCCCTGACCCTTATCTCTTCGGCTTGATTTTAAGCTGCTTTTGGTTATGACGTCCTAATTGTTAGCAAATGGATTGCAGCCTGTTACGAGACCTGCTAATACAGAGGCTATAACATTTGTTCATCCTTTTTTGTGTAGAATATTAATGAAGGAAACGTGTGCAGTCCTTGCATTTTAGCAATGTTTCGATCTTCTTGATTAATCCAGACTGGAATCCAGTCTCAGGCTGACTTACATCTTTAAATCATGATGCTCTTGACCTGCTGAGAAACCCATATATTCTTTCACCTTCCATGAATGATTGATTTAAGAGAGTAAAGCTGGCAGTAATGCTCTGCTTTACAGTAGCGCTACACACAGGCCGCAGTGCTCGTAAAATGCAGTCAAGCTTGGCAGTGGCTTGTGAATGATAAACTGACCTTTCTTTCTCATTAGTTTTATGGAGTATCAGCTTTATCTCTCCAGGGCAGGGATTTTTCATGGCTAGGCCTCTGCGTGATTTGTTTTCTTTTTTTGGCAGCATTGCAGAAAAACAAGAGAATGTTCTTAAAATTGACTTACTTTCACTTACTTAAAACATTTCACATTAGAGTAGTAATTAGCTCTTAATGTTTATTCACGTCCATACACAGGAACATTTGCAGGTGTTCTGGAGTTTAACTGTTTAATATCCTAGTAACATTACATCCTGTAATGTTAGGGCTTTGCAATTAATTATTTAGATGTAATATATATAATATACTGCTCAAAAAAATTAAGGGACCACTTAGTCCCAGTTTCACTTTAGTGACTTGGTGTACCCTGTATTTTTTTGAGCAGTATATAATAATAGTGTATGTGTGTGTATATATATATATATATATATATATATATATATATATATATATATATATATATATATATATATATATATATATATATATATATATAGTTGATTTACTAGCTTGTACAAAGTTTTTTTAATTCACATTTAAATTATTCCAGTTGAAGATTACAACTTATCTGTTTACGTGAACACTGAGCTGATAAGATGCGAGTTTGCATGCACAAAGCTTTTAATCAGAATTTTTTTTTTTTACATGCACAAAGTGGTTCTATTCGCCCTGGAGCGTTTAATCTGCCAGTACTATAACAAAACGAGAAGTAATAGTATTTTTCTCCAACTTGGAGGTTTGGTTAGGCTTCCAACAAATCCTGCCTTCTGTGTTATGATTCGCTCTAAGAATTCAATCTCATCTATGATTGGTTAGACGCTTTACTACATATGAAATACAAGCCAGTCAGCACTCCTTCCTCAGCCAGAGACCCAGTGGATGAAAGTCTGAAGTAAAGACTGGGGCAAGAGGGTTGTCAGAAACGAAAGTAAATTTCCTTCACATCAACCCATGCTCTATGCCCCCACATGGGGTAACCGTATGCAGAAAGAATATGCACTCACTCATTGTCTATACTGCTTCATCTGGTGTTCGGGGTCATGGGGGCCCTGGAGCCTATCCCTATGGGGGCCCTAGAGACTTAGGGCACGAGGCGGGGTTCACCCTGAACAGGGTGCCAATCCATTACAGGGCAAAAGAATATGCAGAAAGAATATATTTATTATGACAACAATTAGACCAAGTGTTTACACAGCTAATATTTACATATTGGAAGGATCATCATTGGTTCACACACCACACCTCTCATTCTGATTGAAAATTAATTTTGAGCTGGAACAGGTCAGAATGTTGCAACTGAGGTGTTTACCTGATATATTTTTTATTCCAATTGAGCTATTATTCCTAAAATTATTGAAATGTTAGAATGCTCATGCACCTACCCATAGCAAAATTTTGTTGCTCACGAGACTGAATTGAGCTGTCTCATTAGAAGCTCAACTTTGTCTTTTCTATTTCTCCTAAACCCTACTTAGGAGACATAACTGAGACACAAAGGGAGCCATACTTTTGAGAAACAGAACTGGACTTGAAGGAGAAGAAAATGAGCCATATATAAGACCATAATGAGATTAAAGTCAGATATAAATGAGATGCATGAAACACAAATAAGAAATATTATAGTTTTATACATATAAAGAAAAATAGTCAATTAACAGCATACAGTGTAATAAATTTACAATTCACACAATATAACAGACACCAGCAAAATCTGGCAAAAATACAAATCGAACTGGCACCTGGGTATCAGGGGAATATCCTATCAGGAGGTAATCACTAGTAATTTCCCTCTGTAATACCTAATGATTTCTTTACATTTGGGACTGTCTTTAGGAATTTGTGTTCATTTTTTTGTTTTCTGACTGTCTACAGGCCAACAATGTATCTGTGTGGTCTCTCAACTCCAGGGTCGTGGGTGAAGGCCTATGAATATTCAACTATGAATATAAAAGAGTAACAGCTCGGACATGAAATGATCTTGTAATCGACAAAAGCACATTTCTTTGACTAGAAGAAAAGAACAAGAAATCTCAAAATATCTATAATGAAATACGGTTTAGGTCACCTCAATCATGAGTTCAGCACGCATGGATGCTACAACAGTGCTATAACAATTTCAAGTAGGCTTTTATTTTCATTTCAACCATATACAGTTTAGTACACGGTAAAACTGAACAGGATTTCTCCTGGACCATGGTGCTACATATAACATGAATTGGCAACATAAATTAACAAAAACTAACTAGCTAACTAAGAAAGCTAATTAGCCAACATTGTCCAGTTTTCAGTTTTGAAGAGATACATATACTCATCATCACACACAACAGTTATCTGGCTAGCTTCATATGTCTGAAGGAGGTCGAATGCAGTTTAAGTAAACGGCCTGCAAGTGACTGACGCTTGTAATAAATGACTGCATTTTGGATAATTAGCACATCCTTTATCGCCTAGTGACTGACTTTCTTTGTCCTCTACATTCCTCTGTGTTTCTCTATCACACTTGCGCTGACCCCTGTGCAAAGCTGTCATAAACGTTCTGTCCCTCTGTAGAGATATCGCTCTCTAAAGACTTGTAGGAATTAATTATAGGTTAGGTCTGTGTTGTCAACGAGCCGATTAATTTCATCCTTTAGCAACAGAGGATAATAAATGTTTTTATGCATGTGAAAATGCATCCAGCACCACTGCTGCGTGGGGCCTCTTTAGTCAGAATGAATTCACTGTTGCTAATTAAAAACAAGTTAAGGCGTGCAATTACCCACTGCCTGTGGTATGACAGGAATACGTATTCCTTTACACAAGATGGGTCTCCAGGGACGCTCGCCTGAACGAGCTGCTCTGTTTTTGATTTGTGTACGAACCCTAGTGATTGTTCCACATATTTACATTTGCACGTTCTTTGCTTGGGACGGGTCTAGCGTGCATGTTCTTCCTTTCCTTTCCTGTGACAGTGTCACTTTGGCACAGGAACTGGCTGCTTCGCTGCATACAGCAGGAGGTTGCAGTGCTCATAGCTGTGATCATTTAAGAAGTAATTTGCCTAAATGCATCTTTAACGGAGAGAGTGATGGTAGCTAAGCCGACCGAACAGACGAAGATCGAAGATCAGAACGAACTCGGGGTGCTTGGCAGCAACACCTTGACTCGGCAGCAGAGTGTACATGCTGGGAGCTGGGCAGAAAAAAGGAAGCTTGCATTTCGCAAGGTCAAGCGCGACAGTTCCTCTCCATGCTCACTTCACGATCTGTTCTTGCTCATGTTTTTGAGTTCATGGAGCCTGTGACAATCCTCGATGATACTGCATGCTTTTATTTATATTTATATATATATATATATATATATATATATATATATGTGTGTGTGTGTGCAGTATATGAGCAACAGGAAGATACTTTAGTGCCTCCAGTTGATGAACATACAAAGAACAGTTTGCTTTGAAAAACCTGGTTGCATTCAGATCACTTTGATTTTGTGTGTTCATGTGTTCACGCATATGTTCATGCCACATGGTATTTAGTATTTAATTATTTTTTGGGTTTTCAAATTTTCTCCCCAATTTAGTGGCCAATTCCTCCCCATCGCTAGGGGGGGCTCCCACATTAAGGCTACCACAACCACTCAGTCGGGAGGGCGAAGACTATCACGTGTTTCCTCCGAACCGCGTGACGTCAGCCGACCACATCTTTTTGAACTGCTTGCTCACGCACCATTAGGGACGGAGTGAACCACTCAGAGGAAAACGCTAGCCGCTCCTTCTGCATGCGGGAGCTCACAGACGCCCCTGATTGGCTATAGAGCCGTAATTAATGTGGGAGCACAAGTACCTCTCATCCCTCCCCCCTGAGAGAGCTCGGCCAATCAGTTCTCTCTGTGCCTCCGGCTGTGAGAGGAAAACAGCCTCACCCTGTGTTCGAACCAGCGATCTCCCGATGAAAGGGCGAGCGCTTTTACCACTGCACCACTCGGAGGCCCTAGGTATTTATTATAGTCTTAGTATTTATTCTTTATTCTTAGCATTAAGTCTTTATTTTTATTCTTGTTTTTGAAACATTTCTGCTGTTCATTTAATTCCAGTAAAGCAAGCTGAAAATCGAGCATGTTAGTGAGGAGCAGGCATTGTGTACATGTCATACTTATAATCATTTATTTATTATATTTTTGTTCAATGTTACAGAAAGCGTGTAATGAAATGTCTCTGGCTCATTATTGTGTGTGAGTGATTAAAAGAGGGAGAGGGAGAGGGAAAAAGAGAGAGAAAGAAAGGTGTCACATTAACCTTCCAGATAAAGCCAGGGTGAAGGTTCAGACAGCTCCCCTAAGGCCACGGGACTGGGCACGCTGCCTCATTTCTTCCAGTACTACTTAATTAAATGAGAGAATTAAACCCTATTAATAACTCATTGCTTCAAGACATTGCTAAAATGTTAACATGGTCAGTGTGGATGCATCTGTAGGCGTAATTAATTGGACACATGCCATGTTCCCTGCACACCAGAAATGTTTCCCTTTTTTTTCTTTTTGAAGTTGAAATGCCCTTTGGCAGAGCCATGGGGCTGTTCCAATGCCACTTTTAGGTTGGAATACTGAAATCACTCCTCTGGCATTCATAATGCTCAACACCGTCAGAAAACCAGTGAGAAAACCTGTAGAAGAGGCACAACATCTGGAAGCGTGCTGACGCAGAGATCTACACCGCCGCGGAGTACCTCAAGACTGAAAACATGCCTCAAGTGCTGTAGTTTTCACTTACAGTGGAACCTTGGATTGCAAGCATAATTAGTGGGCTCGTATTCCAAATACGAAAAAATGGAAACTTAAATTATTCGTTACACAGTCCAAATAAATAAATACATAAAAATAATTAACACAAAATATAAAGTAAAAATTAAACAGATTAACTTGCACCTTTAAAAAAAAGTAAAAATAAATCCAGACAGATGAGTGTTTCCGTTAATGCGCGCAGGTGTGTAAGTGTGTGTGTGTTTTTGTATGTGTGTGAAGTTAAAGGAGGAATCAGCCTCCCCCTTTTCATCTTACAAAGTAAACCTTTCTCCTCTATTATTTGAATTTCATACACACACACACACACACACACACACACTAACGAAAAGACTGTATTGTCAGAAATAATTAGCAAAGAGCATCGCTAATGACACTCGCATGAGTGCATACTAACGGAATCACTGCTATAAAGTAAAACAAACAAACAAATGAACCTGCATTTACCTTCGAAAAGAATCACGACAGAGCAGTGTTTCTGTGTAGAGCAGAGAGGGTGTGTGTGTGTGTCTGAAGCAGAGGTGGGCAATGTAAAGGTGAGAGAGTGTGTGTGTGAAGGGGCACAGTGTCAAATTATGTGCGCGCACGCATAAGGACAGAGAGGGAGAAAATGGATCTTTAACCTCTCTGTTTCTGTTTAAGACTTTCTGTTGCTTTACACGCGCGCATATACGTGTGTCTGAAGCAGAGGTGGGCGATGTAAAGGTGAGAGTGTGTGTGTGAAGAGGCACAGTGTCAAATTATGTGCGCGCACGCATAAGGACAGAGAGGGAGAAAATGGATCTTTAACCTCTCTGTTTTTGTTTAAGACTTTCTGTTGCTTTACACGTGCGCATATACGTGTGTATGAAACAGTGCACGCGTGCTGTACACACGCGCAAACAAACACAAAATAAAATATGTTTTACCTGCACACACATGTGGTCACAGTGTTATAGTAAACAGTACACGTGTGCGGATGTTGATTATACCAGTGAGAGACGGGCACTAAGACCCAGCAGGGGAGACGATTACCCACAATTCCGCAGTGCAAGAGAGGAAAAACTGTTGGCTCAATTGTGATCACGTGACGCTCTGCGTCAAGCAATAAGCACATGCGTGATACATGATACTTGGTACTCGTAAACCAAGACTTGTTCGTTTTCCAAGTCAAAATTTATTAAATATCTTTGCTCGTCTTGCGGAACACTCGTAAACCGTGTTACTCGCAATCCGAGGTTCCACTTTACCTGCAGTCGGCCAGATATAAGGCTTTACCCAGTACTACATATTCAGTAATCTCCAGTAAGCTCTGTTAGTTCTTTTCCCATTGTTCCCAACCTAACATGTAAATTAGATTATTAGAATCAATATTATTTTTGGGCATCCTGTCCACTGATTGATATAAATATATGATAAAAATATACAGTTCACATAAAAACACTTTGTAAGGTCGAACTTACTCATAGTTTGCATTTTAACTAACTCCAGAGCGCTGCTACAGTAAGGCTGCGGGCTGAAATATTAAGTTGACATTCAGTCAAGTCTCTGCTGTGCATTTTTAAAATGATTAGTTCTGTTCATTATTTCTTCTGATAAACACGCGTGCTACCACCGACAGGAGGAACGTTTAATTACAGAAGAAAATGATACTTTAAATACATTAAATTGCAATGCGGTCAACTCAGTATCCATTTATTAACTCTTTCAGATACCCGATTATTAAAATTAGGTTTCTCCAGTCTGCACATGTGTTTTGAATCTCCTGGTCTTAACCACCTTGGCTTGTACTTTGAGCGACAGTGGGCTGTATTGATAAGCCTTCCTGAGGGGAAACTATTATGTGTTATACAGGAAGCAATTACGAAGAGCTGACTGTTGCCTAATCTCCCTGAGTAAATATATTTGGATGGGCATGTGCGTGTGTGTTTGTGTTAAAGAGAATGAATGAGATGAATTCTGAATGAGATACATAACTTCCTTGTGAGCACCAATTGCTGTCTTTCTATGCTGTAACTTTATACTTCTCTTCACTGAAGAGGCCCAAACCTGTTGCCAAGATTGAGTTGAACTTAACACAAACCTGATCTTAACATGTTTGATATGAACTGGAATCCACCCTAGTTCTCCTTGCTCAACATCATTGTCTGAGCCTCCATAATCTGGAAGGGAAACACGCATGTACTGTATATATAGTAATGTCCACAATTTTTTTGCCCTATAGTGTTATAGTAGTATCTAAATAAATAGTTTTCACCTTAAGAAATTTTGACTTCCAGAGACCGAGATAATCTTTCACCCATTTTATTTTGGATTGAATTCTCACCAGTTAACCTAGAAGTTGTTCAGTTCATTTGTTAGACGTACATGAGAGGAAATCACACTGTGGTCAAGGAATGCTTTTTTTTCCCATCATCTAGAATTTTCCTAGTTTTCAATTGTCCTTTAGTTATCCTCTTAATTAACCAATGACTTGTCCAGCTCTCATCAGTAACACTAAAAGGTCATATTCAAGAGCTCTAACAACCTAATAATTTTTCCATTCATTACAGTAAGGTGTCATCACCTTCACCCTTTATGTAAATTACCCTGTATAATGAAAAAGCAGTTTAGGTGATTTAAAGAATCCTTATGGCTCCCTCTTGACCTGAAGCGAGTCCCAGTCATCCTCCTTCTGGCTGTTTTGCCTCATGATTAATGACTAAAGTGTTTATGTAGGTCTGCGATAACTGTGACGGATCATTGGCCATGACCAATTTACTTAGTTGTTTGGGGGCTTCGGGGTTGGTTCACATCCACTGGCACTTCAGTGGACAACAGGGCCAGGGTGCAGTTTTAAGCAAAGCGCCTTAGGCACTCATCTGTCGCCTGCTGCTGGATCAGCTACTGTTGCTATTAAGGTTCCTTTGTGTTTCTGGGGAAGTGTTGAAACAAGCTCAAATTAGACATTATGTTGAAATTAATTTATTAATTTCAATTGACAATCCACTTTGCTAATGGAGGTAGTGGTGAGCCAACATAATTTTTTTCATCTTGATAATTTCAATTAATTAGTTTTTTTTAAAGCCATGAAATCTGAACACTTATCTAATTCAAGCAAAGTTTTCTTTTATTATAAATTTTTTTTACCACTTTCATTATTCTTCTGATGTCCGAGTCCTTTCCCAGAACCCTCTTCTCAAATCTTCATATGTTGAAATCAACTGCTTCCTCTTGTCGTGGAAGAATACAATCATTCATTTCCAGGTGTAGGTTTGTCATCAATACTAAGATAAACCAGAAGCCAAATGATTAACAAATATGTTTCTAACATCGCTCCGTAGCGCAATATCTGGCAGATATTTTTAATCTGTTTATCCACCCTTGAGAGTTTGAGCCAGTTTCTGCTTTTAAGCCGTCTGGTTGTCAAGAACGGCTGCAGTGTGGAGATAAAAGCCTGCTGGAGAAGACGAGGTCGAGGCAGTAATGGAAAGGGCAGACTCAGACAGGTGAGAGACGCAAAGAACAAGAGGGAGCGCCTGAGGAAAGAAAAGGAGGCAACATCAGGAAAAGCTAGAAGGATCTGCTGTATTTTCTGTTGTTCCTTTTAAAATTTCTGGGATGGATATCATGCTGGGATTTCAAGAATCACATTCTGGTGCCCTTCCTTGCAAAAACTTAAGGAGACCAATATCAAGGGAATTCTATGAGGCTTTTACTGCTACTCAGAATGAGACATCCCTGTACTGTACTTGAACCCTTTGCCTTGTTGAATAAAAGATACAGTCTTGCCTCCTTACAAATGTCTTGCACAAGCCTTCATAACACATTAAACTTTGTCTGCATTCTCTACTGAATAAGAGAACTACATGGCACTACATGTGGACCTTCAACAAAATGTTAGTATAAATTCTGGAAGCTCAGAATTGTCTAAACTGTCTTTGCCTGATGTAAGATTTTCACAAGAGCTAAGCCGTCCAACTATATTGCAGCATGACAATGGTTAAGTGTACACGGACCGTAATATTCCATTTCTGATCACAGTAATAGCCCAAGTGGAATTATGGGCATTATGTGCATTATGTAAATACCTGAGTTGGAGAAATCTGACCCATTCTGAATTCATTTGCAATCAGAATGAGAGGTGTGGTGTAGTATAATCACAGCTGGCACACCCCTCTGCACGTGTCAGCATCCATGAAAACATTTGAAGTTTGAATTTTTAATTACAATGATTTCAATCAGACAAAAAAAATATTGTATATCCCACTGTAGCTATCGACAGTGAGCTTTATATAGGAAGTCCCGGTAAGGATTTGCATCATTTGATTTGAGCTTTATATAGTGGATATGAAACCATGTTTAGCCAAGTTTGATGTGGAAGAATTCAAATTCAAATTATATTTGTCACATACACAGTCATACACAGTACGGATATGCAGTGAAATGCTTTTTGGCAACCATCAACAGATACAGTTAAACGAGCTAAACAGATACTCATTCCTGCAGAATTGCAATCAATCAGAAATTGTAATAACTTGACTTATAGCCATTTTTATTTTCCTAATGCTTTGTCTAGTTTATACTAGGTGTCATCACATTAGGTCATTTGATATGCAAGATCTGGCACAGGTTTTATGTTGGATAACCTTCCTGTTGCAACCCTACCATTTTTTTATCCGGGCTTGGCACGTGGCTGGGTTATATGGAGCATAGGGTTATGGGTTCTGCCACTGGCTCGAATCCCGACCCTGCAATTAACACCCCATAGCCTCAATGCCTGAGCCACTACTGCCCCTGATTGGATAGCCAATAAACGTGCTTAAACTAAGAACCTTTTTCTTAGGCGCTCAAGCATCCTCGGGATGTCTAATCCAGATAAGTAATACATTTGGTGGAGATTGAAAGGCACATACTCAATAGTGAAGTAATCAAATCTGGCTCTAGTCACCTGAGCTCATTGTGTAGTATCTAGGGACTTCTTTTGATTACTCAATTTTGTTTTTGGTTCAGTGGTTCCTCCTACATTAACTCCTAATGCATTTAGGAATTGTAGTTGAATGAGACACTTTGGGAGTGACTAAGATTTAGATTGGATCAAATCTAGGGAGGATTCAGAACAATTACTTGCTTATTATGGTGTACCTGTTCCGAACAGATATTTACCACTGACCCAGTTCTAGTTCTGTTGGGAGTCTAAACTAATTTAACCTGCCAATTTTAATGAGGGTGGTCAGACCTGTGGGCTATGCCTTTTATGTTTCTCCCCTCATCCTATATTCAGTCTCATTATAATATGAATCACAAAGCTGATCTGAAATCAGCATGAAAACAGCACCACCACATTAGAGGAAAATGTCTGCGTTGGAGTCTTAATATAATTGTGTGTATTATTAGACTTTTAAATGGGTTGTTGTTTGCTTTGATGTCAATACGTGCTAATTAATGTTGTCTTAGAAGCCTTTGTATTGAGGAATCACAGTGTGAAACCACTGGTGGAAGAGTCTTGTGTAAAGAATGAGAAGTTTTGGATTTCCTGCGGTGATAGTGTCTGTGGATTGTTACATTTTGAATATGCAGATGAATAGCATAAATGTGTCTGATTATGTGTGTGCTTCTCTGTTTTTCTAGAACCTTCTAGAACCATTCAGGGAAAAACAAAGGCTGTTCAACTTACCATTAGCTGTCAATAGACCAGCAAGCCTACAGTTGATACCAAACAAAGCCATTGTTTAATGCAAAATCATTAGACTACATTACCTCAACTGATTTATTTATTTAATGTAGTGTAGTTTCCTGTTTCTAAATTAGTGGTCTAACAGAGCTAGCTTTAAAATGTACTACTGTATTATACTTAACCCTGACTTTAGTGAGATAGTTGTGAATGTCTACATGTTCAGGGCTTAGTTTAGTACACGGACAGGTGGTGCAGGAGCTACCATTCTTGAGCAATACTGGATTTTGTGGGATAACACAATTGGCATTATGTAATTCAGAAACAACAACAATAACAACAATGGGCAATTATTGTTACATGAAGCGGTTCTGGAATAGTTCTTGCAATAACATATTAATAACAAATAACCATGATGAAACTGGCTCTCATGAAGATCTTCCCAGGAAAGCAAGACCAAAAGGAGAAGTTACCAGCCTCAGAAATCACCAATTAACCAACAGCACCTCAGATTAAAGCCGTTATGAAGGCTTTACAGAGCATAAGTAGCAGATACATCTGTTCAAAAGAGATTTTTGTATATAGTGGATGCCATCAGCATTGTTTTACAATGTAGAAAGAAATAAAAATCAGGAAAGACCATTGAATTAGAAGGTATGTCCAAACTTTTGACTGGTAGTGTATATTAAAAAAAAGTTTTTGGATTCTACTCCTGTACAAAAGAAGCATGATATAATTAAATAGATTTTCCCCCAATCTCTTCTGTATGCATAAGTCAGTATACTTTCCTTTTGTTTTGCTTTTTCTCACAGATGTCTCTCACATGCCCATTCTAACAGTTTAATTAAAAATGATTCAGAGAAAGAACTTTCCATGTCTAAAGAGATCTGTTCACACTATCAAACCTGTAAGCTGCTTTCTCTAATTGTGAAGACATTTTTATAGATGAAAGCACAAACAATGAACATTTGCTATAATTTTTTCGCAATGAATAATAATTATAATAACACCAAAGGTAGCTTATAATTATTTGGAGATTGCCATTGTTGTCAATTCATCAAACAGACTCTTTGTTGCTTAAAGTTTAATAGTTAATTAAGGTGGTTGTTTCTCCTGTAGCCCTAGGGAATAAACTGTTTTGTTGTCCCTCTCATGACAATGCAAGGTTGTTTGGTTTGGTATTGCTTCTGAATAAGGTTTGTTTACTTGTCTCTCACTATAATTCCCTGCATCTTCATGAGAGTGTGTGTGTATACGTGGGTATGTGTGTGTTTTGAAAGAACCAGCTGAATAGCAATGGGTGAAGTCGGTTTATAAAATACAATACATGCATGTGTATCGTGAACATATTAGTAATAGTATGCATACCCTTAGCTGTATCTCTTACTTTTATCAGGATGTATTTTGTTGTATGACACAGATTGTATGGTCCTGCTCAAACAGCTCAAAGGAATGTCTTCGCAGTGGCGCACACACAGGCTAAAGGAATAAATAGTTGCACCAGTATCATCTTCTTCTTTATTTATTTATTAATTTTTTGTTTTAAGGAAAGCTCACACTATTGCTGCTATGTATCTGATACTGTAGGTCAGATTATATACCACCTTACCGTGTGCAGAGAAATAAACTGTGTGGCCAAAACAAAAACCATTGTTTTGCAAGAAGCCAGTTACAGTGCATCTGTTAACTCAGTTGGTGGATTGGGACCACACACACACAACGCGCACACACACGCGCACACAGATATACACTCACCTGCTTGGACAAGTGCCATCAAAGCAGGCGTTTCTTAACACTTCCAGCTACTGGGACTAGGTGCTATTAATACACACTGGATTTTTGACAAGTCAAGTTGCTGATAGAACAGAGACGAGCTTGAGCAGCCTCAAGCAAGCCTGTCTTTCAGCATCACACCCGCAAGCCTCGGAATTGAATCAGCTCTAGCCCGAAGTCTTACATGCGGTGAATGTGAGCTGGTGAGGTGGTGTCTCATTCTTAGGTTTCCTTTTGCTACCATAAAGGAACCGCCATGGTTAAAGTTGAACCTTTTGTCTGGCAGTAGCTCTTTTTTCTACACATGTGGAGATGCATATTACAGACTGCCACACTTTCAGGGGTATCCTGAGGGAGCTGTGGTACATCTGGTCTTAAGCATGATATTAATACAGCATGGTGAACCAGCAGTGAGTGAGATTTAACTGGCTGGTACATATAATAATGGAAAGTTTTTGACTTTTAATCTAGGTCATTTTCATGACTGTTTAAGTTTTTTGTTAATTTTCTCACAAAAACACTATACACTACCAGTCAAAAGTTTGGGCATACCATCTAATTCCATTGTCTTTCCTGAATTTTATTTCTTTCTTCAAGAAATTTCTTTTGAGCAGAGTTGATAATGAGATGTGTCTGCTACTCAAAATATGTAAAGCCTTCATAACAGCTCTAATCTGAGTTGCTGTTAATTGGTGATTTCTGAGACTGGTAACTCTAAATGAACTTCTTCTCTGCAGTAGAGCTAAGTTTTGGTCTGGTTTGCCTGGGAAGGTCTCCACGAGAGCCATTTTCATCATGGTGCTTAATGGGTTTTGGAAATGCACTTGACAATACTGTTTTTTCAAGAGTTATTCCAGAACAGCTGACCTTTGTGTCTTAAAACATCAACTGACTGCTGTAGTTGTTGTTACTTAATTACCTAATGCCAGTTGTGGCATTTGGCATCGTGGCAGATTATTTCAGTGTTGAAAAAAAATCCAGTATTGTTCTAGGAGGTTGAAAATAAATCCACACTTGTGCCCAAACATTTGTCCGGTATTGTAGGTGAGGCCTGGTTCTGTTTCTGAGAAACAGAACCAGTTCAAACAGTTCATTTCTGAGAATGTAAAATGTGTGATGGGTGCAGGGCTTTATAATGATCACTAATTCATATCAGTTTTATTAGGGTTATGGTAAAGCATATTCTTCCAGTGCAATGACTAGTATGTGATGGATCAGATTAAAAAGCTTCTTACCCATATTGGACCCTGACCTTGGTCTCAGTCTTCACGCTAAGTAAGAAGAATCTGATGAGAAACAGATAACACATTATGCCAGTGGGACTTCTGTATTTATTAGATGTGACAGTATCAGAAAAGAAAATCATCATATTATTCTAATAGCTGATGCACAGATAAGCCAGAGATAAGTCACTAACCTTAATTTCCATCAGGCCTTAGCAGCAAGAGAGATATGAGATGGTGCTGATGTGTCTTTGGTTCTAATATTTTACTTGATAAGTTTCGTGCTGTCTGCAGGTGAATGCAGGACCTCTGCCTGTGCACAATGCTATGTACCAAACATTATTTTTATGTGGGAGACAAGCCTGTGAGTGTTCAAGGTTACAATCTTTATCTGCACTTCCTTAAAGATATTTATTCATGTGCCAGATACTAACCCAACTGTGGAACAGCCAGACCCAGTGTTATAATATAACATTAATATTGTTCTAATCACAAATAAAATATTGTTTTTTTTATGCCATTTTAGTGTCTTTTTAATAGGCTTCAAATAAAAGTTTCCTAAAACTCAGTTTACCCAGGGGGAAGCTTAACCTTGTATGATGTTATCATATAGTTAATATTAGGTTGCTCTGTCAATCCAAAACATAACATCCGGACAACATTGTCTTTTTAAAGTCAAAATTAGTGCTGCACAATTAATCACAGAAAAGGCTTGTGTAATAATTGAACCAAAAAAAAGCTGAAGTTTACAGGTAATATATGCATACGGTATATACGGATACAATTTCATCAATTTTGCAAATACAAACTCAAAATAACCGAATATCAAAAACTTTATTAATAGCATTTATGTTGCTTGACATCAGTTCGTATAACAACTGATTTTACAGAACGGGTCCCGTGTGTTAATGGCTTAGTAAGTTGCACATGGCTAGCATTTTTTACTTTTGTGGTGCTTGATGTTTGACCTTGCAATAACACTGGGACCCCAGTGTAAGTCTCGGTCAGGGATTCTGTATTAGTAGCATGAGCATTTGAAAATATAAATACATGTTGTTTTGAAGACATATCTGCAAGATTGTGTTAGTGATACACTGCAAAAGACGACATCTTAGCAAGTGGAATATTTTTAAGTTTAGCCAAACCTATATATAATTTCTTAAAATAAGTTTAAAACAAATATAAGATTATCTGTCTTATTCCCTGGCAAATGTTACTAAAATTGTAAGCAAAAAAATCTTGTTCTATATGTTGCATTTTGCTTCTTTCAAGGAATACATTTCTAAAAGTTAAAGTAAAACGTATCTCACAATGGAACATCACATTTCTGCCTAATTATTCAGTAAAATTTAATTAGAAATAAGCTTAATACATATATATTTGGTATGTGGTAATCTTATTTTAAGAAAGTGCAGATAAATGTATCCATATTCAGAATATTTCCTTTCGCCATAAGAAGACATTGTTTATTGCAATGTTCATAATTGTTCAATATTCAACAGTAATTCTAACTTCAAACAAAATAGCAACATTGTTTTAACATTAACATTGCCACATCGTTTTGGCTGCCAAACTTCCCACTGCTCATCAGTTCTTTCTTAAATACGTTTCCTATTTTAAAGCAACACTATATTGTAAAGATATGCATTGAGACAAATGTGATGGAATCGTGGAAATGTCTTATGTATGTTGACATGATGTTTTTTTTGTCAAATCACCCACCCTAATTGCAAGCTTCAGTTGCTGCTCTCCTAAAATATCAGAATGATGTCTGAATGTATTTAATAAAGACAAAATATAATCTGAAATTTGAGAGGGTTTAAGGATCACGCAATATCCTGAGCTACAGAATTTTAGATAGTGATGGATGATTGTCATTACACATGCTCTTTCATTCATATATTCATTCATCTTCTGATAGCACTTCATCCTGGTTACAGTCGAGATGGATTCGGAGTCTGTCCCAAGAACGCTGGGTGTAAGATGCGAACACCGACCCAGGAAGGGACGCATTGTAAATGATAAATAAATAAGTTCTGAATACATTTCTGTTATTCATGAGTTCGTCATTGACTTAATGTGTCCTTCATGTTTATCCTATGTGCTGTTTTTCATATGTTTCACAGTATAATCTCACTTTTTTGATTAATAATCTGCAGATTCTTGAGGCTAGACGTTGCCAACGCTGACCTGTTTCCCTTTTCTCACAAAATCAGATTAATGTGAGGGAATCTACCCCGCGACCCTGAATACAGGATAAAGCGGTATAGACGATGAGTGAGTGAGTGAGTGAGTAAGGGAATCTAGTACATAGCTTAAAGATAACTTGCACAATCTGTTTGTGCAGCGGGATTTTACTGATCCTAGGGTTTCGCTTAGCAAGCTTTAATTCACAATTGATACGCCTAGTTTTTCCCTCTTGTGTTACCATGGTGATGGCCTTAATGGTGGAGAGTTTAGACCATTAACAATCCATTCTTCACTAATTAATGCCTCTGCTTCAGACAGTACTTCGGAAATGCGCTTAGTGTCCCTGTGTGTCCACATAAAGCCCTTTCATCTACCTTTAAGCCGGGTATGTTCTCTGCCTCCCTCTCTCAATGTTAGATCTTAAGTCGCGATAAAGACGTCTTGTGCATTAATTAGTATTTGCGTTTATCCGGTTGCCATCTGTATGTATGAAGAGCAAATCCATCAGATTTAGCAGCCACTCACTGGAGCTTAATTTATTTTTCAATGGACTCCTGTGTAGGACATCTGCTGAGAAATCTTGCATCACATCATATTGATGAGTGCACTAAGAGGAAGAGCCAGCTTTTTTTTTTTTTTTTTTTTTACAAAAAGTTTTCCTTTTTTTTTTTTTTGGCCTCCTGTAGTTTCACAATAAATGAGAGTTAATGTCATCTCAAGTGATACCTTTTTTTCTCTTAATGAGCATACTGTGACAGAAGCACAGGTTACAGCGTGCATGCTGCTGCAGGATCTCTGTAATTATACTTTTTCTTTTGAGAAACTTCACGCAGGAAGCACAATGCAGTTTACTTTAGATCAATTACGTGACTGTGTGGGTTGAACTTGTTTGTGCATGAAAACTACAAATGACAGCAGCTGTTTGTGTCGATGTACGTATTTTTATTTATTTATTTATTTTATTTATGTGCTGACAAGATGTTCAGAACTGTTTTTGACCTTGAAAGAAGAAAAGCATCCCAAAAAGCTTTTAGATTTCTATTTTGCAGCATTTTAAATTCGTTCTGGGAGTAAAATTAATGAATGATCTTCAAAGCACAAAAAACTACATCTTTTCACATTGCATCTCAAGGCTTAGTGGAAAGTGTTATCTTCCCTCTTCCACATACCTGAGCACACAGAACACGCCCACTTTTGCTCTTTTGAACTCACAGCCCTGATTGGCTTTGGTGTCTATGGAATTGAAAGTCAATTGCTCTTCGAATAATGGCATGAACGCTCTTTTGTTTTCTCACTCAGTAGCCCACGACATGCCATTTTGAAAACCATTGGATCACCCCACATTTATTCTGCTTTTTATTATGAAAATAGAATAAGGTCCATTTTGTATAGTAAAACAAGTAGAAACATTTTGAAGGAGTATAACAATGAAAAAAAAAAATCAAAATGGCAGGAAATTGAAAAGGCAGGAAGGAATTAGGAGGAAGTAGAACTTTGCTTCTACAATGTTGTGTTGCAGAGTTATTGTTGTAATTTATAGTCAGATCCAAAATGAGCAATTTCCCTCTGGGATTAATAAAGTTCTTTGAATCTTGAATCTTGAAGAGCTATTGTAGCTCAAAATTGCTGAAAAAGTTAATACTGCTTCCAATAGAATGGGGTCAGAACACAAATATGTGGTTGTGTAGCCACAGACCAGTCAGATGCACACTTTGTCGATTGCCAAAAGTGCCTACGATGGGCATATCAGCATCAGAACTGTACCACAGAGTGATAGATCTGTGAATCGTTTTTTCTTTTACATCATGTAGATGGCCGAGTTTGTGTGTCCCATAATACACTATGTAAAGAAAGCAAGCTTAGAAGAAGCATTGTGATGCTCTGGGCAGTGTTCTGCTAGGAAACCTTGATAGCCCACGACATATGCCATCCATATGGATGTTAATTTGACACGTACCACCTACCTAAACATTGTTTAACAAGTACACACCATCATTGAAATGGTATTCCCTGTTCAAAGTGGCACCAGCAGGATAATGAGTCATGACACACTGCAAAAAATGGTTTAAGAATGGTTTGTGTTTCAAATATTTTGAGATCTATATACATCACGGTGTTGCATGCATAACTCTCTCATCTGTTAACTTCAGGGTCTGCTCAGCTACTCTAACTACTGCATATTTTGCAAAACTCTTTTTCATTGTCACTTTCGTGCTCCTCTTTTCACAACGACTTAGGTATATGCACAATGAATAATTCTTGTCACTGTTGTCACTTTGCCACATATTGTTGAACATCATACTGTACATCATGGCTGCACTGTAATTAACTTGTGATTTATATGCTTTATTTATAAGCTTCTTATATATCTTGTAGTTTTTGTTCTTAGCATTGCACTAGTAGCTTCTGGTCAGTTATGAAATTATCCTGTGTATAATGACTATATTTAAGATATAGGTTGTGCAGTCTATAAAAAGTCTGTGTTACTATGTCTATTGCTGGATATCTGGAAATTTCCCTTGTAATTAATACTGTCTGTCTGTCCGTCCGTCCATATCTAACTTTCTTATGGAGTTTATGCCTCATTGGCTCAGTTTTCTGGGATAGGCTCCAAGCTTCCTGGTACCCTGTATACAGTACAGTAGGATTGCTTATATAAGCAGTATACAATAGAAGATGATGGTGATGATAAATAAGTAAAAAAAAGAGATACATACAATATGGTGCTAGTGCTTGCCCCTTGTAAGTCCAATATATTAAAAAAATGCTTAATAAAGGATAAATTAATTTCCTATTCAAGTGCGAATGAAACGAATATAAACACCTGCTTCCTTGTTTTCCCCAAACGCTAAATAAATTCGTGCAATGCACACAGAATTTGTTCAAATAACACGACTTCCAAATCCAATTAGTGTTCCATTATACAAGACCGGAGAAGAAAAAAAATAAGACTAAGACTGTGAATAAACAATCAGTACTCCTTGCTGGCTGGTCAAAGCTGAAAATTAGTACACATGGTAAAGAAAAAAGTCTTTTTGGCACTCCGCTCTCACTTCAGAGTTTTCTGTCCATTAGCACTACGGGTGCATAAATCATAAATCAAACTCGGTCCTGCCGCCCAATTTACCCTCTCACTCGCCCCTGCTTCTGATTAAATGTAGCACTCATTTATTATATGAAGAGGTGAAGGACGGGCACTCTCACTTAAAGAGTGGAGCTCGTGAGAAGTTTCAGTCAGCCACGGTCACCTTGGCCCACACCTCCAAATTTGCTGTATTAACTAAGCGTGTTAATGGAATTAGAAAATGAGAACATGACAGCTTTAAGTGGGTCGATATTAGGTTTAATGCCTGTGTCTTTGATCAGTTACGTGATTAGTACCAGACTGTGTGTGTTGTTGTTGAGAGCAAATGCCCCACAAAGGGAGGAATATTTTCCATTTTTTTATTCTCTAGAGGCATTCGTTTGGTACCCTAAGTCCTTACAACTGTAGGACGGTGTGTGTTGGTGGGTCGCAACCAATAAATGTATGAACAAGTTGTGACTTTTTTTGGGACAATTGTCTAGTTCCAATAAGGAAAGAATGGTCCTCATAAGGATAAAAAGATAAGTGTTAAGATATGTGTTTGTATTGTTGTTGAGACCAAAGGCCTCCACAAAGATAGAAATATCTGGCAGTTGAGACCTTCTCCATAAGGTATCTACTAGAGATGTGCACGAACCCATCAGCGACGATCGAGCAGGAAACTGCCAATTGATTGGCTCTAAAAATGCATTTTTTTAAATTAAACTTTCATTCTTTCTTTCTGGTTATGCTGATATTTGGTCTGATATTTGATTGGTTACCGCTGTGAGAAGTTGCGGTATAGAGACAAGACCGGTGCACAGAGCGAAAATGGCTTCTAAAGCACGCAGCGATGGCTGTGGGGAGGCAGCTTCAGTTGCCGTGGGGTCGGGTTTAACCGAGGGGTAAGGACGAGAGTGCCCCAGTAAAGACGCAGCAAAGACGCAGATTTTCGAGAAGGAAGGACTCTGAGAGACATAACGGGTTTTCCGGCAACAACAAGGGGGATCCCTTCAGCTGCCGTTGTTTTAAAGTAATGGGAGAAGCGCATCCATTACTTTATGATTGGCACGTAGTTCAAGCTCACATGCATTTTGTGTAGATAAATACAATTTGTAATATAACATTTACATATTTATGTATCTAGGCTATGTGAATTTTATATACAATGCGTCATGTAGAAAAAGCGTTTAGCTTCACCTCATGCTGTTATTTCTTTTAAATGTTTACTGTATACTGTGACGCAAACGCCCGCCCCTTGCTTAAACTCCACCCCCAATTAATCGAGTACTCGTTCTCAAACCTCGAAATGAAATATGAACAAAAATGCCCATCCCTAGTATCTACTTTATAAGGGACTTTACATTGGTGACTCATATGACTACATAATGATCGGAAGGTCATGGGTTTAAGCCCCAGCACTGCTAAGTTGCTACTTTTGAGCCCTTGACCAAGGCCCTTTACCCTATCTGCTCCAGCGGTCCTGTATTCTGTCTGACCCTGCGCTCTGACCTCAGCTTCCTAACTAGGATATACGTGGATACTGTATAGTACATGTGACAAACAACTGAATCTTAACCTTAATAAGGGAAGGTTCTCACAAGAAAAGTGCTGTTCTTGTTCTTAGCATTGGACGAGAAGTTACTAGGAGTTACTAGGAGGTCTCACATTACCCTGTGTATACTGAATATATGTACTGTATACAGTGGTGTGAATAACTATTTGCCCCCCTCCTGATTTCTTATTCTTTTGCATGTTTGTCACACAAAATGTTTCTGATCATCAAACACATTTAACAATTAGTCAAAGATAACACAAGTAAACACAAAATGCAGTTTTCAAAATGAGGGGTTTTATTATTTCGGGAGAAAAAAAATCCAAACCTACATTTTGGCCCTGTGTGAAAAAGTAATTGCCCCCTGAACCTAATAATTGGTTGGGCCACCCTTAGCAGCAATAACTGCAATCACGCGTTTGCGATAACTTGCAACGAGTCTTTTACAGCGCTCTGGAGGAATTTTGGCCCACTCGTCTTTGCAGAATTGTTGTAATTCAGCTTTATTTGAGGGTTTTCCAGCATGAACTGCCTTTTTAAGGTCATGCCACAACATCTAAATAGGATTCAGGTCAGGACTTTGACTAGGCCACTCCAAAGTCTTAATTTTGTTTTTCTTCAGCCATTCAGAGGTGGATTTGCTGGTGTGTTTTGGGTCATTGTCCTGCTGCAGCACCCAAGATCGCTTCAGCTTGAGTTGACGAACAGATGGCCGGACATTCTCCTTCAGGATTTTTTGGTAGACAGTAGAATTCATGGTTCCATCTATCACAGCAAGCCTTCCAGGTCCTGAAGCAGCAAAACAACCCCAGACCATCACACTACCACCATCACACTAACACCATGTATGATGTTCTTTTTCTGAAATGCTGTGTTACTTTTACACCAGATGTAACGGGACACGCACCTTCCAAAAAGTTAAACTTTTGTCTCGTCAGTCCACAAGGTATTTTCCCAAAAGTCTTGGCAATCATTGAGATGTTTTTGAGCAAAATTGAGACGAGCCTTAATGTTCTTTTTGCTTAAAAGTGGTTTGCGCCTTGGAAATCTGCCATGCAGGCCGTTTTTGCCCAGTCTCTTTCTTATGGTGGACCTTAATTGAGGCAAGTGAGGCCTGCAGTTCTTTAGATGTTGTCCTGGGGTCTTTTGTGGCCTCTCGGATGAGTTGTCTCTGCGCTCTTGGGGTAATTTTGGTCGGCCGGCCACTCCTGGGAAGGTTCACCACTGTTCCATGTTTTTGCCATTTGTGGATAATGGCTCTCACTGTGGTTCGCTGGAGTCCCAAAGCTTTAGAAATGGCTTTATAACCTTTACCAGACTGATAGATCTCAATTACTTTTGTTCTCATTTGGTCCTGAATTTCTTTAGATCTAGCTTTTAAGGTGCTTTTGGTCTACTTCTCTGTGTCAGGTAGCTCCTATTTACTGCCACACCTGTTTCAATCAAGAAATCACTTAATCAGGCCTGGCGGTGACTACAGAAATTGAACTCAGGTGTGATAAACCACAGTTAAGTTATTTTTTAACAAGGGGGAAATCACTTTTTCACACAGGGCCATGTAGATTTGGAGTTTTTTTTTCTCCCTTAATAACGTAAACCTTCATTTAAAAACTGCATTTTGTGTTCAATTATGTTATCTTTGACTAATAGTTAACGGGTTTTGATGAGCAGAAACATTTAAGTGTGACAAACATGCAAAAGAATAAGAAATCAGGAAGGGGGCAAATAGTTTTTCACACCACTGTATGTAATAAGGTTTATCTAGCCATCCATCCGTCTTAAATCCCTCTAGAAAGGTAGAAGTATCTGGCGATATCAGGTGTGACCTTCTGGGGACATTTGGCCTGTCTCGATGAGGAAAAGTCTAATATAATATAATAATGTGTATGTGTTTACTGTAAGTAAATTTCCAGCAGTCTGCAGGCTCTCCATGTTCTTCCAGAGTATGTGAGTGTTCTACACACTACAGAATGAACCCTGTTTCTGAGCAGCTGCTTTGTGCGTCTTAATAGCCTGCTGTCATGAGCCAAGCCCAGCGATTTCTTCATCCACGTCGGAGTTTCATTTCCATAAATATGGTTAGCTGTCCGTCACAGCTTCGGTGTGGGAATTCAAAGAATGAAACATCTTTGTAAGGAAGATGACGAATCATCCCCGGATTAATTTGGTTATTAATCATGTCCCTAGTGTTGCGTGATGTGAATGTTGCATTGTCACAGCCACGGCCCACCTCTAAACCTATTTGCAGTATAACGATGCTGTAATTCTTTGCCTGCATGTCCCCTCCCCCGCACGTCCTCTCGTTATTAAAGCAGGCTTTGTGGAGTTTAAAGTGTCTCACTGTGTAACAGTCTCAGTATACTAAATGATGAACTCATTACCTGCACACTTACTTTTTTATTCTTAATTTAAGAGGAGTGACCTCTGGTTGAATGTGTGTTAGGACATTCGTATGTTTTGTCAGTGCAAGCGCTATCCACAGTCTGCACACTAGCACAGAACAAACACCGGCTTAGACTTAAGCAATGTCCCAAACACCACACAAGGACAGACTCACTGCTTACAGGTTTTTAAATTCAAGTCAAGTTTGTGTGCTTGAGCAAGGCCTCGACTGATCAATTGTATCTTGTCTCAGTTATAGGTCTCTTTAGATAAAAAATAAATGTAGTGTAATAAATATAAATGTTGTACGGTGTCCAAGCTGTGAAATACCAGCGGCAGGAATCACTGGCAGTGATTTAAGAGAGCCATAATATAGGCCTGCTCTAATTCCTTGCTGAACACCTCCACGTGAAAGATTTATAACTCTTCATTCTTTTTTGCTTATTTATTAAAGTTCTATCACATCTATATTTATCCATTCTTTTCTTTTGCTCTGTCTTATACACACACACACCAGCAAACCTCTTCCCAACTCTTACCTAATAATAATTTAAAAAATCACAATCACTACAACTGATGACACTAAGTGTAAAGCAGTGATGATTTGTTTATTTCAGCAAGGTGCTCTCTGTTGTATCATTGGACCGCTGTCCTCAGAACCCAGGATGATCTTGCAGTTTACCCACATAACCTCACGCAGTTAAAAATTTCCCAGCCACCCATGGGTAAGTCCTCAGTGCTGGGTCCATTCCTCTGTGCTGTCCCGGCGCAGAGCTGCTGAATAATGAAGCGGAAATTTGTTTGCAGTATACAATATCTGCACACAGTCCCAGCAGGAATGCTGCTCAGACACGATTCCATCTCTGACTCTAGGACCAAACAAGCAAGGAATAAACTGCAAGCATGCACTGTTTATGAAGAATATAAAATCATAAATGATTTCCAAACACTCACTCTTACTCATTCATATTTTATACTGCTTATCCTGAACTGGGACTTAGGAAGCCTGCAGCCTATCCCAGGTGACTCGGGGCACAATGCAGAGTAGAGATCTGCGCTGGACGGATTTTTCTGTCCCGCTCCCGCAACATTCTGTCCCGCTCCCACAAAAATGTATATTATTTTCTCCCGCTCCCGCCCGCAGTATTCAAGTTTTGTCTCCCGCCCGCAAAAATCCCGCAGGTAAACATTTAACATTTAGCCTACTCTGCATGTCTTTGGACTATGGGGAGAAACTGGAGTACATGGCGGAAACCCACAAGAACATATGGAAACGTGCATACAGACCTGAGGTAGGAATCAAACACGCAACAGTGCTAACCACTAAACCACCATGCTGGCTGATTTCAATACAACATCAGTATATATCAACATACTGCCTGGCTGTCTGACGTTTTCATGTTTTTTTTAGTGCTTGGTGGTTTCTACTCTGGTTTTCTCGTACAGTCCAAAGACATGGAGTGTAGGCTTAGTGGCATTTCCAAATTGCCTGGGTGTATGAGAGTGTGTGTGTTCTTGTGTCCTGCACTGGGTTGGCATCCAGGGTTCTCTGCCTTGTGCCCCAAGTTCCCTAAGGCATTCGCCAACTCACTTAATAGGGAAAGTTTTTCCCGCTAACCTTGAAATGTCCTCCAAACAGTTCTCGAGATCTCTGGAGCTCAGTTCATGAATCCGTACCAGGGACTCGACAGCAGAATGAGAGAATTAGCTTTGGTTGAATAATTGTACTGTATGTGGTCAAGTCTTGTCCTGAGGATTGAGAGCTCCAAGCCTGGGCTGGAGTTCAACCTGGTGCAGCTCCAGACACCCAGGTGTGAAGTAGAGATCATCATCAATAGTTATTTACTGCCTCATTTGCACTGTTATTTGCACGCCTATACTTTATTAGCAAGTGTCATGCTTTAAGTCTAATGCACACAGTCAAGGTGATGGAGAATAGAGAGAAAAGAGTTCCAAAAAGAGCTTTCCAAAAAAAAGTAAAACAAAAAACAATCCCCACACAGACAAAGAATTGGTGGTTAACATGCGCCACTGAATTAAAGCTTTCATGTATTCACTTCCATTTAAAAAGACATTTCAATGGCGCTGGTCTTCAGATGAGGTCTCACTTTATCCATGTTTGAATTGGCTCTTGTGATGGTGGTTAACACCACACTCTCCAGTCTGTAGAGTTCTGGCAAATCTGCCTGATCTCAAAGTTACACTTTACCCAGCTTGTACATCCTCCACCCTCCCAGAATCAATTTTAAGCAGTAAATCGGATTTCGGCACAAGGCCGTACTTCATTACATATCAGCCATCTTTCGTTGCACTCAGACCTGTCGAAGATGCCCTTATACTCCTGTTTCTATCCTACGACTTGGGAACGGGGATTTATTTGGTATTAGCTCTATCAGATTAGTCCTCTACCCTAAGCTGTTGTCATATGAATGAAATGAATGAAACGACCCAGGAATCAGTCAGGGCTCATCAGCATGGCCGTGTTTCTCAACTAAATCCTCTCTCAGTAAGAGAGAGGAGGACTAATGCGCCAGTCGGGCGGATTGAACTCCTCTGATTCGAAAACGCTTTGCATGTTACTGACTCCACCATTAAATTAAACTTGAACAGGACACGCTGTGTCACAGCCCAACCTGGATTGTTTTAGTTTCAGCATAGTTGACGCACACAATACCGGGAATTATGGCTTTGTATTTTTGGTTAATGAAGCTAACTTCATTGTGCAAGTATAGGACTAGGCAATATGATGATCTATATTGTAATTAATAATTCCAAATGCTATGGGACAAAATATATTCTCATAGAGATTTATGCAATACATACTATGGATCATGATGTATTGGGTTGCTGGCAGTTTTTGATACTATAAAAATATGATAAAAATATTCATAACATAACGTGTTAATAATAATAAAAAAAAGAAAGTAATACAAACTTTTAATTTCAGCCACTGATGCTGACTAATGCAGATTGGTAACATCCCACAAGAAATGCAGTTTTGGAAATGCTCCGATCCAGCTATCTAGCCATAACAATTTGGCCCTCGTCACAGTAGCTACAGTTACAATTTCTCATTACAGTGGCACTTGGAAATGGGTAGATACATTAGGCAGCAAGCTAACATTTTGTCCCTGAAGTTGATATGTTGAGCAAACGCCAAGATTTGAGTGACTTTGACAAGGGCCAGACTGTGATGGCCAGACATCTGGGTCAGAACAACTCCGAATCTTCAGTTTTTGTGAATTGTTCTCAGTCTGCTGCAGTGGTCAGGACATAGCAAAAGTAATCCAAGGAAGATTCAGTCAACCAGCGACAGGGTCATGCCCAGCCAAGGCTCACTGATACACATGGGGAGTGAAGGCTAGCTTATGTAGTCCAATCCAATAGAAGAGCTCCTGTAGATTAAATCGCTGAAAAGTTGTCAGAACATACAGTGGATTAGGGTTTGGGTGGCAAAATATTGGGTGTATTAGGCTTAATGTTATGGCTGATGGTGCAGTAATTGTAGTTGTTGTTTGGGTTGTTGTTGTTTAGGTTGTGGTTGTGCTTATTGTGTCGTGATTGTTATGCTTATTGTTGTTGTGGATGTGGTTATTGGTATGGTTGCTGTTGTGGTTATATTTGATCATTTGATTCTTAAAAAGCAGCAAACTTTTACATCATGATATGTATTGTGTGTCGTAGAAATATCTTCAAATATACATATTTCAAGGAGCATCCTTTTTAGTCCTAAGAACTATTAAAACATTAAACTGTTCTTAAGACTTTGCTTTAGGAATGTATATACCGTGAAGTCGTTGACTTAGTGGCACTATTGCCTTGTACCTCCAAGGTCTGGGTTCAATTCCCGCCTCGGGTCTTTGTGCTTGGAGTTTACATGGTCTTCCGATGCTTCGTGGGTTTCCTCACACAGTCAACACATATGCAGATTAGGATTATTTTTGCCCATAGTGTGTGTGTGTGTGTGTGTGTGTGTGTGTGTGTGTGTGTGTGTGTGTGTGTGTGTGTGTGTGTGTGTGTGTGTGTGTGTGCCCTACGATGGATTGGCACCTCGTCCGGATTGTACCATGTAGAAGCCCTTTTAGAGAGTCTTTATATAATACGTGAACTTATTGCGAAGAGTTTCTTAAGTTGAATTATGTGTTTTGGCAATAGGCATAAGTTGTTTGAGATTATATTTTTTATATTTCTAATTTATGGAACATATATGATTATGCAGCATAACATTTTCTTCTCTTTCCATTTTAAATGGAGGATTCGTCCATTCTTTTATTAAATCGGATTTGTGTGTTCCGTTTAAGATTAGAAGACGGTGTGGAGCTTGAACACCTCAGAACTGCATGTCTTTCAGGTGATTAGCAGGAACTTTGTGGTTTGTTTTAACAGATCTGCCTTTTAGTAAATAAATTGCAGAGAAAATGACAGTTTTATTCTAACTTAAGACTCGAACACTGAAATCCATCTTCATGTGACAAACTAAAGTTATTTTTGTTACAGGCATCCAGAGAGTGAAATGAGACTAGATGGCATGGCTGAAGGACAAGGTGGTATTTTCAAATAGTATATCAGGGTATTAGGGATTTTCCTTGCATTTTTAAGTGTGCAATGCTATCAAGATGTTAACACGTTATTTTCCCACAGTCGTAGTTTAGGCGATGGGTTTTGTCCAATCATTGAGCACCTCACCATGCGAGAAAGTGGGCTACTGCTGTACTTACAGTATGTGAGCCACCGACTTGAAGTCAGCAAACTTCTCACTGATTTAATATCTAATCACCCATGCAGGCAGCGGTGTGTAGCCGCTCATCTGCTCTGATCCCTCCCTGTGGACAACGGAGAGCTTCTGCCTCGTCTCCTATACCGTCCTATAGCACCATCCAAAGTGATCACGTCCATTACAGACGCTGCTAGATGATATTGTCAGGAACTGATGGCAGTCAGATGAATTTGCGTATCCTTTGAATCCAGCGCAGGCACAGTGTGGTATCTTGGAGAGTGACAGTAAGTCATGTAGTAACACTTGCATTAGCAGATGGCTCAGAGAAGCAGCAGTGTATTCCAGTCATGTCTTTATTAGCACACCTGCTCATATTCTCTAGTCGTGTCTCACACGCAAACACGCACACACACTTGTGTTTCAACTGTGCTGCGACAGTCCGTTTGTAAAGAAACTACTAAAGGTGAAGATCCCTTGATGACAGTTCCCGCTCAGCTGTGCTTAGTAAAGCACATTTTCTCCTCAGCACTTCATCACCTGTTCACCACTGACCTCTTGTTCAACTGCTCACTTCTCTTCTTACACACATTTCAAATGAGTTGCTGGATAAGTTCTGGCATTGCCTTTCAGGCTAAATCGACCAGACCATACCATCAAATACACAGGGACTTTAATTGCTGTAGTGTTAAAAATGTTATAATTGCAGCCGTTAAACTCCGAGTAATAAGTACCTCATGAAAAGTAATATTCCTAATAGCACCCTTGGCATAGAACCTAAACACAATAAAACACGCCTCATTAAGACTACTTTGTTCAAGTCATTAAAAAATAAACATATGCTGAAATTCACCGAAAATTCCTATCAGTACTTTGATACTGACAAATTAGGTGTTTAATAAAAAAGAGCTTTCCATCATTTTTAAGTACCAGCGAAATTCCACAAGTAACTTTTAGAGATGAACTGATGGTTCATGAACTCTGGTCATGATTTAAATACGGTTATGGTATTGCCTTTTATTATTTGAAGGTTAATTCAAATAATAAAATAATTTTATGTTTTTTATTTTGAAAAAAAAAAGTTTAATAATAACCATTGCAAAATAATGTGCAATATTGTAAAACATTAAAAAGTACTATAAGTTCACTGTATGTTCATTTTAATTAACTTGATTAATCAAACAAATTAATATTTTTATCAATTCTTCTACAAATTTGATTGAAATCTCTGGCCTGGGGAAAATGATTGATTGATTCAATCTTTACGTTCTCTGGCATTGCAGATTGCAGTAGTGCAGGGGTGGTTTTGTTTGAAAGCTGCTGAAGCTTTTTACCGAAGAGCTATTTTTTAGAAGCTGTTACTATATAACATGGCTGTGTAGCTGTATATCCTATAATTCATGACAGTCATATCGATCCAGAGCAGCATGGTAGGGGTAGTTCCAGGTTTAAGCTATTGGACTACTGATTGGAAGTTCATGAGTTCAAATCCCAGCGCTGTGGGTCCTGGGTGCTTTGAGGAAGGCCCTTAATCTTCAACTTCTCAGTTGTATAGATGAGATAAATGGAATTTACTCTGGATAAAAGGGTGTCTGCCAAATTCTCTAAGTAGATCTAGTGGTCGGGCTGCTATATGTGCTCTATATACTTTCGTTTGGGATCTCTGGTCTTCAAACAGTGCAACTTCTTAAGATGATGAGGTCCACAATGTGAATTGAACTTTCTATGGTGCACATTATAGGGTCACAATGCACTCGGTCTCGAATCATTGGTTCGTTTGCTGTTTGGTTTGGCTTTCTTTTCACGATTCACACATTTAAAAAGGAATATCCTTTAAAAACGCTTTTGCTGTTCTCTGCAGTTGGGTCGATTGGTTAAAGTTGGCGCTCATTGCAATCGAACCGGTTATGTTAGTCCAAACTCGAATTACTCTCAAAAAACACATCAGGTTCAATTCATATGGATTAAATGCTGCATATTTATACATTCTGTATTTTTTTGATGGCCGCCACTGTGTGTGCGCTGTGCTGTCTGCCTTCCTGTCTGGGTTTAGAGCTGTGGGTACTAAGCTGCGTTATCTTCATTTCGAATATCTGTCGTGTTCTGTCCATTCTACTTTTTTGGTAAAGTGAGAGAGAGCTGTAAATGAAAGTACATTTAAAATGCCAACTCCAACTCCCAGTGTGTAATGGATTGGATTTAGTCACGCTGTTAACCTCCCAACCTATTGTTCCTGGAAAGGGCGCTGAGGGCTGAACACATACAGTATACGGTCCTGTTATTTAGAGCTTCTGTACATTTTTTTTACTGTGTGACAGAAAAGGTCAGTCCTGCCTTGTGAAACATAAGCAGTGAGGTTAGTATAAAAACTAAAGCCGCATCCTCAGAGAGTACCGTTGGTTTTGGAGTGTGACAAAGAATGACTTGGAAATGCAACATAGGTTTCAGTTCAGGATTAAATTCCCAGTTATTTGTTGAAGATTTGTGTTTGCAAGGCGGTTTCGTAAGGGGCTCTGCAGATACGGATCAATGCGGTGATTCTGACACGGCTGGTGATCACATCGATCATTCAGTCAGTGAGGCTAATCTCTGCTGCAGCTCAGAGTAAGGCTGGCCTTATACCACAGGGTTTTCAAGGCGTCTGGATCGTGAATCTTCCATTCATTTGGAATGTAGATTGTGCACATGTTAGCGTGTCGTGTGCGTATGGTGATGCACTAGCACAGATAGTGGGTGAGTATAGCACCATGTGTGTGCAACCGAGTACACTGCGCCTCGTTTATCAAGCTGGATACGAACCGATTTATTTGCAAATTTTGTAGTATGAACATTAACACGCACATACACACATGCACACACATGCACACCAAAAAAATGGGTATTCATGAAAATCTTTTGAACTTGGAAATGTGTAAATTTACACATAAGAAGCCAATGTAATTGTCAACCTATTCAACATATAACTAGCATGTGTTATGGGTTATTTTAAATAGCTCGTTTTTATTGGTTTTATAGTATTAGTGACATGTAGAAGTGATTGAGGTTTTATCCAAATAGATTACCATGTCACTATTTCCATTGAGAATATTTTGTGAAAATCAGTCATTTTATTATATATGCTATAATTAAACAGTATATTTGAAATTTTTTATTATGCTAATAGAAATGGTTTTGCATTTTGGTGGTTTGAAATATTTGAATGGTGCAAACGTTTTAAGAAGGCCATAGTAAGTAAAATGACGGAGACCACTGCAGTCGTTCCTGTGAATATTCACTGAGTCGAATGCCTGATCCTTGAAAACTGACGGATAATTTGTCACCAACTTGCAGAAGAGGCACGTCTTTGTGAGAAATGTACACTCGATTATTCACAAACACCACTTGCACATTACAGAAACCCGGCTGAGATTTATTGCCACATCATCAGTACAGTCCTGGCCTCGCTCCAACTCATTTCCTCATGCTTGGGCTATTAAAGGAGTTCCTGGTGGCCTGCGTTTTAGATGTGAAGCAGGTGGTACTGAGAAACTTTCTAGCTTCATGGTATACAAGTATTAGTGAAACACTGGGATAAGTGCATTCGTGTAGCAGGGGATTCTATAGAGAAATAAAGGGAGGCTTTTACTTTCATATCTGTGTTCTATTATTCTGGTATAGCAGTGAGTGAAAAAATTCTCCAAGTCTATTTTTTCTTTATATTGTTCATGTCTTGTTCACAGTTGGCTGTGCCCTTGAACTTTTATGGAGTTTTCTGCGCATCACTTCATGCAGTTGAGCTGTGTTGTACACATGCCAGGTTATTTACAGGTGATTGAATGTAACCTTCACAAGCAATATGAGCATTGCAGAAATATTTGTAAATGTGCTGGAAATTCTTAGTTGGGTGTTATTACTCTCGATTTTACTTAAAAATAAGATAAATAAGGGTTCATTGTGTCTCAGATCACATACTTGTACTACTGACCATTTTCAGTGGCAACACTAAGGAGATTTTCATTACGATTCATATTTGAACTTTTAAAAATTCTGTCAATTGCTTACTGATTGTTTAACTAGAAGTTAAATTCTAGAAGTCAATATTTTGGGTATAAATAGGATCATAGGTTTTGATTTGAACATCACCATGCTACTGAACGAATGAAAATTAGGTTCCCATGAAATTTCCTTAAACTTTTACTAGTTGATATAAAATATCTACACATGGATGTTGCTTAAAGTGGACCTTTAACCTAAAATTCACTTTTTTCGGCATTCAGATGGGCATCCTGTGTGTATGTACAAACCAAAAAATGTGAGCATTTACAGTTTATTGGCCAGGCCATCAACAAGCCGATTAGATTTCCCCCTAATGTGACCTCATTTAAGAAGGTCCCGCATTTTGGGAACGGTTTGAGACCTATGTTAAGTTGTTAAAGCAGTAGTAAAATACTTCTTAAATCCTCAGAATGCATATGAGGTGAGTATGTGAACAAAGCAGCTAACATTGCTGCTGTACACACACATTCAAAGCCGTCTATGCTGAACAAATGCTGATATCAAGGTCTGTGTTTGTTTATCACCTGGGATTTGATAAGGAAAAACCATAGTATGGATTTATTATAGAGCTGTACACGTCTGTTCATAAATCAGCAGCTGTGTTCCATACAGGATCCGTCAAAGGTGGGCTAATGAAAACTCTGTGCTGTGCACTGACACCTCACCAATGTCATTTTTCAAATCTTTGCCTTTTATTTTGCTGTGAAGCTTTCCAGATGAGTTTGGATTGCACCGTAATTGCCGTTTTCATTTAGTGCAAAATGCTAACACCCAATTTGAGCTATTATTTAAAAATACAGAATCCCAGGAACCTTGTGTATAGCATGAAGTATGCAGTGTACAGTATAGTACTCCATTTAGGAAGCAGGTAGTATGTAGTTATAAACAATGCAAGCAAAGTGTGGTCTTTATGCAAATAAGACCATAAACACAAGTAAAAGCATGCATCTCATTTACAACCTTGGGTAGATGCTTTTATCAAGATTTTTTTTTTTTTTTTTTAAATCTCATTACACATTTGAGGGTTAAGGACCTTGCTCAAGGGCCCAAAAATGGCAACCTGGTGGTGATTGGGTTTGAACCTGGGACCATCTGACCTGTAGTCCAGAGTCTAACCCCTGACCCCACTTGGATATAAAGCAAGGCCTATGCCAGGTACGAAATTTACAATGTTGTAATGTTCTCTATGTTTTCACTGCTCGACATGCTACCAGTCTGTTGCTAGCTAATATGTTTTGGTCGGTGACGTAATAGGTCAACTTGGAAAACATTACTGACAGGCTGAAATGGGGCATATATCCACCTATTGTAATGGAATCTGACATACTTCAGTCAATAAATCGATTCCCCCGTCGTCCTTGTGTAATGGAACAAGCAGTAGTCCAATTAAATGGCCTAGTCAAGCTATAACAGTAGCTCGAATTAACTGTGCATGTAAATGTACTGACTGTAATTTCATGCACCATTTTGCTCTCTTGGATTCCCATGGATGGCTGTAGCATTTTTCGGATTTTGGACTCATGATCCAATGGAGCTTTTCTGTTGGGCAGCTCCGGAGCCTTGAAGGTTATGGTAAGAGACAGAACTAACAGTCACACTGCTTACTCTCTGCACATTTGGCTTACTAAGTTTTTTTTTTTTCCTTTTTTTTTCAGATTAGGAACATCAAACACATACAACTAGTTTATTTATTTCTCAGTTCCCACTTGTGATTGAGATAGATCACTTGAGACAGATGTTAAAACCACTGCTGGTGTAACATCACATTCCTTCTCTGTGTCTCCGATTCACACACAGCCTAGAGAAGCACTGAACTGTCTACTCAATATGCTCAGTATGCATACACACAGCACTCATTTTCATCATACTTCACATTCATGCTGTCTCACTTGTCTCTCTCAGTATGAGGCACACATTTTACACACCTTCCTCGGGTTCCTCATGCACATTATTCAGGCATATCCCTCTATTTCTCACACACACACACACACACACACACACACACACACACACACACACACACACACACACACACACACACACAGTTTTACAGAGTTATAAATGGGCCACCTGGGCAGAGTAGCTGGACCACCTCAAGGTTCTCCACCCAGAGCCTGCCTATCATAGGGGACTCCAACTGTTACAGGCTCCACAGGGGATCCTGGCATACGACACAGGTGCTGTCAAACCCTGCACTCCAAGCATTCATGATCTCATTTGTCTTTCTGGCAGAGTGTACCTGCCTAAGGCAATGCAAGCAGTGGAGGGGTGGGTTCTACATCCATGGGACAATATGATTGGTTACTCAGAAGTGCCAAACACCATTAAGACTGTTGTAGACCAGCATTACTATTCCTGACTATGGCAGTGCACTCATGCTTTTTCTTTATTCCAACAAACACAGATAAATGTCTGTTATTGATCTCATTTTGTGTTGCTGTAAGAATTACCTGATTATGAAGAATAGTGTGCAATGAGCTATTTAGGAATGGATATGTTTTTTTTTTAAATAGGTATTTTTATATATATATTCTGAGGCACTGTGTCTTATTCTGTTGATCTTAAGCTGATTGAGCCTCAGGGTATGCCTGAGGTATGCTATGCGCAAAGAATAAAACACTAAATGTTGCTGTGTCTTTAAATAATGTGCCTTTTAAATTGCTCAAGTGTAGCATTACCATGAAGTGACATCTCAACCATTTGGAAGAGGCCTATACTGAGGTCTTTAAAAAAAATAAATACTGATTGTTTTAATTATTGCTCTGTGGAAACAAAACATGCGAAGAACAATATTTTCATTGTGTTTATAGGGATGTTGAATGGTTATGTCAGACTTAGAGGCTTATTGGAGATAAGTGAACTAATTATTATAAATAAGTATATAATGATAAATAATAAGAAAATTGTTCAGTGTAGATATTTCTCTTCAAACCAGGGTGCTGGTACCTCATGGGCAAATCTGTGTAACAGTGCAACCTAAGAGCTATCAGTTTAGTTCAAATTCCCAAACCTTGTTACCTGGATATTCCTCGCTTATATAATGCTACATTCAAATCAGGGTTTGACATTAACTTTTCTGCTCACTGACCAATGTGGCTAGTGGATTTCCGGAGTCACAGCCATTCAGCCTTTTTACTAGCCACAATTTTGTTACCAGAAAATGGCAGTTTTTTTCTTCACCATGATACGTTAATGTTTGTTATATCTAGATTTACTTATAAATGACAGCATACACTGCATCACTATAGTAGTAGTCAAGTATTCAGTACTGTTAGATAGCTCCCAATATAAAAACATGCAAACATGAACAGTATATTCTGTTTATTGAACTTAAATTGGCGGCACGGTGGTGTAGTGGTTAGCACTGTCGCCTTGCACCTCCAGGGTCTGGGTTCGATTCCCCGGCCAGGCTCGATTCCCGTCTCTGTGTGCATGGAGTTTGCATGTTCTCCCCGTGCTTGGTGGGTTTCCTCCGGGTACTCCGGTTTCCTCCCACAGTCCAAAGATATGCAGGTTAGGCTAATTGGCGTTCCCAAATTGCCCGTAGTGTGTGATTGTGCGTACATGTGTGTGCCCTGCGATGGATTGGCACCCTGTCCAGGGTGTACCCTGCCTTGTGCCCTAAGCCTCCTGGGATAGGCTCCAGGCCCCCCGCGACCCTGTGTATAAGGATAAAGCGGTATAGAAGATGAATGAATGAATGAACTTAAATTCAAGCCTCTTACCACATGAAATTGAAAAATAACAGATTCAGTACAACTCAACTCATTCTGATATTAAAAATACAGCAACTCAGAACATTTATCATTTTAGTGTGTTATTGTGTGTACTATTACCAGGTATTATTATTCATTATGTATTATATCAGAATTCTGAGTTAGGATAATGGACTCTGGTCTATCTTGTAGTGTTTACTCTTTATAGTGTAAGGTAATTCAATCAATTGATGAATTTTCTATCAGTCACCATGAAATCTAAATAGATTTTAATAGTGATTACTTTCTTATATATAATCAGTAAATAACCTATGCGTAAGGGGCAAACATTCTCATCCTGTTGAGAAGCAATAGCCCTTTAAGGAAATGATACACACACATCAAACAGGAAGTAAAAAGTGTGTGTGTGTGTGTGTGTGTGTGTGTGTGTGTGTGTGTGTGTGTGTGTGTGTGTGTGTGTGTGTGAACATGTGTAGAGAGAGGTATTAAATGTCCTCATTACATTCACGCGCGTTTTATGCGCGTAATATTACGTTGCAATGCGTTTATTATATCGGATGATTTTAGAGAAAACTACAACAAAAATATATCGTCATACCAAAGAATAAACTACCCGCCAAAGTGGCTAGTGAGACTAAAGTTATTACCCGCCACAGCCGAATTTTACCCGCATTTGGCGGTGGGCGGGTGCCAATGTCAAACCCTGATATATATGTGTTGTTTTTTCCCCTCTCTTCTGCCATGATTCAACAGGGCCAGTATGGCAGTAAATGGCTTCACTGTTCTGCCAAAAAATAGTCTCTAGTTGATGGTTCTGCCCTAGACACATAATCCCATATCCTCTTGAGTGTTAAGACCACTAAGGGTTAGAAGAGCCATTTTTTTCTTCATCCTCTTTTGTGTCTTAAAACCAGGTGCAGCACTACGCTTTATTGGAACTGAAATGTTTGAGCCGATTCTACAGTGGATTTAATGTGTTTTTCATATTTTTATTATTGTTTCATTTTGTTGTCTCCCTCCCTACTGCAGCGTGTTATTCTGGGCAGAACATGAAGCTGTAGTTGGGCTTGTAACATAGACTGCATGCATGTTCTTCCCTTTTGGGACACTAATGTGGATTTAAACTTTTTTTTTTGTTGCTATATAAGAAGCAGTTTCTATTTCAGGAAAAGACATTTCAGTGTAGTCTTGCTTCACATAGAAATATCTACTAAACCATTTATGTTAATGGTACTGTTTTTCATAATAAGCAGTGTTTGTTTTAAAGAAAAAAATCCACATTAAATATGTTTGCATGGAAACATTTATGGTGTACATTGTGATTTATGGTTAAAAATCAGCAGTATAAACATAATTGATAACAATCTGTATTTGCTGTTAGCTCCAAAAAGTGCAAGTAGTGGAGAGGTTCAAGAATGCATAGGCATAGATTAATATGTTTGGCAAATGAAAGTTAACCCTTTAAAGTTCTACTCAACTTTTTGGTAGAACACATTCTGTGTTGAACTTAAACTGATTGAGCCATCCCAACCCTATCCTTCGGGTGAGAGATGCTATGCTAAGAAAATCCCTAGACGCTTGTTTGCCTTTAAATATTGTGCCTTTTGAATTGCTTAGTAGCAGCCCTTGAGAAATGGATCCAAAGCCAAAACCTATTTGTGCTGTTTTGTTTGGTGTTTGTAAATGTATTGGCGCTTTAACCATGAAGTGACATCTCTACCATTTGGAAGAAGCCTATACTTTTGTCTGTCACAAAAACCAAAACCCTGATTGTTGTTATTATTGCCCTAAAGAAAATAAAAAGTACAAAGAAACACATTTTTTTTCTCTTAGTGAGAAATGAAAATGGTTAAATTGAAGATCTTATAATAATTATAATTATTCATAATTATAAATATCAATAAGCAAGTTGTTCAGGGTGGATATTTCCTTTCTACCAAGGGTCCTGGGAAAAACCGTGCAAGCTGATGGCTTCAATCTATCAGTTTAGTTAGAGTTCTTAAACCTTGTTACATGGATGTCCCATTTCTTGTTGTGGTCAAAATCCCATGTAATTTGATTATCTGAAGCAGCAACACAGATCATGATCTCTACACAATACAGAACACAATTTCATGCTTTAAAGCTTTAAGTAATAGTGGAAATCCTGAGCAACACCAGCAGCTTGCGAGCCTTGTTTTTGAATTTTTTCCCTCAACACTTTAAAAGCAGCCCTGATACGAACAACCTGCTGATCACAGATTGCTCTGTGTATATATGTGCATGGATCATCTTTTACATAACGGTACATAGTGTTATTTTCCAACTTCCAAAAAAAAGATAAACCTTGAAGTATTCTAATGGCTGTAATGGAGCAATCAAACCTTTACAGCAATCAGGTCAGTCATTGAGGATGTAATCAGGAATCCTCATCTCTGTTCCTGGAAGAAAATTTAATGCATGTCTGAGCTGAAAGCAGCATTGGACGTTTTGTTCTGCGTATTGTCACCAGAAACATCCTGCAGCGAGGCTTGGATGGAGTAGAGATTTCGCTGATGCGCTCGCCTTCCCTGAGGATGAAACTCAGGGAGATTAATTGGATTTTGGACTATTATTTATCATCATTATCTTCCCTTCCCTTGTTGCAGCTTTGCCTGTGTCCAAATGAGCAAAGAATGATTGCAGGTGAGGGCTGTTTTGCTGTGATGTTCAGTGTTTTCGTGCCTTTTCCCCCTCCCTGTCAGAAGGACTAGCTAATGGCATCTAAAATCAATTTCCTGTTGGCTCTTGAGCAAGACCATGAGGTATATCTGCCAGGCAGCATGACCCTTTGCGCTTGCGGACAGGGGTTGGTGTGAAATGTTGTTTAGGGGTGTTTTAAATTAAGAGTTCAGTATTAAATGGAGCGTATTCTAGCTAGGGCTGAAGGAAAGTTGCAGAAGCTCCGTTTGAAAGAAAGTGAATGTTCTTTCCTGAGGTAAGGGGGTGGGGAGTGATTCACACACTCACATTCATTCAGACACAGATTTAAGACTGAACCATGATGCTCTTAGTTTAATAAGACGCCAAATAAGCAGGAAATGACACTGGCACGACCTCAAATGACCCGTGTTAACTTTCAAACTTCCAAAACTCATCTACACTTGCATGGAATATCATTGAGGCCTTATCTTTTATTTGATTAATGGGAAAAGTCCCACCCCGTATCCACTCAATCCGTCTTCAATAGCACTATTGTGAAGTGACTTCCCCCTCCTGCTGCTCATGAAGAGCATGGAGAAAATCTCTCCATGGTAACCCTTGAGGCCCTGGAGCGTCCCCCGAACACCCCCCACCACATCACTACACACTGTTAGTGTTGAAAGTGTTGCCTCTCCCATCATGAATGGTGCCAGAGTGAAAAGGCTGAAATGGCCCCTCTTTACTGTCATGCTGAATTAGTCTACTTCAGCTCAGAGTCTTATAATGTTCACGCTGCACAAGCAGGTCAGAAGAGCTTGATGTGACCCACCTGTTTGCTCCAGTTTAAATGATGAAGCATTTCAGCAGGTGCCTTTTTTTTAACTTGATCTTTAGGAAAATGCCTACATTCATATTAGCAAGTGATAGACAGCCATTTTTCTTAATGCGAGCTGTGATTTCAGTGACAAAACACCAGCACAACAAGCAACATTCATCTAAATTCTGTGCAAATTAACTATGACACAATAATGCAACAAATCCTAACCACTGTTTTGAGTTATTCCTCGGACCAGTTCTTTAATTCTTTCTATGGTTCTTCAGTTCCTGACTCACAAAAATAGTGGGAAAGCTTATAAACATGTTTTTCTCTTATCCTACCATGTATGGCCTCTCATTAACATGTTAAGGAATAGTTGGGCTTGGATCTTAAGTACTTAGATGCTTTGGTGTATGTGCATAAGTAGTAAGCCTACAATGTTTTGGTGAGGCTTTTAACAAGATTTTGGACTGTCGCCCATTCAGGCAAAAGAGCATTGGTGAATTTGCACAGTTACATTTGATGAAAAGCTCTGGGTAGCATTTGGCATTCCAGTTCATCCCAAAGATGTTCAGTGGGGTTCTACGTAGGCCGCTTTCCACTCCAAATTTAATGGAGATCCCTTTGTGCACAGGGGCATTGTTCTGTAACAGGGACCAGGGATTTCGAATTTAGACTCATACAGTTGTCTGCAATGTATTTTATGATGTAGCTTTAATATTTCCCTTTACTGGAACTATGGTGCCCGAATGCTTAAAACAGCCCTAGCCCATTATCTCTCCCCCACCAAACTGGCACCATTCATGCGTGTAGGCAGACTTCTCCTGCCATTAGCCAAAACTCAGAGCCCTTACACTACTTCAGCCGATGCTTCTCATTGCTAATAGTCGGATCTTAGGTTTATGTACAGCTGATTGGCCATGGAAATCCATTTCATGACGTTCGGACACACGGTTCTTGTGCAGTTTGGAACTTTGTAGCGAATGATACAACACAGGAGATTTTACAGATTGTCTACAGGGACCTCATGGCTCAGTGCTTGGTTTATGGACCTGTTAGCGGTGGTTAGGGTGAAGCACATAAACAAAGTAACTTGGAGGGATGTTCATATACAGTACTTTTGTCCATCTTCTGTGTATACAACTACTACTGGATCCCACTGGAGGTATAAAAAAAAATAAAACTGGACATGGTGTATTTTCAAGCAAGAAGATCTGCATGTGTTACACGTCCTCAGGAAACAAACTATAAGAGACACCAGTGCCTTTTGATTGCTATTGTAAACAATTGATAAGGCTACACACATTTATCTTTCATCACGGTCCGTTATGAAATGGACATGAATATGGCGTTCAGTTGTGAAAATGTGTGAACTGAGCACTGATTTTACTATGTTACAATTGAGTCAGGACTAATTAAGTAGTGTAGTGTAGGTAAGGGGTTAAGGTTTTTTCTGAATAACCGGACAGAATTGGATGTAACGCCAATCAGTAACCACAGAGCCTATAACCACAGTGCTATCATTGAGTATTGTGAATGATCGGATTGTCTAAAGAATTGAATTAACTTTATAGTACAGTGTTTTAGAGGCTACCTTGGGAACACTGGGTGAACAGTAACCCAAGTTCCAGTGACCCAAATTAGCTATTAATGTTCGAAAGCAACAAATCAGACAATAAAGGTTCCAAAGAAATCAACAAATCAACTGTTTTGTGCTGCACTTTAAGACGACTAAAAGACATTGCTGTCTCGAGGCAAGCCGTTATTAATATATATTCTTGACATAACCGATGTGGCTGGTCTCTGCTTTTACATTTGGATTTGATAGATGTTTGCTTTAAAGTGCAGTTTTTTTTTGAGTGTGTGTGTTAAATGACCAGCCATATGTCAGTCATGGCGCTCGTAGTCATACTTCAGAACCTGGAAAGTCTTTCTCCTGCTCATTAGCAGCTGTTTCCCCCAGTAGAGAACCAATTCCACCAGGACAGGTCTGTGCATTTTAACAGCACCATATCTGTCAGAGTGGCCTGATGGAAATGGATTACTCATGGTTTAATTCCCTTCTGAACCATTTCCACTGTTACTGGTAGAATATTATGCTGCACATCTAGCTCAGTAACTCACAAAGCCCTTGCTGCCAGAGGGACTTTTCCAGCATTTACAAACACATAGGGTACACACAGTAGTGGTGTATTTCTCTGTAATGGCCTCCAATCAGGCTCACATTATCTGCAGGACGGGCCATTTCTGACCTGTTGGTTCACATTTAGATGCCTGCATGCCCCCGAGGCAACACTAGCTATATATTTGAAACAAGCTTTGGTTTCAGATGCTTGGGGTTCATTGTAAATGAAAGCGAATCACCTTTTTATTTTCTTATTTTATGTCCTTTAATGGTTTTGCACCATCTCTTCTTAGAGTTGGAAGGAGTTTGTTTGCATGAAAGATGGTGTCATGGTTGGTTCTTTTCTGTGACCTTTATCACGGCATGGTGCAGAGGAAAATATTGCAGAGGAAATTTAGTTTTTTTTACTTGTTTGTTTCTTAGGACATTTCTTTTTTCTCTATTTTTTTTTTTTTTCAAATTGTCTCCCATTTTCTCCAAAATTTGGTGGCGTCTGATTCCCATCCACCACTCCAACTTTTGAACAACCAGGAAGGGTCAAAGTTATGGCTACATTCACAATTCAGGCCACATTGTTCAGTATTTTTTCAGTCAGATTGGATTTGCATGTCATGACAGTGCACAACGCCTTTGCTTGCATTTTGCCCTCCCAGAGTTTAAGCTCTTGCCTTTGTGCTGACACCGCAGCCATATTCGTTTATGGTCAGGATTTGTCATTTCCTTTGAAATTATCTCAAACTATCCTCTATTTCTGTAGGTTCCCTTCAGATTTGCTTGAATAGACTCATCATCCCAAATAACTACTAAAAAATCGATTTCCCTTTCTCCCCACGGAATACTTTTTCCATTGTTCTTCAATGTTGAAATAAAATCTGGTGCTGACTGATGACATCAGCGCTCTAAGCATTACAATGTGGCAAAAAAGATGCATGAGTTCTGTTCTGTCATGTGACCACATATCGGATAGAGATCCAGTATAGGACCACAGATGGGCCCAATTGCCATTAGTAGTTTAGCTTTCTTGCCACAAACTAGTTATTCACACTCATAATCATTAGAGACAAGTTACTTAGGGGGTTATTAAATGGAGAACATTGTTTTCTATGGACTCCATATTCGGTTTTTAGTTTCCATCAATCAATCCATCCATCCATCCATCATGAAACTGGCTCTCATGCAGACCATCTCATGAAAGCAAGATGTACCTCTGCTGCAGAGAAGAGGTTAACTTAGATTTAACATCCTCAAAAATCACCAATTAACAGCACTTCCGAGCCGTTAGGAAGGGTTTACAGAGCATAAGTAGCAGATACATCTAAATCTCAACCATTCAAAGGAGATTCGTGCATATTTTGGATGCCCTCACAATTGTTCTAAAATGTAAAAATAAAGAAATCATCATGAAAGATGCAGTTAGAAGATGTGTCTAAACATTTATGTGGCACTGTGTCTGTCGATCTAATTCTTACATGTGGGGCACTTGTCTTCAATGCTTGTGGAGGAACTCTCAGCCAAGGACCACTCATTATTTGTCATTTTTGTTAGACTTAAATTCAAATCTGTTTTTTGTTGCCCATCTAACAATAATTGCTTTTGGCCAAAATGGCCGTCTAAGGTTTCTCAGTAATCCTGACCTTGGCCATGAATTAGACGAATGGTGAGAGCTGCGCCACATATATCCATGTGATTGGCCACCTTGTGATATTTGCTGCCAGTGTACATTAAGTTAAGACATTTTTTTTCCCTGCTCTCACTGAGAAAAACAGAGAGTAGTGATGCATGCAGTCTTATGTGCAGGATTTTGCCTGTCTCCAGAGAAAATGAATGGGATGTAAGACATAAAAAATTTCTCTTTTTGTTACAGTGTGAACTATCATTGCTGTGTTTAAAGCTGAAATATGAGGCTCCGTTAGACCTACATTATTTTTAAATAGCTTCAAGTACTCTACCTCCCTGCATCCCTCAAACCATAATCATGCTTTCACAAATTTCCCATCAGTGATTAATGAAACGATCTGTCTGTCTATCAACTGAGCTGTCTGGCTATTCACTGATTACTTACTTGAACTTACCAGTGTATTTATTAGGAATCGCTCCACATTTATGCACTTATCTAATCAGCCAATCATGTGGCAGCAGAATAGTGCAAAAAAAAAAAAAATCTTGTGGATATGGGTCACTTTCATGTTGACATCAAACATCAGAATAAAGGAAAAGTGTTATCTCTGGGACTTTAACTGTGGAAGGGTTGTTGGTGCCAGATGGACTGAATTGTGCACTTCAGAAACTGCTGATCTTCTGGGAATTTCCACACAGCAGTCTCTCGAGTTTACACAGAATGGTACGGAAAACATAAAACATTGACTGAGTGGCAGCTCTTTTGTTGGATTCATCTTGTCGCTAATAGAGGTCAGGGGAAACTGCTCAAATGGGGTCAAGCAGCCAGGAACAGGAATCATGGGCTCTGATTCACTCAGAATGGGTAAAAAAAATAAAATAATAATAATTTTCCCCCAGTCTTCATCTGAGCCATACTGTCACATTTACATTTGGCACTTGACCTGTATATGCATGATTGGCTGATTAGATTAGAACATACATGTGCTCTTAATAAAAAGGACAGTGAGTGTATGCTACTTTTGCATGGCTGATTATATTAGTCTATGTTTTACAGTTTACCATACATCCATACTGAACACTTCGCTGAGCGTTTACTTGTTCCATTTTTATGATATAATCTCCAGTTAAACATACGATGAATAGATTCTATATACACTTACTGTTAAACATGGCTGGAGTATCTCCTTCTTTCTTTTCGACTCCTTTTTTTCATTCTCCCCCTCCTCTCTGCCTCTCCGTATTCATCTTCCTGTGATGTTCTCCTATCAGTTGCATGAGGTTGAGCTGACTGAGGCTGATTCTAAAACGGATATTTTTTACTCCCAAGCCCGTGGACAGAGAGCAACGGCTCATACTCATCAAGCTGACAGCCTTATTTCCTAGCTGTCTTGCAGCTCTGGGGTCAAGGATGCACAGTCATATTCCTTACTGCACCATCAGAGTTGGCCCTGGATAGATTGGCCTGTCCTCTCTGTGTGAAACATAGCATTTCCAAAGCCATATGCTCTGCCACCATGCCAGCTCCACGCTGTCGTGAGTAATCAGGATTTAGTGTCACATGAGTCTCGTGCTAGCCCTCATGCTGCTTCATGGGAGGAGAATTTGCGTGCTAAATGATTGAAATGTGAAAATTGGGCATGTTCTCAAGTCTGCTGTTTTGAAGGGAAAAAGTAAGCCATAAGTATCATGTTTCACCCATATTCATTTGAATAATTAATAATAAGTTAAAGTAGGCTGCACATCACACACAGTGTTAGCTATACCTTTTGCAGCTCATGGTGAAGGTGGTGTACTTGCACTTGCACAGCAACCATAGTGACATTACGGTCACACACGGAGGCTTAGTGGTTAGCTCTGTTGCCTCACACCTCCAGTGTTGAGAGTTCGAATATCACTTCTGGTCATGTATGCATGGATTTTGAATGTTCCCTCCATGCCTTGTGGGTTTCCCACATTCCAAAGACATACACAGTAGGCTGATTGGGGTTTCCAAATCGCCCATAGTGTATGATTAGGCGTGTGAGTGTGTGGTTCACAGGGATAGACTCCAGATCCACATGACCCTACACAGAGTAAGCAGTATGAATAAAGGATGGATGGTTAATACTGTACACAACCAGTCAAAAGTTTGGACTCACCTTCTAATTCCATGGTGTTTCTTGATTTTAATTTTTTTCCTACAATGTAAAATGATGCTAAAGATATCCAAAATCTGAAATGATCTCATTTTGAACAGTTGGTATTGAGATGTTTCTGCTACTTATGGTCTGTAAAGCCTTCATATTGTGGCTCTAATCTGAACATCTCCTCTGCAGCAGAGGTAAGTTTTTGTCCTGCTTTCCTGGGATGGTCTACATGAGTTCCATATGTGCTATTTCATAGTTTGAAATCTCTAGTATTGTTCAAGAATGTAGAAAAATAAATCCAAACTTTTGGCTGGTATTGTATACCCACCAAGTTTTTGCAATTTTCAGACAGTTCCTGACTGCACAGCTGATAATATGGTAATATTATACATCTTATTATTCTATTCTCTAACCTAAAAAAAAAAAAAACCTCTTTTTCCACCTGTTATTTTTAATGCAAATGCATTTATTTTTTCGGAATGATAAATCATCAGAAAAGCAAAGTTTCTGTCAAAACAGGGAGACAGTTCTTTGACTCATTGGTTCAGATCAGAATCCCGTGTGAGGAAACATGAGGTGGACTTGCAGATGCTTTCACTTTATTAATATTCTTTTTTTTTGCCTCATGCATTTCATCTGCACTTTTCTGCATATGCAAACAGGTAGGGCTGGGCCGATAAACGATATCATATCGAATCGCGATTTATTTGATTTTAAAAACGATGAAAAGCTCTAGACATTTTTTGCTCGATATGGATTAATCTAAGAGCCAATCACACAGCAGAACAACACGACAACAACCAATCAGCGTGCAGCTTGCGCGTGCCGTGCAGGTCAAAGTTAATTTCCTGCCGCACTTTGCGAAGCAAACTTGACACCAGGACGACAAAAAAAAAAAAAAAAAAAGAGTGGAAGCAGCGACGAAAGTGAATCTAACCTCGAGTTATTATCCAAAGATGTTGAAATTGTCGACAAAAAAGGTAGCACGAACTCCGTTATATGAACGCATCACCCACACGACCACACTGAGAGCATGAACATGCGGGCCGATGCTACTCCGTCAACTAGCACGGCTAGCAGTGGGGCTGTACCAAAGCAGATATCCATCGTGTCGTCTTTCGTGGCCATTACACTTTATGAAAGGTGTTCCAAAAGGAGCAGGGATATAACCAGGGCCTTTTCTAACTTTCTAGTGAAAGATATGATGCCCCTAAGCACACGAGGCTGAAGTTAGCTCCTTATTCGCAGCTTCCGGTTTGTTTGGCTCCTTATTGCGCAGCGTCTCATTTTACGGCTCGAAGTTTAGCTCCTTATTCGCTTCGTGTTCACGTTGCCGAATGCTGCGCAGTTTATCAATAAAACATTATTTTGGTGGCTTAAACCATTCTGGCCAAGCAAATATGAACTATACAACACCTAGCAGGTACCCAACTATATAGTAAAAGTGAAATTGTCCTGGCCCCGATTGATAGCTGCATAATTCTCATTCCATGTTTGTTGTCATTGCATGCTTAAGCCATTATGTCAGTTTATTGGTGCCGTGTGAAATAACCTTCATTTAACTCTGAATTGTGGGATAAAAAGACAGCCCTAGTGTGTGTGGTCTAAATGTTTGTTTCTCATTATTGTTTAAAAATCTCAAAACATTAATATATCACAAGATACTTTTTATCATCACAAACAAGTATTTTTTTTTAAATAAAAATCTTTGCCTTGTAAAGATTCTGAGCATGTGCCTATAGTATCTTAATTTTTAAGGCCAAATCTGTCATCTGTTTTTGTTAATAAACTATACTTTAAAATGTAATTTAATGAACCCTTTAATTTTTGTGGCTTCAGTTTAAGTTGTTCAACATTGATGTTCAATAAATAATCATAGATAGTGTGTGTTGCCTTCAATTAATCAATCAAGTAATGCAGCCTTCATTCAAAAATCTCTCAGTTGTGAGCATATTTACTGTACAAAACTTGTCAGTGAACTATGAGGGCAAAAAAAAAAAATCGTTTATTAATCGAAATCGAGTTAAAATGTTCAATTAATCGAGATTTTGATTTTAGGCCAAATCGCCCAGCCCTACAAACAGGTCATGTGTCTCTCGTGCATGTTCTCTCATGTCCCTCCTTTTTCTCCTCACTGAAACACAAAGCACTTGTTAGTAGATCACGCCCCCCCAGGTGCAGGATCATCCTTCCCACTAATTTTTTTTCGACTCCACCCTCCATTCACAAGCTATCGCTCAATCATAAACCCCGCCACCACAACGACCTACTCCATGTTCCAGGATTCAACATAGTTCCTAATACCAGATTGACAAGTAATGATACCTTTTCCATCATTGTTTATCAGTGCACTTTTGTTCAGGGATTATGGAGGAACGCATTTAAACCTGCTTGTTTTTTTGTCTCTATTTAAGCTAGTTAGAAAATCCCCATCTTGCATGTCTAGATCAATTTAAGATATTTGTTCTACTGATCTCACCCAGACTCGCACACAAAGCGCCTCTCGGTTTTTCCACATTTGTAGAGCTTAGGTATGCTGTTCCACATAGAGATCAAGCCTAGTTCTAGCTTAAAAGGATTTTAATGGAAAATCCCCATCGGCACTGGAAGTTAGTCTAAAGCTGAGGGTGATCTCTGCGCCGAAAGGCTGCCTGTTAAAATATTCCAAATGGTGTGTGGCTTGTTCATGACTTCCTCAGATCTTTAATGATACACACTCCAGAATTGTTCTGTCATATTGATGGATTCTGTAAAGGTTTTTAAAAGACTTTGAAGATTTTTCCCCCCCCTTTATTGCTATGAATCTTGGGTGTAGCTGTGCATCCGAGACCCTGCTGTTTTAAAAATATCTTGTAAAAAAATGAAATTTCTTTAATTATATGTCGGGTGACTAAGTTGAAGGAGGAAAGGAAAAGATATGAAGTGATAGATTCTCTTATTTGCGGAATCCTGTACTCGAGCCAGGAAACAAGGCACATTTCTGAGCAATAAAAATATAAACCATCTTGTTTGTTCCACTGCGAAGCATTTTGCTGTAATTGTCTTTGTGCCACCCCGCTGATGCAGATAATTGGTCTGATTATCATCTGAAAAACACACTCTTTCCACCTTTTTTCTTTTACTTAGGATACACATTTAATGTAATCATGGTATAGTATCCCAGAGAAAAATGTTTATTTTTAAGCCCAACATAACACAAGTGTGGTCGCTACTTTACCCTTACAGCAGAAACCTGTGACCTTTGCCTTTGTAATGGAAATGAGTTAATTATGATTGTTACTGTAATACATTCCCAGATGTTCACAAATACATCATGGTGTTTTGTCAGGTTCTGCGGTGAGGCCGTTCACTCTGCTGCGGTTTTCGGTCGAGCCGGTGGATGTGTTAGCTGTACGGGGTTCTCCTGCTGTGTTGAACTGCTCGGTGGTGAGCGAGTCGCCGGTCAGGGTGGAGTGGAAGAAGGATGGCACTTTCCTTAACCTGGTGGCAGATGAGCGCAGACGCCTCCTCCCTGACGGCTCTCTGCTCATCAGCACCGTGGAACAGTCTGTTCACAACAAGCCAGACGAGGGTGTGTACCAGTGTGTGGCCTCCATCGACAACCTGGGCACCATCATCAGCCGCGCCGCCCGAGTCACCGTGCCAGGTATGGTTTCTTTCTTTCTTTCTTTCTTTCTTTCTTTTTACTTCTTTCTTTCTTTTTACTTCCTTCTTTCTTTCTTTTTACTTCTTTTTTTTAATTTCTCTCCCCCCCCCTTCTTCTCCCTATCTTTCTTGCCTTCCTTTCTTCTTTTCATCAGCTGTGCCACTATAGATGGCATGTCAATTCAGTGCACTTTCTTTCTTTCTTTTTTGTTTCGTTCCTTTTATTCCCTCTTTTTTGACTTAATCCTTTCCTCATCTGTTTCTTCTTTCCTTTCTCCATTAAGCCTTTTCTTGCTCTTCTTCCTCCTTACTTTCCTTTTGTTCTCTTTTATTTCCTTATCTATTTATTTATTTATTCCCTCTTTTTCTTTCTTTCTCTCTCCCTTTTTCTTCCCTTAATCTTTTCTTTCCTTCATTTCTCTCTCTTCTACCTTCATACCTCCTTTTGCTCTCTTTTCCTTCTCCATATTTGTTATTTCTTTTCCTTCTCTCTTTCTCCCACTTTAACATACCGTCCTAAGTCCTCCTTTATTTATTTCTCTACTTCTTTTCATGATTACCCCCATTTTTTTTTTACTTTTTGTCCTTTTTTCTCTCCCCTTACACACATATGTAACACACTATTAATGACTGGCCAATTATACTTCCCGAAAAAAAAAACAAGTCACACACTGACTCCGTGGTGGCTAATCCATGTGTGAAAATCATGTCTCATGCTCCCTGAACTACTGCCCAATTTAAACCTGATGAATTTTACCATTGTCATCTTAGAATATGACCATGCCATTACGGACGAAAAAAAATCTATTAATTGAGAACCCTCATTTAGTGAGGGTACATTTATGTTCAGGTACTCAGAAGTAATTTTTTTGGGAATCACTTCATCTACCTCTACCTTTGAATTGATCTCGCTTATCCAAAATGTTTTTCCAGCCACATTTCTTCCCCGAAGATGAAATAGGTATCCTTCCAGGGTTTAATAATACGTTTTTCAGTTCTTAACCTGGTTTTAGCAGTTTCAGAAATCTCTTCTTTTGTTTTCTTTGCATGATCTATGCATCAAAATTAAAAATTTTAAAGCCAAAAATCATTGAGCCTTGTTTTGAAATTATGGTCATTTTGAAATTGATATTATAAACAAATCATTTGATTTTCCATGGGGTAGTGAGAGAAGAGATGTGAGAGAACAGGAGGACCAACAGGAGAACCAAGAGGTGAAGGATTGAGTACTGCATCGGTGTGAACACACGGTGTGTTCACGGCACAGTTCATTTTATGTCCTTCTTTCTAATAGTGGAAGAAACTGAAATAGAACACTACTTGCACTTGTTACTGTGGTTCTGAGCATCGGTGTTAATAGAACCACATTTACATACAGCAGTGGAAATTGGGGCTTTGTGACATTATCTGTGATGGTCATTAATTTGGACAGAATTCTTTTCTCTAAACAGTTTATTCATCTCCTTCTTTTAAAAGCGAGGGGTGAAAGTCAAGTAGCAGTGCTTTAGGGAGCGGTTCTGCTGGTCTGTGGAGCGGAAGTGTTAAAAGAGGATGGAAGACTCTTCAAAGTGTTAAAACACTGGGTCACTCTCCTGTACATACGTTAGTGCAGCTTGACTTTGATATTTGCTATTCTATGTCAGGTCAGTGATATTGGGTTGTGCTAATGTGAGATGTTTAAACACAGTACCCTTGTGTCTAAAAAGAAAGATCTTGTGAAAATCCTTGTCATGGCATCTCTATGCCATGTCTTCACATGTTTTGGAAGAGTTACCTTCCATTGGACAATGAGAGATTCAGTGGGAAGCATTCAATAAGAATAAATAAATGGAATCACATTAAATGGGAAAAATAAGGAGACTTAACTGTTGAGGCTGACTAGTGTGATTATATAGTCACAGAGGCATTTTAAGAGGAAAACACATCTGATAACATTGTTTTTTTAAACAACACTTGGTCTTCATCGCTTCTAAGTCATTACAAATTGTCTGCATGTAATTTTATTCATGCCTTAGCCAAGCTAGAAAGCTAACTAGCTTCTCACACAAGGCTGAATCCCAATTTCCTCAGTAATCCCTAAACAAGAACACTACTTGGTGTGTGGAAAAAGTGATCATACACCCAAGTGCACAAGCTTTGCATTCACCGCTAATTGGAATTTACCCCCAGAACTTGGAGGTTAACAGAGCTGATGGAATAGTGGAATAAATAGAAAGTGGAATAAATAGAAATATAAAGAGAAATTTACCACATTTACAGGATGTCCATGTTTTATGTTCTTCACCTTTTGGCTATCAGTAAGAATTGAAAACTACTTTCACTCTTGTTAATTACGCTAACTGTTGGTTAGCTGAGTCGCTAGCTTCGCCAGTCGAGGTTACTTTATTCCCTTCAGGCACGGAAGCGTATTTATCAAAATAGATGGTTAAATGAACAATACATAATCTGTTGATAATAAATGGTGTTTGTGGAATTGCAATAATATTATACACTACAGTATATGGTCAGAAGTGTGTGGTCGCTTGACCATCATAGTTACATGCACTTTCTCAACATCCAATTCCTAAAACCTCCACTAGAATTTGGGATGTTGCTGTGGGGATGTCTGCTCATTTAGCTAGTAGATTATTTTGGTACACAGGAGTTCTATATATATATATATATATATATATATATATATATGTATATATACAGAGAGAGAGAGAAGCTTGTTTTCTGTTAAGCTGTTCTATATGCTCTATCTTGCTGTAGGGCAGGGCTTGTGATTGGCATTATGTTGGCAAAAACAGCAGATTATGTTAAGGAGGCATCAGAGTAATACAGGTGGATATTCATTTTCACATGAAAATGTGTATATATATATGTATATATATATATATATATATATATATATATATATATATATATATATATATATATATATATATATATATATATATATATATATATATATATGTGACTGTTTGACTTTGTCACTATTTTGTATGAAAAATAAGGCGAGTAACAAGGAGGAAATAATTGGTTGGGAGAAATCAGACAACAAGAATGTTCTTTTCTATAAAGCTATATAGTAAAAAAAGAGCTATAATTATACTGGATACCACCAGAAATCATGAAATGAGTTTTTAAATATATTATACTAAATATATTTAAATATATTTTTTAATCATTTGGGAAGTGTCACTGTAAATAATTTTATTCACATTTTCCTGCCCTCACCTTCCCACACAAATAGAGAGATGATGAACTAGATTCATGGATCTCGTGTGCGTTACAGCAAAATAATTTGATATTCTCTCATGGCTGTCATTAGCTGTTTTTCATCAGCGTTCTTGTTATAAGTTGCAGAGAGGTTCATACGATTCATCTGAACGTGTTCCAAAATGTTGGCACCTCTGCTATTACTCACAGACTGAGGAAAACCTTTCAACTTTGAAATATGTAAGATTACTTAGAATGAGTTAAAATGTTAGAGGGAATGAGGATCCTTCCCACACTGGGAGTGATAATGTACTATAGGGAACTCCGTTTGCTCTTTGTAAAAGCAGAGAAAATTCACACTCACGACAAGGGTGTCTCTTTTACTTTTTGTAGCTGGGGGTGTAATAGATTATACTGTACTAACGTCCCTTAAGCTTCACCACAGAGGCTTCATTACTGCAGGACTGACTGTAGCAGTCGCCTGGCATGCAGATTAGCAGTAAATGCTATAAGAGGTACATCAGTCTCTGAGTGAAAGTGCCCAGCGCTACATCTTCATTAGCTCAAGTCAGCCACCATGAACGCAAACTCTAGAGTATTATTTACAGAACCATAGAGAAATTATTATTATTATATATAGTTTTTTACACTGGGAGCAAGTGGCAGGTAGGGCAGAGCACTTTTCTGAGACTTTTCTTACTATTATAGTGCTATTTGATAAGGCAGGATAAATTGCAAACTAGTATATATGTTTTTTGCATAATAAAAATATATATGGATCTTGATGAAAGAAAATAGCACATATATTCGGACATGACACATCCAAATGCATGTCATTTTCTCTTCATTTCCCAAGTGATAACAGAAGGCATGGTTTAAACACCCTACACAGAATCAGAGGCCAGTTTTACATGAAAATGAATAGTCATGTAAACACGTATGACTTTTCAGAATGATAAATAACATCTAATTATGTGTAATAATGGCTTGTATTGGTGTGGCGTGGCGTCTGAGATCAGAGGCGTGTTCCCTCAAATCCCTTTACTCAGTCCTATAAAACTTGTTGTCATGAACACTTGTGCAGCCACAAGCCACTGAAAGCTGTGTAATTCCATCCAAAACACTAGTTTGAACTTCTCAAAGTTTTGGGTGGAAACTTTCCGCCTGCCCTTTAAACTCCAAATGAAACCCTTAGAAGTTTACATGTGAAGTTTATACATGCCTTGCCGCTATCACTTTACTTTCTTCTGTCTCCTCTGGGGATGGATCCACATTTAAATGTCACGCTATTTTTCCCCCCGCGAACACATAAAAGAAAATTGCATGCATTTTCTGTTCTTTTTCTGTCTCTCAGTCTCTTTAGAACATTTACTCAGACTTTTATGCTGAATACTATCTGAAGTATTATTTCTTGCTTGATTAGTGGCGAGTGGCAGGTATTCACAGGAAGTGGTTTAGTAACAATCCATTTAACTCCACTGGGCTGGGATGACCCACTATTCTTCCTTTGTGTGCTCTTTTTAAATGCCTGTCAGTTGTGGTCCCTGCTGCCCATTATTGTTTGAAACGGTGCAATCTGGGAAGTCGTGACAATCGTTCCTTCCTGAGGGAGTCCGTCTTTCGGTATGGATGTCCTAAAACAGCTCCGTTCTACTCCACAAGGCTTTGTTCAGCATCTTGTTTCATCGTCATTACACTTCATTGGGGCATAGTGCCATTTCATCAAACTCCGCAGTCCTACTTTGCATTTCTGAGCCTCTTGCTTTTGTTACTTGTCCATCTTTGGGTTGGTTTGTTTCTATACATCAAGCTTGTTTTCAGTCCATGGCAGTGTGAATTTTATTCAGCTAGAGCAGTGGTTCTCAAACTTTTTCTGTCATTCCCCACTTAAGGGGGTGAGCGAATTTTCAAAGCCCACTTGTCAACAAAATAATAAAGAAATCGGCCAAGTTTACTATTTATTGAAATATCAATTTCTAAACCAATAAGATCAATCACCAAATTAAAAACAGAGAAAATACACGTGCAATTGTTATAAAAGGCTTACCGTTGTCACTTATCATTGCATAATTTACCTCATGTTTATTAGCTGCTCAGCAATAGTTTGTAGTTTTTTTGCACTGGCCAATTCTGTATGCAACTTTGAATGAAGCCATTTGTGCTTTGCTGTCCACTGATTCAGATGTTACCATGCAATTCTCCTGCTGTCTGTATTCTGCCAGCTTTCTTTGAAAGAAGTCTAGTGGCTTTTTAACGTGACCGGAGTGTGTTGTCTCTAAGTGTCTTCCTAGTTTGTTGGGTCTCATGCTGTCTGCTGCCAGCGGTATAAGACACAAAACACACACGGGTCTCTCTTCTGCCCCCACCATCACCACCATGAATCCAAGCTCAAGCTAGGCTTCATTAGGGGTGGGCGATATAACCAAAATCTTCTATCACGGTAGAAGCTTTTTTTTTTTTTTTTTTACCTTGATAACGATATATATCACAATATAGCCATTTGTATCTGAAAATGCATAAATAAAAATTCAAACACAATGAAACTGTTTTACATAATGTAATTTTATTTAAACTGTGAATTGCTGGGGTTTGCCGCATTTTTTTTTTTACTTTGGCCATATTCGTTTGGATTTCAGATGATAGAAAAGTTTTGATGTGTTTTCACCGCTTGTTAAAACAGTGCACTTGCGTACCTTGCAAATCACGTTCGTCTCATTCGTATCACTTTTCTTATACCCAAACCAATTCCACACCACAGACGATGCACATTTTTTCTTTACAATCTCCTCGTTCTTGGTTTTGTCACATGTAAGCAAACTCACTGCTGCTGCTCCGTCTTCTTCCATTGTCGAAGTGTATGTGAAGCCAAACACATCAAAAGTGGGACGAAACTGCGGCACCCGATTGAACCAGATATCTGCGCAAATACAGCGCAGCGCGACTATCTGGATAGCGCAGTGATGATCTGGTTTATTTGCGCAGCCCGGTGGATCGCACAGCGCGGATTAACTTCAGCAGCGCCGCTCGACTCACTGTTTTTTATTTAAAATGTCAGGACTGTTTAATATTGTTTCCGGCTTGCCATGCCTGGTTTGTACGTGCGCATCCCAGCGGGCTAAAATGTATTTTGATGGTCGGCGCGGTCTATTTCTATCAGAGTCAGTGGGTCGCGCAGGTTTGTGATTCGAGCAGCGCTGCTCAAGTTGGTCCGACGTTAAACCGTGTTTGTTCCACTATGGTTCCACTTTTTCTCCCGGCCCACAACTGATGTTATTTTAAATTTACTTGTATTAATGATCCATTTATTAGTGTGTGATTATTTAGTTTTGAGCGTACGCTCTTCATTATCAATAAAGAAAAGCATGAATTAGAATAGGTACTTTCCTATTATTTTCCACTAATTTCCTCCTGTTCATTTCCCCACTGCCATGTCTGTATTGAGAACCATGAGCTAGAGCCACTTTCTGGAGAAATTGTGAAGTAGTGTGCAGATGCATCATATTTTCTTGCCAAAAAGGTAAAAATGGTTTATTGTTGGCCGTAGGCTTCCTGAGATGTGGTTATTTACTTCTCCTGTGTGTGTGTGTGTGTGTGTGTGTGTGTGTGTGTGCATGCCTGGTTGGCTTAGCAACGGCAACTGCTGTCAGTGCACAGCTGACTCACATGCAGACAATATAACTTGATCTCTTGCACTCACTTCATAGAGAAGGTTAAGTTGCTGGATATCTTGTGAACCGGATGTCCTAGAGCCTACGTTCTTAGACTGTTCCAGAAAGGTGGCTTTAATTGTGTTAAGTTTCATGTTTGTATGTCAAAAATTGGACTAAATTTTCCCTGACAGTGTTTTCTGTGTGTGTGTGTGTGTGTGTGTGTGTGTGTGTGTGTGTGTGTGTGTGTGTGTGTGTGTGTGTGTGAAAATAAGCCAGAGTACACAATGAATGGTTTCCTATGGGGAAAAAACTTTTTCATCAGGTCGCAAACAAATCTTCTTAACTCCCAAACGGTTTGACCAATCTTCCTCATTTAAATTTCAACAAGACAGGAGACCCGGCTCTCCGGGTAAAAGTTTTGTGTGGGGGGGTGTGTTTGTCAAAGTGAGTAAGTATCAGGGAGAGATTGGGCGGGTGGTAATTTTTGCTGATTCATTGCCTCTCCAATGTAAAATGCAGTTCATTCCCGATGGGATAATTTTTGGAGTGGACATGAAGTGTCTCATTGGCACTTAAGATAGAAGCAATTGACCTCGGAGTCAAGAGAGGAGAGAGGTTCTGTGCGGGTCCCAAACGAATGCTCATAACTCGAAAATGATGCGTTTTGTGCTGAGGCTAACTTTGTTCCATTGAGCTTGTGAGACCTGGCTGAACGCTTTTTTACGCCGGGTGCAAATTTGAGGGAGATGCGGTCGCCCAGTCTTGAATTAGAAAAACCTTTTTGTTCTTGCTTTTTCAAGGAAAAGCAAGAACACTCCAATACCAAGGGAAGGACAGAATTTTACGTCAGTACGGGTGCCTTATATATAGTATAGTTTTTTTTAATGGTATGCTTCATTACTACTCACTGGCAAACCGGACATGCTCTTGCTTAATTTTTTTTTTTTAAGTTATGTGTATATAATATTGATTAAGTTTTGTAAACGCACAGTTGATGTCAGAAGCCATTGATCTAGCTGCCAACCAAACAGAGCAGATTGGGGGTTGGGGTGATAGAGGTCTCGTTTGGAATGTATGCTACATTTGCTAAGTTGACGCTTGGAATTACATCTTGTTCAGCGTGCCATGCATTTTAAACTACAAAATAGGGGAGGGAAATACTGGATGTCCTTATGCCTTGCTCCCAACAATCTAAATCTAAATGATCTAACAAATATCTGGATATTTCTTAAGCTATTTTGTGTCCATTGTTTAAAGCGCGGTATAAATCGAATTAAATTCAATTGTACTGAATTAATGGGTAGTGTTATAACTTTTTTGTTATAAAGTTTAAACACGAAAATAAAATAAAAAAAATGCAAAAAGTTGCATTTCACATTAATTTTTATAATTGCCATTTTGAACCTTTGATGAGGAGGAAGCTCTTAACTGACTTCAAATCAACAAATCAGCAAGCGACATCAAATCAACATGGCTACTCACATAACATTAACAATATAGTTAGCTGGCTAGATTGTGCGCTACAACAAGCAAGCATGGAGGAAGTCATTGTTTATCCCACTTGGTAGCTCAACCGCATAGAGGGTGAAAATATTGTAATTCCAAGCTCTGGCTTCCCGCGTTCAAGATGAATGTAGCAGTGATTGTTCTTTGTGAGAGCAAAATAATTACCATATGAATTGCTCTCAATGGTCACTTTATAAGGAACAATATATTAATACTGGGTAGGGCTTTCATTTTCCCTTAAAACAGCCTCAATTTTATCTGTCCCAGCCAGTGGTACGCCACATAAAAACACAGATGGGTAGAATTGAATTTGGTGACATCAGTCATTTTTACAAGAAAGGAAAACTAAAAAATTGTCACTACATGGGGTCAATACACTACATGTGACTGCATAGCATAGTCACTTTGTCTTGTCATGCATGAGAAAATAACATGAACAAGTTTTGTTTCTTTCTTTTGGTGAAGTATCTTTTTATTGTTGCAATGTCTTAATGGTTAGCCTTGTCAGCCTACACATGATAAGTGATAGATGGATGGATGGATGGATTGATCAATTTATACACTTCAGTTGATTAGCTGGTAAGATTGATTATGTATTGGATGAAATGGCTTGCCTGTATGTTGCATCACTGGCCTCCATACAGTTTCATTCTTTTTAATTAATTAATTCTTTTCGTTTTAAAAGAGCTTGCGAAAAAAATTAAATACGTGAACAAATTCTTTTAACACATAATGTCATTTGTTAAAGTCAGACTTCTTTTTTTAAATTTAATTAATATATATTATTTGATTTATTTTATTCCACACTGTATAAACAGTACAGCTTTCAGCTGTGCAGCTGTGTAATTGGCATCATCACCTCCTGGTGATTGCACAGCTAATACCACTAATAGGGCAGAGAGAAGACCAATAATTACCAGATTAAATGTCTCTGTGGGACGAGACTGCAGTCCCAGCAGGGAGAGTAACCCCAGCCTGGAGGATCCACCATTAGTGAAGACCTGATTTGAATTATGCAGGAGAGAGTCTCAGTGGCTTCTCCAGTGTTTATACAGCCAACAATGTGTAAGCCAATAGTTTACACACATCTTACACCTTCTACTTTATGCAACTGGTCTTCGACCTGTTTTTGTGTGTGTGTGTGTGTGTGTGTGTGTGTGTGTGTGTGCGTGCGCGCTTAATGCATTTTTTTACTGCATTTTTTTGCTCAAACCCTCATCTCCAGCCAATCCATCTTTTTCTGCATCTTCCTCTTTTGCTCAGTTTTAGCTCAGTCACAGATCTTTGCTTTAATGTAGTTCAAGGTTTGTCTTGAGGCTGCCTATGTGTTTCCATCTTCTCTGTCTCAATAAAGCATCATTGTTTTTTACCAAATAGAAAAGATGGCTTGAATTTGCAGTCCTTAAGTCGGCAGGATTTTTTTTTATGCTTGATCTTTTTTGATCTTATTGAGTAAAAAAGCTTAATATTATTTCCTGTTTATTTAATCTTTATTAAAAAATTTATTGATATTTTGCACTTTTCTAGTCTTCTTATTCCAAACCCACATGCTTGATTAAAAAAAAAAAAACTTCTGGCTTTTCCCTGTTTTTGGAAAATCTGCTTTATCTTGAACCAAGCCAAGCTTTTTTCAACACACACCAAATGATTCAATTTACCAGAATGTTGCTGGTTTTGAACTGAGAACTGGCGATATCAGTGGTTTGCGGATGATGGCAATGTTTTTGCCACAGAAGCTAAACTTACAGTATATCTATGTAATTCTGAAAGTTATTCCAAAAAAAAAAAAGAAATGAATTCAGGCGACCACACAGGTCAGGGTCTCTCCCGATCGTGGAGTCGCTTGATTTACAAATGAGGTCCCAAGAGAAGATCACATTCTTTTGTTTTATTCATTTGTTCTACAAATTAATGTTAGAAAATGCTAATATTTTAAATTGTTACTGGGAGTCATATTTCAGACAAGCCACTTTTTAATGAATAGGGTACATAATATTTTCTTCTTTTCCTCTCTCTGGTGAGTTAAACACTAGCACAGTTCATTAAAAATGGACAAATTTCCCCGTCTCCCATTCACTGCAGACTAGCATTGTGTCTCAAATCACAAATCAAATCACATACTCAAATGAACTGATTCTCCTGTTACAGTTAGTGTTTGCATATTAAAATCCTCTCTTGAAGCCTTTAAAACTAGCAACAGGTCAGCCTTACAGATTGTCTAGATTAGTGAATACTCTGGGCGATAAGGTCAAAGTTTCTGATATAGCACGCAGTGCATATGACATCAATCATAATAATGGTGTCAGGATTTTTAAGAGAGACGGAGGTCTGTGAGTTTTATGTCGCTGTGGATAAATATTTTCTGGATCATATGGTTTAAGCAGAGTGTGTGCAAACAATTCCTCTCGTGTTGGACGTCTTGTTGGATGCTGTATTATTGTCCATTAACAACAGCACTCATTTGTCAAAGAGTGCTATAATTCTACCTCTCAGTTTGTCACAAAAGACAAATGAGCCTGCAGTTGTGTGTGTAATTATTTAAGAATGCAATTTAGTATAAATAATATGTTGGTTAATTTTTTATTTAAAGAATATAGCAAACTCATGCTTTGATTGTGATTTTTATCGTCTAACAGAAAGAAGTGGCAAGTGAAAAAGTATTAAGTTTTCTTGCACAGAAATACTTTTCAATGCAAAGATCGTTAAAGATCATGAGAAACATTACAACCTCCTCTACCTGTCTCAATTTCATTTCTATTCATGGCGACGGCTCCTCATCATAGTACACGTTTCACGCAGGTACGAATCATCACCTTCCCATAGTGAGAATGGCAATGCCCTTTCCTCAACCTAATCTTTCTCCAAAACCCTTTGAACACATTGAAACCACTCAAGACAGCTGCAGTGTAGCACAGTGTAGAAAGTATCTTTGCCTTTTGCTCGGAAATCAGGCAGCCATGTGTCATGGCTTCGTTCACGGTTCACACATTTAAAATAAGGTTATAGAGCGGTTTTCAATTTAAACATTTTGTTATAGACAACCTTGTGTGTCAGAGAAGAATAATTGGCCAAAATGTGTAAAAGTCTGTAACTGCGTTTATTCCATTCTGCTGTCGAACTGTTCATAACGGCTCTAATCTGAATTGCTGTAAATTGATGATTTTTGAGGCTGCTAACTCTAAATGAACTTATCCTCTGCAGCAGAGGTAGGTTTTGGTCTTGATTTCCTGGGAAGGTCTTCATGAGAGCCAGTTTCGATGGGTTTTTCACTTTACAATACTGTTCTAGCAAGAACCTTTGCAGAACAGCTGACCTCCGTTTCTTAACTTCTTGTTGTTCTTGCTGTTGTTACGTAATTATCTATTTCTGTTGGTGTTATTTCATAGTTCTGAAAAAATCCAGTATTGTTCTAGAATTTAGAAAATAAATCTAAATTTTTGTCTAGTACTGTATTTCATGCCCTCAGTTTGACTGTTTTTTATCTATCTTTCTTATCTCTCTGTGCAATAACATTCCAAATGCTTATTATAGTGCTGTATCGGGCAGTGCTGAGTTTGGAGTCAGATCCAAGCATTATTTTGGAGGGAAAAGCAGTCGATGCCATGTTAGTCAAAAATAATTAATAACCATGGAGTTAGTCAAAGTTTCTTTTATTTCCAGATCAGCAAATAACACAACGACTGTTTCTGGTGATAAGTACACATAAAGATCAGTAATTAGTTCTTATACTGTGTAGTTATGTTAGTTCTAAACGCAAGACACATGAATTAGAAGTAGTCATCTTTTGTCCTGTAGCATTCAACATTACTTTTGTCTAGCACCTTGGATAAAAAAATCTTTCTAAAACTTGAAGCAGAAAATAAACACATACATTTTTTTTCCAATTGTCTTTAAACAGTTTCATTCGGTTGCGTCATTTTAAAAAAAAAAAAAAAACATTTTTACACGTTGTTCTTTTCTCATGACTAATCACACCAGAGAGAGAGATCGAGAGGAAATAAATTACAAAGCTGACGAAAATCTATGATCCTGTTTGTTTCTCGATGACCTGACTTAAGGTAAATAATCAAATAGTGTCCATAAATGTATATGATCGAGCCAAACAACCTACAACCATGTTTAAAAAAAAAGAGTTTATAAAAAAGGAGTAGTTGCTGATTTACAGGAATGTTTTTTTCATTGTTTCATTACCATTTTTACCGTGGTGGAAGTGCTTTGCTGGTTTTGTGTCTAGACCGTGGTCTGCTAGAGGAAATATTCTTTCCTGCTCATTTAATCACACAGGTCCGTAGATAGGCACAACCTTCCTGTCAGCCTTTCAGTATTAAAATAATAATTGAGCAGTAACTTGAATGTCTCGCACAATGACCACATAATGTCAGAATTCCATATTTGACATTTTACTATAGCGAGGTGTAAGGTCATTACTGATGCCTGAACCGGAGGAGACCGTAAGGAGTCCTTTAATTATCTCTGATCCTTCTTGACCCAGATCACACCACACACATTTTCCACAAGCTCCTCCTGGATCGGCTGTTATTTTCATATATATACATATACCAAGTTACTGAGGAAATAAGACCATTTTGGTGTTGTAATGACTCTGACCTTTTAATGACATCATTTCAGTCTGCTCTTTCTTTGACTAATTGGATCATGGAGCAGTCATCGTTCCAAATTTAGATTCCAGGCTTCCTGTCTGTATTTTCGACTCGGCCATGCTGGAGTTATGATTAATATAGACTTTAGATTTTGTTCTTGGTGTCATCTCTGGGCTTGTGTCTTTCACCAGTTCCAGTATCCTCACTCATACAGTACAAAGATCTAAGATTATCTCACTATGTATATATAATAAGGGTAATGTTCCATACCCGTATCTAGATTTAACCTCCTTATTAACAGGAGATTAAACTCTTAAAAGGGAAACCACACAGCTGTTATGCTTGGGCGTTTTTTTCTTCGTCTTGTCTTTCTCCATTAGGTCTGGCTAGAAGACCCCATATTTGAGCACAGAGTCTGCCATTCTGAATTTGAGATTGAAAATTAAAATTCATACCACGGCTTTTGCAAGCACTGTAAAATCAGGAGTAACACGTCTGTCACATGTTTAACTCGTTTCACTCACCCACACATCCAGTCTGTAATGTTTATTGTGATAAATGCTTACTAGGCAAAAAATGCATATAAGTGTCGTTAGATTTTTTTCTTCTCCTTCTGCAGAAAAGCAGCCATGAAAATGCTTTAGTAACAGTAAGTTGTATTTATTAGACTTTTCTGCAGTTTGCTTATACCGTATATATGTGTGAGTATAAAGTGGGTATATAAAAAAGTCTACACCGCAATTAACTATGATTTTTTTATTGAAGTTTACAAGATATCTAAAAATAAATAATCAGATCTTTTTCCACTTGAATTATCAACTAACACAATTTTCAATGACACGCAAATGAAAGAAAAATATTATAACCAAGCTACATAAGTATGCGCACCTGTTTATAACGAGGCCTGTGACTGTGCTAAGAATGACCCATTTCCAATCAAACTTATGTTCAGCAGTAACTATGAAGTCATATTATTTTATCAAAGCATGTGTGATGTCATTAATGAAAGTTAGAGATTAGAAAGATATTTCAAAACATTAGCCGTACAGTACCATGGAACATCGTGAGAAAATGGAGCATCACAGTGACATTATTGGGAACAGGATGAATAGACTCGCTACAGCAATCTCTGGTATTCTTCTCATGTCTGGGCTGTGGTGTAGTGCGTCTAGACAGAAACCCTTAGAGCGAAAAACTGAACTAATGCCTCTTCTCCACTGCATAGTACGGCACAGCACGGTTCAGTACAGCTCACTTTGGTTCGGCTCAGTTCGGCTCGGTTTGCGCCTCCACTGCAGTGTAGTAACGCTTTAGAGTGGGCGGGATTATTCACGTGTCGTTATAGTTGCGGCGCCTCTACTGCCGTGACATCATCGTAAACGCGCCACAAACAAACACACAACAATGGAGCATATCGACGGCATGGTGTTCTTCATTCTCGGCATGTGGATGTTTTTAACAGCAAGACGAAGGAGTTTGTTTCAAAAGAGGCTGATGGCAGCCAAAGAAAATTTTTGGTTAATACAAAAAGGTGCGTCCAATCCTTCTCTGGCTGTTCTAAATATAGCGGTGTCATGCACACTCAATCTGCGGGCGCAAAACCAGGAAGTATAAAAGAGGTAAACAAACGATGGCATTGGGCTAACCGCTAAAGCTACGTCTTCTGGTCACCAAGGTTAGTTCATCCTGACAAGCGGTTCTGTTGTGTCTCGTGTCGCAAGCTCAGTGACGCAGTAATGACGATTTTCTCCGGCCAATCAGTGACCAGCGGAGTTTACACGTCACATTTTGGTAACGGTTCGGCGCGCTTGGAACCTCGGCTGAGGTGGTACTAAAAAAAGGACCAGGTACCATGTACTGTTCCCAGTGGAAAACCCCCCAAAAGTGAGCTGAACTGAACCGTGTCGTGCCGTACTATGCAGTGGAAAAGCGCCATAAATCAACCCAAACCATAAAGCAAAATGAGAGCAAGATAGACAGTTTTTGGTTGAAATATATGTCTGGCACAATGGCAAAACAGTAAAGCATCAGGTCTACACTGTAATTTTTTTTTGTAATTTTAACAGTAGAACACAGGATTAAGCGGTATATAAAATGAATGAATGAATGAACAGTAAAATACCGTATAAATGCTACAGAATAAAACCGTATTTCACAGAACTTGGGATAACCGTAGAATTTACCGAATAAGACCTTAAATGTGGTTGGTCTGTGGTTGCCAGAAATTTACCATAAAAAATATGGTAGCAACATTATTGGTTGTATAGGATTGCACTCATTATACTGTATATTTTATGAATTTTAATATTTCCTCCACGGTTTATTAGCCGTCTAATTTACATTAACCAAGGACTTCAAAGTCGTGAATGGTATTCCGCCCTTTGATCACTGTGGCAAGGACAGCCACTAGCATGCGCCACTTTGCCCGCCGCCACCGCTCACCAGCCTGTGCCCGCATGCCAGCAGCGCACTGCCCACCCGATCGTCTCCCCTGCTGGGTCTTAGTGCTTGCAGAGTTTTTGTGTAAGGCAGAGTGTGTGCGCGCTTATTCACTTGCACCAATACACACACACACACACACACACACACACACACACACACACACACACACACACACACACACACTCTCTCTCTCTCTCAGCTTTATAGCCCCCACCCGCCCCCACCTGGCTTCAAACACAAACACACAGAAACTCTGCTCTCTCGCGATTCAAAGGTAAGGTGCTGTTTAATTTGTTGTATTTATTTTTTTGGGCTGTAGAACAAATAATGTGAGTTTCCATTATTTCCTATGGGAAAATTAAATTTGGTTTACGAATGTTTTGGAATACGAGCCCACTTCCGGAACGAATTATGCTCGTAATCCGAGGTTCCATTGTATAATGAGTGCAATCCCGTACAACCAAAAGCATTGCTACCATATTTTTTATGGTAAACTTCTGACAACCACAGCTGCCATTTTTTTTATACCGTAAAATTTACGGTTTATTTTTTTTTACAGTACAATAACGGTTCTACCGTTTGTTTGTTTTTTACGGTAGGATTCTGGCAATCACAGCTGCCGTTTTTTTTACCATAAAATTTACAATTAATTTTTTTACAGAGTATGTCTAGTTTGGAGTTTTCATGTTCTGACACATGGGTACCCCAATGTCCTCCCACAGACCAAATTACCCTTAGTCTGTGAAAAAGAGAGTGTGTGTGTGAGTGAGTGTGTGTCTGAGTGCCTGTGATGAATTGGCACCCCAACCATGGTGTACCCAGCTATGTGCCTTGTCTCTTTTGGGATAGGCTCCAGGCCTCCCACAACCCTGTACTGGCTAAGTGGTATGGAGCATTCGAGAGAGTGAGTGAGTGTTTTGGAATGACCCAGTCAGAGCCCAGATCTCAATCAAATAACCTGTGGTTATGTGTGATTTCTCAAACATGAATCTTAAGGGCACTGTCACACTATTGAAGTGTACTGTGCCCGGGTAGATTATTATTTACCTGCTATATCAGTTCTTGGGTATTTGTATTTTCATCCTCCGATACAGCAGGTGGCAGAATCTACCTAGATGGTTTGCAATCCGCCATTAATAACAAAGACAAGAGAATTTTTGCATTATGCCCATTATTCATATTTCAGAAAAAATGCAATGCATCGGTGTGTGAGTCAGAGGCTAAGATGGGCAAGTGCAACACTCACACAGGGATGTTATAGGAGACAGACAGCACCGCTAATTTGGTGTCAGCTTCTGATTTTAGGTATGATTGGTTTCCATATACTATATGATTAGGTACAGCACGGTTTCCGGGCGTGGAACGGTTGTGTTCTCACTAATCAAAATGAACCAGGCTACACGGTCAAGTGGTTGCAAAAACGATCCTTAATATGGCCGTAAAGTGAAAACGCCCTCAGACTGCCAGTAAAGTATAGAATCCTGGAGCTGGCTTACTTCTGCTGCTGCTGCTGTTGTCAGACTCTAGATCTCACTCAGTGGTTTCTAAAGCATAATCTAAGAAAGTGGGAACTGCTCAATATTTCATCTAATCCTTTAGCTGCGGTGAAACGTTCACTACTACATGCTATTTTTTACACAATCAGCTCTGCCATTCGCAACTGAAAAGCAATCTCTCCACAAGACAGAAGCATACGTATGATGTCATTTTCACATATTTCTGCCTAAGGAGCTGTGGTGGAAAGTTCCATTGTAATTGTACTGTAGCCGACATAATATTGGATCTTGGATTTACATGGATGTACATGAGACAGCCAATTGGTGATCTGTAAACAGGGTTACCAGCAGAACGCCGAATTCCATCAGGCTGGACATACTTAAGGGTTGGTAGCAGCCTAAGGGTTTTCAAGATTTTTTTTAAAGAAGAAGAAGAGTGGGGGAAAAAATTGCCACACCATTGTGCTAAGTTGGTACACTACTGGTACACTGAGTACTGCCAAAATATTAGTTAAGGGGTGTGTACAATTTTAGAATCAGGTTAGTAACCATTAGTATTCCCATTTTGTTTTCCACTTGGATTTCATTGGTTGGTTTATCACATTAAAGGTGGAAAATGATCTGACGGGGTTTATCTGTGTTTTTTTTTTTCTTTTTTTTTTTTTACGTAGACATTTTGTATTCGCTCAATGTCAGTTAGCTTTTGTTTGCAAGATGAAGGAAAGCAACCTCAAAGAAGGAGGAGCTTCTCAAACTGTAATCAGCAAAATCGGAAAGCTTTGATCTTGTCTTGTCCAGCATCGTGTTTCTGAACTTCTGGTTGAAAAGAATACAGATTATAGCAGACCAGAAATCAAGCACTTGGAAATTGTTTCTCCTTTCAGATTTTTGTCTTAATGTGTTGAAAAAGGAGAGTTTTTCAGTGTGTGTGTGTGTAAAAGGCTCGGGTGTCTCCAGCGGCATGATGAATGGAGGTTTTGGGCCATATGTGCTCCAGCTGCAGGCTTTGGTGGCAGGGTTTTAGATCTCTGGAGAACCAGCTGAGATTAGTGAGACTCTTAAGATTGATCTCTGCTGCTCATTTGTCAGGGGGCCGTCCTCCGAGTAATTACTGTTGCAAGACTGAAATAAAACTTCTACTCCGTAATTACAAAGTCTGGCACATGAACAGCTGTGAAATTAGTAAGTATTTCACTGCTTTAAATGCATGGGCCAGCGAACGAATGGTGGCAAAAAATAATCTTGTTGCTTGGGTTTGGCATTAATCAGAAAACACAACAGGAAATCCAAACAGCCGACAGCAAATTCAGGAACATGACAACGAAACCCAGTAGACAATGGAGAGTTCGGAAATGCAATCGCAAAGCCTGAGACATGATAGTGAATTAAAAAAGAAAGCATCACAGCAAAATAAAAATTAAAAATATATATACATATATATAAGCAAAAATAATAAAGCCGTATTAAAGTCAGGAACATTTGAACGCATATCTAAAGTCTCTCAAACCATCAGGTGATTTATCTTGTGGTTCTCATTACTATTTACTGTAAACACTTTTTTCTATTGTTCAAAAATCATGATCACTGAGAACACTTTTCCCTAATTTAATGTTTGATGTGAACATTATCCAAAGCTGCTGGCCCATATCTTCATGGTTTTGCACATTTCACTGCTGCAACATGATTGGCTGATTAGATAATTGCACGATTGAGAACATGCCCTCTTAATAAAGAGCTTCAATAATTAGCATACCTTGTCTGATGTTTCTTTGTCTTCCTGATTCACTGTTTGACTTGAAGATATTAAATAGGGAATATACTCTACCGTTGCTGCCAGTTCATTAAATATTTAATCTGGGGCTATTTTGGAATTAATGGTATAATGCTCTGGATTCACAGCGTATTATGAGAGTGGTATAAGTTATAGCGGACTGCCAGTTACAGATGACCTTATCTTTTTTATTCTCTTATATTGAGGTGGAGGTTAACTCTTAGTAATAATACCTTCATACAGCTCCATGTAAGGGGAAGCCAGCTATGTAGGAATACTAAGAAGCTGCTCTTTTTTTTTTTTTTTTTTTTTACACAAAGGAAGAATGAAATTGTCCTATATCCTGAAGCCCTGTTCATTCATCCTGCAGAATATTATTTAGTATTAATTGATAGTTCAAAGTACATCATAGAGTGTATATGAATTACTCCATCAATATTATGATTATTTAGTATCTATAGATTTCCAACACTATACTCAAACTTTTGCATATAAAAACAATCAAAACATTTAGAAAAGACATGTAATTAAAGGAACATATGAAATTAATAGATATTAAACCTCCAACTGCTTTAAAAACAAAACTGAAAGTGGCTTCGTTTTCTTCTTGTTGACATGCTTTATAACATTCTTGGAAACTATGGTGTTATGTTTTTACTAAATCTTTTCCTTGACTTTCCATTGACACAAACAGGTTTTGAATGGCTTTAAATGTGCAACCGGAATAATAGGTGGCCTAGAAGAACAGTACAGTATGTGCAACCGGACTCTGTCACACGTATGCCAAAAATGCTTCACATGCAGAGTCAAGTTTCTTGCAAAATGTTTGTTCTTAAGACACAAATTCACAAGACATGTATGGTATGCCGAGGTAACACTGTAATTTACTAGTTTTTAACTAGTTACAGTTATTACTAGATTTAATTGCTACGTATGTTTGGGTGCAAAACTATAAACTGCTGGACACTGGGAGTTGCTATTATTCAGCAATGTTCAATTAATATTTTTCAATATATGGAACCTTGTGATAATAAAATAGCTAAAATAAAGTATGTCATTGCTGATGTGTCTCTCTGTAGTTTTAGATGTGTCAGAATGTTCCAGTCAGGAAATGTTCCCTGAATTCAGCATAGTGTTCATATGGATGGCCAGTTAGAATCCATAATATATCTATAAAATATATATATTTTTTATTTTGCTCTGGAATGAGTCTCAAATATACCACCAAATTCTGCTGCATGTTGGCGCTATTGGCACCAGTGTATTGCACACATACTGTATTTGGTTCTGCCAAATAGGACCTACCCTACTCAAAAATGACAGTAAAACTGATAAGGAAGTTACTTGGTTGCGAAACTAGGAAATTTATGTGAAGGGTGCTGGGAGTTTATTGGCTTGATGCCCCAGGTGGGGAGTGACTAGATCTGTTTTTCATGACTGAAACAAAACCCACACATGACGATAGGCAATTTGAAGTGTCATATATAAGAAAACGTAAGGGATTTATCAATGGGGCAAGCCTAAAACTGTATAACTCCTATATAAATGCACTATAATAACAACTCCACACTTGTAAGCGCCCATGACCTTTATTGGTAAGATTTGTTTGCTGGGTTTTCAAATCCTCGCGTTACTATAGAGCAGCAGTGTACTTTTGTGTGGTCCTCCCAGTTTACTTGCCGTTCTCAGGGCTGAATGGTGACTGTGTGCTCTCACGCTAAGCTTTGTTTGCTCTGCCCATGCTGGGGTTGGGTGAGTGTGTGAGGTCCTGGCCTGCGTTACAACCTAAACCCTTCACCCCAGATACTAGGATCAGAGAGACACTGTTCATCTGACAGTCACCAGCTTGGATGGTTACAGGATTAGGGCAAAGCAAACCTGATGACGAATGCTTGTGGGTGGTAATATTCTGACAAATATTTGTCAGTGGCAACAGATATCGCTGTCAGGGTACTTGCCGGCATGCTTTTTTTTTTTTTTTTGCCTGCTTGCAGAGGGTAAGATAGAAAGCGAGAAGTTGAGGGAGGTGGAAAGGGCGGTGGAATGTCAGCCAGAAGGTTAGAGACAAAGCTACACAACATGCTTAGAGTGTAAAGGCTCAGCATGCCAACTAACACTGGTGAATAAATGCCATGAGGTTTTTTTGCAGCCTGCCCTGAGCAACTGGCGCGAGATTCCTCAGCACTGATTGAGCCTGCTGAAAAGGAAGATAAGACAATATTATTAGCAGTCAGTGTTGCATTCCTTGTTTTTCTATTTATCTGCACCACAATATTAGAAGATGCGATCTGGATCTTTGGATAGTAAAGGGATCATAGTTTAATCAAATGTGCAACTTTTAAACATAGCTGATATTGAGCCTTGAAGCTTTCCTCTAAAACTATAAGAGAATATATCTTGAAAGTGTATTACGTAAGCATAAGATTGAAATGTATTATTTATTAATTTTTTTTGCAAGGTCGGGTATAAACGGCATGAACGGCAAGTAACAACACATACAAATGTGCAAAATTTTCATTGTGATCTCAGGATGTGATGGGGTATAAAGTGATTGACAGGAGGCCAATCCAGATGCAAAGAAACATTCCAGACTGGAAGGCAATTTTTTAATTATCTTTTATCAGCTACATAATGTAGTTTTTGTCAAAATAGTATTGTTTTGTATAATTGGTACATAATATTCCCCATTATTTGCATTACTTGGGTATGAAAAAGTATTGACTTTAGCAACATATTTTTCTAGATTTTACCTTTTTTTTTTTTTTTTGATCAAGCTTGGTGTTTTGAGAATTTTTACACAATTCTGCTTTCTCTTTCTTAATGGTGCTCCATGTTGCGGAGTGCCAGGCAAAAACCCCAGTTTATAGAAATGCTTTCTTATTTATCATTAACGTTAACGTTACCTGTACAGTGTAAGATCGGACATCCCTTTTGGGTGTAATGTTAAATACAGTGTATACTTGTGTAATGTAAAATCAGTCATGCATTGAGACAATTTCATTTGACATTAATGAATCAAAATATTCTCCATTTAATATAAAAAGGTAGAGTACATGACATGGGCGAAGGGAACGGGCTTTCAGGAAGTCTGTTAATAGTCTCGTAATGGTGAAGAGTTTGACATGCCTATGCAGATCGTTCACGATTTATGATTGGAGAGCTCTTTTTATCTGTTTTTGATTGATACACAAAAGCTCAAGGGCTTGGCAGTGTTTTTACAGAGCTCCTATGGCAAATACATAAAGGTTGACAGTTCTGGCCGTGTAGCATAACTGATGATGAACATCACTGGCGGTAATTGTAGCAATGTAATATCATGAAAGGACGATAACCTAGGGTTAGTAACCTAATCGTAAAAGTTATAATCATAAGTGTCCATTGTTAAAATCGCTATATATTGTGAGTAATATGTAATTGAATATTCTTACCTCTCAAAGGTCTACTCCAAACCCTGTCAAACTGATAGCTAGACTATGTTGTTCTGCTATGTTCCTAACCCCATATTGCAGATTTAAACTGTATGTAGTTACAGATATACAGTATGTTTTATACCAATCCGCCATAACATTACTCATTGATTATCAATTATGACCAGTAAACTAGTGACAGGATGACGGGCATCCAAAGCTCACCAATGCCCGAAGGGCCCAAAGGCAAGTCTGTCTGGCCGGATCCCACAGAAATGTCAGCGCAGCACAAATCAAAGGAAAACGGCAATGCAGGCCACAATAGAAAGGCACCAGAACAGGCAATGCCCCACAGTCTGTCATGCACAGAGCCCAGCAGGCAAAGAGCACAAGACTGCTGACCCAGCCTCCAGATCCCAATCCGATTGAGCACCCGTGAAATGCTCTGGACAAACAAGTCTGATCCACGGAGGCCCCACCCTACAACCCACAGCACGCAACATCCTGGAGCCAGACACCACAGCACACCCACAGATGACTTGTGTAGTAATGTCCTGAGGTGCCAGAGATGCCCCGATGACACAAGGGGAACCTGCACAATACTGAGCTTAATGATTCTAGTCGCCAAACCCGTGTAACCCCAATGCGAGTTGTGGTTTTTTTCTTTCTCATCAAGATAGCGAAATTACATTACAGGATCAAATAATCTTTGCAGTCACACTAACTGTTCACTTTGCAGTCGCACTCGGGTTCTGGCTGATTCAGCTCCCTGTGTTGAGTCTGAAACTAACCTAATCAGTTTGCGTTGGGCTTGAACAGAAGCGCACACAGTAGGCCGCAGGCATGGTTTATGCATTTAATGTATAATGAATTAGAGTCAATGACATAATCGTGTTTACAAAGAGGCTTCATTCTTCACTAAACACTTAATTATTCAACAGGAAATTGAATATGTGAAAAGGAAAAGATGAACGTCCTTCAGATACCGGCTCTGCATTTAATCTTCAGAGTTTTCACTACGCATGATGTAGGTCAGCGATGAAACTACTTGTGTGTGTATTTATTCGCACGAGCAGTTTTTAAGAGCTGAAAGTCTCCCCCCAGGCGATGAGTAGCCCACGGCTGTGTTTAATGATCTCCCTCTGTGTGTGGGTGTGTGGTGGGGGGGAGGCATGCTTATACACTCACGCGCAGGTTTTCTCTTTCTCCGAGATCTACAGTAGAATGAAATGCGCTTTTGGGACTCTGTGAATGTGTACGTGTGTGCATGCACATTTATGTGCCCCTTGGAATCCAAAGAACGAATAAATATGCTCTTTATGGAGACCAGAAGACCCACAGTGCAGTTTTTGATGCGTCACTGCCATGGAGCCAGATGTTTGGATGTTTTCTCAGACTGTTGAAACTTCACTGTTCTTCTGCCATCTTCAACAGATTCTTGGTGTTTAGTGTTTGTGTTTCTGGTTTTCGCATTCTATCTGTTTATAACTTGTTTTCTTGATCTTTCGACTTTCCTCTAAACTTCATTTCTATTTGTATACTTTGCAAATGGAGAGCAATCTGCTCGTTGATTAGCACGGTTTGCCCTGACTCTCACGCCGTTGTTTATATAGTGCATTATAAACCTCAATATACAAAAGTGCACTCATTAAATTTATTTTTTTTAATTCTTCAGAGTGTGTCATTAGCATAAGAGCAAGTGTTTTAAGTGCAGTTACAGTTTATGCCGCTTCTTCTTTAAGTGGAATAAAGCTTTTCTTAATATGGTCAAGATTAACACTTCTGAGGTTGTCACTGCAGACTCTGATGACACTGACGATTTAATTAACTTACCAGACAACTATTTCTGTTTGTCCTAGTTGTTTGTCATCTATACCGCTTTATCCTGTATTCAGGGTCGCGGGGACCTGGAGCCTATCTCAGGAGACTTAGGGCACGAGGCAGGGGTACACCATGCACAGGGTGCCAATCAATTGCAGGGTACACACACACACACTCACACACTCATTCACACACTATGGGCAATTTGGGAACGCCAATTAGCCTAATCTACATTTCTTTGTACTGTGGGAGGAAACCGAAGTACCCAGAGGAAACCACCAAGCACGGGGAGAACATGCAAACTCCATGCACACAGAGACGGGAATCGAACCCGGATTCGCCACTACACCACCGTGCTGCCATGTTCAGTTGTATGTAGAGAAAATAAACATTCATTGATGAAGCTGCATATGCACTCATTGTTTTTTTTTTTTACCTCCAGCCACTTGTTCATATCTCTGTATCATATCGGTGTATAGATATCATGTATTTACATATCATGTATTTTTGTCCATATTGCCCACTGGCTATGAACAAAGTTGCCAAAGTTTGAGGAAATGTAATATATAATGTTTGCATTGAAATCCTGATAGGCATGTGAGGGCTCCTTGTCCACATGATATTTCTTCAGGGACATCTGCTTGAGGCTTTGGAACTAAACACTGGCGATAAATGAGTGGCGGAGTATTTTGGGTGATATTCTCATTAGAGCCACTTGACAAGAACAAGTGACTGAATGTTTGTCGGATCGTAACCAGCAGATGGACTGATTCGATTTTTGCAGTTGATCCCAACAGGTTAAAGACAAAAGAGGTTAAACAAAAGTTTTTCTACAGTCGCTTCTTGTTCTTGTCCTTTTTTTAAAAATGGGATTTCTGATGAGCAAATTAGTCGTGACTTGGTCGTGTCAGATGCCGTTTGGTTTCGGGTTCGACTTTAGGCAGAGTATCCAATCAGTTAAACTGTCTGTAGTATTCTTATGCTTACCATAATGTTAATAACATTTGTAATTATTTGTTCATTGGAAACACATTCTTTGCTTAGTTTTTTAGATTTTTACACAGTTTTGAAATAAATGCTCTGCTCATTACTTTTGTAAGCTCAGGTCTAATGAACAATGGCTCCTAATAGCTATTGTACTCTGACTGAGAACTTTCTTTTATTTTAGGTCTGCCACAGTTTTCTAGCCAACCAGAGAGTGTGTCTGTATATCCTGGAGGTAACGAGGTGCTCATCTGTGAGGTGAGTGCGGATCTCGCTCCCTTCACGCATTGGCAGAGGAACGGCCAGGCTGTTCAGACGGACATGCGTTTGTTAAATCTGCCCCATGCCGCTCTGGTGATTAGCAACGCTTCACAAGCCGATGCTGGCGCGTACCGATGCGTCATAGAGGGACTGGGACCAGCCAAGATGAGCCAAAGTTCTCAACTACAGCTTTTATCAGGTAACTCACACAGAACAAATGGAAGTGTAATCTGTAATGTCCGAAAAGAATTTTCTATATTTAAAAGCAAATACTGATTTGGGACTTTAGAAATTACAGCCTACAAATTATAGTCGATCTTTTAGGCTACACTGTTAATGGTGTAAAATAAAAGTGCACTATTATACGAGGGTTGTTCAAGTCAAACCAGGATTGTGCAGAATAACAGAACAAAGTTATGAGAGAACTCCCTTTATTCCTCTATATAATTCCCTGCTACACTAATGCACTCATCCAAGTGTTTAACTAGTGCTTGGATACCATCAAGGTGGAAAGCTTTCTCAGGAAACCGGAGCCATGATCAAACTGCCTGCTTCACATCTGAAACACTGGCCTCCCAGGAACTCCTTTACTGACCCAAACATTTGCCCAACAAGTTCCTGTGATATACAAGTGGTGTTTGTGAATGATTTTGTATACAGCCTTTTTAAGAACATTTGCACCATTCAAATCTTGGCGTCTCATCACCATACTGTGCTTGAAATTTTACGCCTTAATTCACAAAAAAATAATCACAAGTCCCTGTTTGACTTGAACATCCCACGTATTTCTGTGTGTCATTTTACACTTCGTCATGGTTTGTCAAATCTTTGATTCTGGAGCTGAGTGATGGTGAGTTGTCTGGTGAACACTTGAATCGAGTAGACACCAAGTTCCTATTCATTTCACTGTTAGAACACCCAATCCTAGCACCTTTTATAGAGAGTGTATTCTAAGCCAAGGTTTTTTAAACCATCTTACAAAACTCTCAATTGAAACCAAGTGCATGTCACATCCGATTCACTGTGTGAGCAGAAAGCTACGTTATAAAGATTTACAGTGTGGGTGGGATTAATAGACCTGTGTATTAAAGCTTGTTTCTTCCTCTGTTCTATCTCAGACACTGCCGTTGATGAGAGAATGGAAGTTCTAATGGGCCCGTCTGCTGCGTCCAAGCCAGTGGGAGAGACGGTGCTACTGCCATGTGTGGTGAAGGGTTTCCCACTCCCTGTTGTGCGCTGGCTACGGAACAGCAAAATCATTGACGAGAGGTGTGTGCCCGTGTGTGCATGTGCGCCTTGGGCGTCTCGCTCGAGAATCCTCGCTCTCTTCATGCATGGCCCAAACCCACCCAACCTGAAACAAAGTCAGCGAATATTTCTAGTTTCAAAGAGACTCTCATATTTTCTCCATGAGCCAGATCTGTAGAATTCAGCTGAGTTTGCAGCTTGAGACGTCTTTACATACGAGTTCTCAGATGCAGGGTGCTGGAGCTGCTTATTTTTCAATACAATTAACCAATGAATTGAATCATCCGTGCACCAAAGGGAACGTGCGGTATATTGGCTCCAAAGTGGATTTGAGAAGCACTGACAAGTTTCTATCTCTCTCTCTCTCTTTCACACTCTCTCCTGTACAGCCCACCTACAGCCACACACTGACACCATTCATTCTTCCTCTACTCGAAATGTAGTACAGTTCAGTGCTAAAGCCTTAAAAAGTCATGAAAGACAGTACATTCACTCTGGCTTCAACACAACCCGCACCATTTACCATTTCCCGATGTACAGTCATTAACTTGCTGTGGTAGTTGCTCTTAAGAGTCTTAGAATTTACCTCATTTAAAGCCTGTGGGTTCGGGTTGGGCTCTCTATTATGCACGCTCAGATTTTTTTTAAGAGAACTCATTTGGACAAGAGAGAGAGAGTTTCAAACTGCAAGGACTAGAATTCCCCGTCATTACCAGCTCTCATTAAAGGCTGTACCGGATTAGAACATTGAATCAAAAGCACTGTTAATGGTAACCTATTGTTTCTGAGACCCGACTGCGCACTTTTTACCGGAATGCTGATTTTTAGAAAGAAGATAATTGTGTGATTTGTATATACAAGTGATCATGGAAGTGCTTAAATCTTAATTTGGTGGACTTACTGCATCAACTGCAAAGCCAGCATTGTATAGTATGCAATTGTTCCGATGTGTTACTTCAACGTCTTGTGTGTTCAGTCATGTTCTGAATGCCATAACCCACTATATTATATCCCACTTATGTATGCAATGGGATCATTCAAAACTGTTCCCAGCGGTGATCTGTGTAGATTGTTAGGAAAGTGGTTCTCTTGCTTATAAAGTCATCCTGATAGACACCACACACACACACACACACACACACACACACACACACACACACACACACAGCATTGGGAATAGCTGCCAAGACTGACCCAACATGGAAATCATCCTTCAGTGCCTCCCTCTGTCTCAGTCTGTCATTTTGGTGTTGGTGTGCTTATTATATTTAAATTTTATTTGTATAGCGCTTTTAACAATTGACATTGTCTCAAATCAGCTTTACACAATTAAAATTATTATTTAAGTTTGTATGGAATGTGAATGCGTATGAATCAAAATGGTCAGATAGTCCCTGGTGAGCAAGGCGCGGGCGACAGTGGCAAGAAAAAACTCCCTGAGATGGTAATATGAAGAAACCTTGAGAGGAACCAGACTCAACAGGGAACCCATCCTCATCTGGGTGAAACAGATAGCAGGAAATGATCTGCATTTATACAGTGTGTTAGGTGGCAAGAAGTTCAGCTATAATAGTTGATGTTAATTGATGTTAAAATGGAGTCCAGGTAGTTATTGGAGACTCAGATAGACTTGTAGAAAGTTCCAGTCCTGAACTATCGAATTGTCAAATCCTCAGAGAAACAGCTAACACCAGTCGAGGCCAGAACCATCTTCTAAGTAGATAGAATCATCCCCAGACACCAGACGCATCCCAAAGAGACACACGGGGCATCCATGCGACGAGATCTCCAACCAGAACCGGGACACCAGGATGGGTCAGATAGGTCCGGAGGGCAGAGGGAGTCTGGATCACTGGCAGCTCAGGAATGACATGTGTAGCTCGACACAGAGAGAAAGAGAAAGAGTGAAAGGGGGTGACAGGGGGAGAAAGAGAAGAGGAGGAGACATGGCAATTAGGTATGGTCACAGTCACATAATGTATAATGTGAATGTATATTTAGAGTGCAAGCAGAGACTCCGGCAGGACTAACTATGACAGCATAACTAAAAGGGAGAGCCAGAAGGAAACACAAACATGAGGGCTCCCTGAGATGTAAAGCAAACAATCACCTCACCGTCAACAAACCTGAGTGATCAAATGAGAGTGAGGAACACAGCATCTAAACATACCAGTTCACCATAATACTCTATGTCCATGAGTCCCCCAGATCTGCTCCTTTACCTTATGGCAAATCTATTTATAAAAATGCTTGGCTAAATAAATAGGTTTTTAGCCTAGACTTAAACACAGTGCCTCAGTCCCGAACACTATTTGGAAGACTGTTCCATAATTTTGGGGCTTTGTAAGAAAAAGCTCTGCCCCCAGCTGTAGTTTTCATAATACGCGGTACTGACAAGCAGCCTGCATCCTTTGATCGAAGTAGGCGTGGCGGATCGTAAGACACTAGCAGTTCCCTCAGATACTGCGGCGCGAGACCATTTAATGCTTTATATGTCAAGAGTAGTATTTTGAAATCAGTGCGAAATTTCACAGGGAGCAAATGCAGTGAAGATAGGATAGGGGTGATGGGCTCATATCTTCTGGTTCTGGTGAGGACTCTTGCTGCTGCATTCTGGACTAGCTGAAGCTTGTTTATGCACCGAACTGAACAACCAGACAGTAAGGCATTACAATAGTCCAACCTAGAAGTGATAAAAGCATGAACTAATTTTTCTGCATCGTTTACCGACAATATATTTCTCATCTTGGCAATATTTCTGAGGTGAAAGAATGCTATCCTGGTGATATTATCTATATGAGCTTCAAATGAAAGGCTGGAATCTATAATCACGCCGAGGTCTTTTACTGTTGCACTTGATGGAACAGAAAGGCCATCTAAAGTTACGGTGTGATCTAAGATTTTACTCCTAGCTGTATGCGGTCCTATGACTAGAACTTCTGTCTTATCCGGATTAAGCAGAAGGAAGTTAATTAGCATCCAATTTCTTATGTCCTGCACACATTGCTCAACTTTAGTAAGCTGGTTTTTCTTATCAGGTTTTGTTGAGACGTATAGCTGTGTGTCGTCAGCATAACAATGAAAACTAACACCATGCTTACGGATTATGTTGCCCAGAGGAAGCATGTAAAGGGAAGAAAGCAGTGGGCCTAAAACTGAACCCTGCGGAACGCCAAACTCCACTAGAGAAGATGCAGAATAATCACCCTTTAAATCTACATACTGGTAACGATCGGTCAAATAGGATCTGAGCCAGGAGAGGGCTGTACCCTTAATTCCTACTACATTTTCTAATCTGTGAAGAAGAATAGCATGATCAGTGGTGTCAAAAGCTGTACTGAGGTTGAGTAATACAAGCATAGTTACACAACCCTGATCAGAGGCCAATAGGAGGTCATTTACTACTTTAACGAGTGCTGTTTCTGTGCTGTGATGAGGCCTAAATCCTGACTGATCCATTTCTACAGTATGTAGATATGAGCATAGCTGCTCCGCTACTATCTTTTCCAGAATCTTAGAGGTAAAGGGGAGGTTTGATATTGCCCTGTAATTGGACAGCTGACAGAGGTTGAGGTCAGGTTTCTTAATTATTGGTTTGATAACTGCTAATTTAAAAGATTTTGGAACATCAACAACAACATTTGGAACCAATGCTGAGTGAGGAATTAATTATTCTCAACAGCGGTTCTGTTATTACTGGTACTATCTGTTTAAGAAAATGTGTCGGTATAGGATCTAATATACAGGTTGATGAATTTGCAGAAGAGATGAGTGAAAGTAGTTCATTCTCTTCAAGGGGAGTAAAGTATTCTAGGTTCCGATCTGATATGGCTAGGTTAACATCTGTATCAATTGCATTGTTCGGTTTCAAAGCCTCAATTTTATGCCTGATATTTACAATTTTATTATTAAAAAAGTTCATGAAGTCCTCACTGTTGCATGGAGATTTCTGTAGTGGTCTTATAGAAGAAAATAAAAATAATCCTAGATTTTTATTTAATACCGTAGCCAAATTAACCAGAAATAAGAGTGGAGAGATGCGTTGATCTAGCTACACTAAGAGCTTTCCTATAGTTCAGGATGCTCTCTTTCCATGCTATTTGAGATACTAACAATTTAGTTTGACGCCATTTACGCTCTAATTTCCGAGCGGTCTGTTTTAAAGTGCACGTGTGATCGTTATACCAGGGAGCGAGTTTCTTATCTCTAATCATTTTTCTTTTAGAAAAATTAACTTAGAGATAAAATCTTGGTGTTTGCAACATAAAAGTGTGTTATCTCAGTGGTATTTGATTAGTAGGCTAAAGGAGTTAAAGCACAGTGTCCTCTATTTTAAATCTGGAAAAACCTTTAGGCTGAAGAGTAGGTCAGCCTCCAAGTGGCACAGTGGTAAAGTGCTACCCCTATCATCCGGAGATCGCGAGTTCGATTCCTGGGTGATGCTGTAACCTCTCGCAGCCGGAAGTCTAGAGAGAGCTGATTGGCCGAGCTCTCTCAGAGGGGAGAGATGAGAGGTACTTAATGCTCCAATAGCCAATCACTCAGCCAATGAGGGGTGCCTGTGAGCTCACGCAAGTGGTGGAAGGTAGAGATAGTGAGTTATGCCGAGGTACACTACCGTTCAAAAGTTTTAGATCACTTGCAAATTTCTTTGTTTTTGTTTAGTGATTTATTTTCTACATTCTACAACAATACTGCAGATTTCAAAACTATAAAATAACACATATCGAATTAGGTAATTACGTAACAACAACAAAAACAACAGTTAGTTGTTATTTTAAGACACAGAGGTCAGCCTTTCTATAATAGTTCTTGCAAGAACAGCTTAATGTGGTTTAATACAGAAATGAATGTTTGAGTTGCTTGTGTTTTTTCTGTCTGTGACATTCCTCCCATTTCCTGGCACTTAATTGCAGCGCTAAATTGCCCCAAGGTGTGAGTGCGTGAGTGTGAATGTGTGTGTTATCAGTGCCCCTAAACAGGACGGTTAAGGTGGTTCAGTACTTACTGAAAATGATGAATTAATGTAAATTGAGGCTAAATGTTCAGTATCTAGAATGTAATAAACACTCTAAAGATTATTCAATGAGAGTTTGCTTCATGCTACAATTGATGCAGCTCTGAGATCAAAGGTTGCAGTTAAACATAAAATACATCCATCTGTCTATTTGCTGTGCATAACATTATCCTGGTCGCAGGGGCCCTGGAGCGTAACCCAGAGAACTCAGGGTACAAGGCAAAGGACACCCTGGCTGCGGTGCCAAACCACTGCATGGAACAAGCACATACACACTCTAAGCACATACATACCCAGTCTACACTAAGACGAAATTTAGAAACACCAGTGAGCCCACACTGTATGTTTTTGGTCTGTGGAAGGAAACGCACCCAGCACAGGCACTACATGCAAAATTCATGTGCACAGAGCAGAGCCAAACACAAGATTCAACCCGTAACCTTACAAGTATGATGCGACAGCGCTTAGGAATAAAGCCACATGTATCACCTCAATGTCTATGCAAATATATATGTTGTCATCTCGCATTGCTTTTCTGAACACGCCAACATGCTGTCCAGGAAAAAATCGAATTGAGTTGTTGATCATGTTTCAGAGGGCCTTAAGGAATTTCTTACCCGTGTTAGTGAGTGTCTATCGCATGACTCCAGTCAGTAAGATTAATGCAAGTATCTTTTTACTTTTTTCTCTGCCTCTTCTCATGAAAAATGCATGGTGCATTTCCAAAAGATTGGGCTGCAGTTTAAAAGTAGAGTCATAGTAACAGAATGGAAGGGGAGTATACACTGGGTTTAAGCTACATCTTCATAATTTAAAATGCAAAATTTATCAAAAACATCTCGGCAGACCGTTTGGCAGATTTGCTGTAGTGATATGAGTGTCAGTCGGTGTGAGAATCCCAGGTCTCATTTCATGTGACGAATAAAGTCTTGCAATCCGAGACTATGCAGGAAGCTTCTGAGCTGTACGTACTGCAAACTATTTCCTAGGCATTCATATTCCTGTGCTTGACTCTGAACTTCCCCTAGGTTATCACCTTCCTTCTGTACCTCTAATGAATATAACTGGTGATGATTGGATTGATCATATTAAATAGGTGAGTAGTCTGGAGCTGTTTGCTAGCTGATAATGCGTGACATCTCCAACGCATGGCAGCTGCATCCTGATGCCCGGCTCTCTGTGTTCTCTCGGCTCGACTCTTGTCAGCGTGCAGCGACAGGCAGAATGTCTAATTGTAGGTCTTTGCTCATTTGGCGAGCTGAAATGGAGATTGCTGACAGACTCCATTTGCCCTGTAATTGCTTCTTTAATGGTCTTCCGACAGCGTAATGCATTCTTGATAGCTCCCCTTGCTGCACCCTGGCCGTCTCTCATACATTCTAATATTGATGCATTATCCACGACGCTCTGACCCCTCAGAAGCCAGGCTATGACTTTTGCCATGTCTGTTCGACCCCTTTGAGAAACTGGAGTTACACGAGTCACAAGTGGATACACGACATTAAGCGTTAGACATGACTTTTCTCATTCTGATCGGTTTCCTATCCTTGGACTTGTAATTAAGAGAATGTAAAGTTTAGGTTATAATTATCTTCTTTTTTTTATTCTCTAAATTGCCATTTTCTTTAGGGCAGAATATTGTCATCGCACAGTCCACTTTTCAGTGCAGAGGTGAACAAATCATAAATCCATTAGCTAGCTGGCAGAGCAAGTGAAACCTCCAGTGTGCTGCACATGTCCATGTTTTCGCTGCCAAGATCTGGCCAGGCTATGAAGTAGTTGTGCAATATTAAAGGTATGAAGAGTTAGTTTGGAAGCAATGTTTGTTGATACATGCTAAGGGAAATGAAATAAGTAAGGAAAGTTTATGATTTAGGAATTTAGGACCGATAATCGCAAATATTTTGGCTCTGAGATGTGGTATTTCTTCTGCATTGCATGTACAAGACTGTCTATTAGTTCTATTATGACAAATTCACTTTTTAGTCAGTTTTAGATACTGTATGATTTGAATTTACAGAGTGAGGGAAGAAGAAAAAATTCCCAGCTTAAAGAGTGAAACTGAGGGAGTATGTGAGACTAAAGAATGCATTATGTTAGCACTGTCACTTTGCATCTCCAGGGTCCGGGTTTGATTCCCGGCCAGACTCGATTCCCGTCTCTGTGTGCATGGAGTTTGCATGTTCTCCCCGTGCTTGGTGGGTTTCCTCCGGGTACTCCGGTTTCCTCCCACAGTCCAAAGACATTGTCACGACGCTGTGCGAGGTCAGGCAGGCTGATAGGACCCAAGAGCAGACACCACTCTGGGATGATATTCTTAAAAGGGCTTTAATGATGAAAATGTAGGAGATAGGGTTGGTAGTGCTTGGTGTTACTCTCTCACGGAATACAGGTGTATAATGAACACGGGACTATAATGGAGGACAGAGGTGCAGCTCTGAAGCGGTTCTCTGACGTTTAATTCTCTGACGTTGAGATTCTGTAGTTCACCTTGACGTGGAGGATGGCTGCTGGGTGCCTTTATGTAGTGGAAAAAACAGACGTGGATGCAGAGATTGAGAGGAGCAGAGGCGTTGCACCTGTTGGTGTCTCGAAGGATGTGGAATCCGGAAGTGAGAAACAATCGTGAAGTCAAGGGGCGAAGCGTGAGTCAGTGTCCGTGAGAGCAGTCAAGGCCAGGTCAAACAATCCGAAGCGGAAGACGATAGCGAAGTCGAGGGGCGAGGCGTGGGTCGATGTCCGTGAAGCAAAAATCAGGTCTAACAAATCCGTAGGGGCGAGCGAAAAGCGAAAGCCGTTAAACAAAGCACTTGGTCAAAAAACGCATGAATCATAGGAAAAATAACCGCGAGGAAACTGGGCTGTGGAGCACGCAATAATTCGGCAGCGAGAAAGCGCGCTGCGCTTCCTTAAATGTCGGGAGAAATTATTTGTGAATGGGGAGCCGGTGTGTGTGGGAGGGGCGGTACGAAGGCGTGGGAAAAGACGTGACAGTCTAGAGACAACGTGACCGCGAGTAGAGAAATCTGACAGCGTGGGAACAAAAACAACAACAAACGAGAGGAGTGACAGGAGTTCGTGACAGACATGCAGATTAGGCTAATTGGCGTTCCTAAATTGCTTATAGTGTGTGAATGAATGTGAGTGTGTGTGCCCTGTGATGGACTGGTACACTGTCCAGGGTGTACCATGCCTCAGTCTAAGTCTACTGGGCTCCTGGTCCCCCGCGACCCTGAATACAGGATAAAGCGGTATAGGCGATGAGTGAGTGAGGGAGAATGCATTATCTGAGCTGTAATTCTGAGATGTCATTATCTAAGCTGTTTCAGTTGGAGCATTAACACACTCTTTAGGAGGTCTCTGAGACCTGTGTTTTAATTGTTAAAGAAATAGTAAAATACTCTTAAGGAGAGGTAACAAGCTGAAGAAATATATTATATATTTTCACCAAACTCGTTTTTAAAGGATTTTAACACATTCTTCTGTAGCCACTATTTCACAGACACTAATTAAACCAAATGGTCGGAGTGAACCTAGATTGCACTCCAGCCGATGTGTGTAGTGCAGCAGGCAGTCAGATTCTGAAAGAGTAAAATCAAGGTGCAGTGTTTTGAGCATTTGTTTTGTAAAAGTCAATAAAACCTTGTTTTCCATCCCTTTTCTGGCAGTTAAACCTAAATATCACAGATATGTTTTTTATTTCTATAATTATTTATGAATAGTAGTTATTATTACTTTAAGTATTTATTTTAGTAATTATGATATTTTTGTTATACATCACTTATCCGTAATGTTCACTTGTACTGGTCATCATTGTGAAAGTGGAGCATCAGGCTACTGAAGCTTCTGTTTCTGAGCAGAAAACGACGCAGCTTCTGTAAGTCACTTTTATATGCTGCATAGGATAACGGAAAGCAATTGCTGGCAAGATATGAAAGGAAAATCTCAAACAGTTCAGGAGTACGTTTATCTCTACACTCGTCTGACTGTATAAACCGTGTGCCTTGCTTGGATGGCCGTGTCATTGGCAAAGTTGGTGTGTGAAAGAGTCGAGAGGAGAGGCAAGAGGGATTTTTGCTTCTAAAAGAGAGTAGCTGAAGGTACTGTGGCAGTCTATTACAGCCGATATTAAAAACAGTGACGCTTTGAAAGAAGTGACAGTGGAGAGACTAAACGATGAAACCTCAGTGGAGTTGGGAAAGAGCGCAGCAGAGCGTGAATAGGGGGATGGCATTGTGATAAATTGAAGACACACACACACTATATTACACTTTATATACAGTGCAGTATTCTATACTATGCTTTTTTTTTCAGAAGCCCAAACATCATAATTGTCTGTTAAAGTCTTTCTGTTCCAAGAGGTAAGCACTACACACCAGTAACTATGATGCGAAATAAATCATGGTTTTCTAAATAAACTTTATTATGACTATTGTTTAGACCAGCTGTATTTTCCTGTTTCCTCGTTGAAAATTTTTTTTTTTTTCCTGGGAAATTCATCATGCGTGTAGTTTCATAAGCAAGTCCTTAGGTGACATGTTTGATCTAATATTAAATTTTTGAACTCATATTTGAGCTCCTGTGTATATCCTAAAATATGCTAATCAACCAGATGCTGCAAATACTGTAAGTAGGATGCAAACACAAATTTAACACTTGGACACTTGTGTGTGTGTTTGGTGAAGGTATAGTTCAGGAATTCAATTCACAATCATTGAAAACATTAACATAAAAACCCCATGGGTCTTGGGTTCCCCTTGTGCCACCAGGGCAGCTCTGGTCCCTCAGGGCCTCTGGATGTGTTCAGTGGTCTTGTTTGTCTGGCATATTCCATGGCTGCTCAATTGGATTGGGAACGGATTTGGGGGGCTCTTTGCCTGCTGGGCCGCATGTGCTGTGGGCTGTAGTGCACTAGGTGTTCTGATGCATTTCTATTTTGGCCAACCTCAAATTTTTTCTGCAATTTGTCCTGCACTGGCTTTTCTGTGTACATAATTGATAACCAATGTTAAGGCCTTGTGGTGGTAATGGTATGGCTGCTCAGTATATAAAGCCCCGGTCAGGGTCCCTGGTTCGATCCTGAGCTCAGGTCGCTCTCTGTTTCATATTTTATCACCTAGTTAGTTTTTGGTTCACCAGATTCCTGCCATCTCCCAAAAACATTAATATAGGTGGATTGATGCCTTTAACTTGCCTGTAGGTGGGAATGAGTGTGAGGCTGTGGATAGGTTTGAATTGAGGTCGTATTCCCAGCTTGTATCCAGTGCTCTCAGCATCCTCCAAGACTATATTAAAGATCTTATTGAAAATGAATGGAGCAAATAATCTGCTGTAGAACATATGCAAGATTGACCGCTCAAGTATATTCTTAGTTATACTGTAAATAACATTTTAGTGTTAAATTCTTGTATATTAATTACGAATTTTCTTTAGTATCAAGTTATCTGGTATGCTAGAATACATTTCCTGTGTGCAACCATGGCAGCCTATGTACAGTGAAAACACATACACAGAAAAAGCAGTCTGTGTCTGTACCTTGTAACCTTGTTGACATTTGAGAAACTCCGCTTTCGCTCAGTGCTTGATTGAAGCTTAATTTACAATGTACTTAGTCATTCTTTACCAAAGATGAAGCACTCTGCCCTTGTAGCTTTGATATTCACTCTTATCTTCTGATTTATTTCAACCAAAGTTAACCCTAGTGGTTATTTTAGACATGTCAGGCATAATCAAGCACTTAATGTAAGCACATACCTGTACTATTAGAGTGAGTATATAATTGCTTTTTTACCCCTGTTTGCTCTTAAGCCTTGTGGATCGATAGTATCAGTGGAATGTGGCCCACTAAACTCAGAGCAGTGTGTTTGTTTTCTTCTGTTGGTAATGATTGGCATTAGAGAGTTGTAACTATAGGGACTCCTGTAATGGAGCCAAGAAAAACTATGCTCATAACATCCATACGTTATCTCTCAAGACATGCAGAAGAGCTGATGAAATGGGAATATAGTACATAGACTCACCCATAGCATCTCCAGGGTCCGGGTTCGATTCCCGGCCAGGCTCGATTCCCGTCTCTGTGTGCATGGAGTTTGCATGTTCTCCGGGTACTCCGGTTTCCTCCCACAGTCCAAAGACATGCAGATTAGGCTAATTGGCGTTCCCAAATTGACCATAGTGTGTGAATGAGTGTGTGTGTGTGTGCGTGCTCTGCGATGGATTGGCACGCTGTCCAGGGTGTACCCCGCCTAGTGCCCAGAGTCTCCTGGGATAGGCTCCAGGTCCCCGCGACCCTAATACAGGATAAAGCGGTATAGAAGATGAATGAATGAATGACTCACCCACAGTGTTGGGTATAACTCGTTAGAGTACTTGGAATACTTTTTGATGTAACGAGTAATCTAACACGTTAGGTCCACCATTTAAGTACTCAGTTATTTAGTTATTTTTTCAAGAATGTAATCTGTTATTCCGACAATTTATGTAATCTGTGAGGCAGACAGCAGCCATTCCCAATCCATTATTGTGTGTGCGTGTGTAAGTCGTCCTACAAGCCCCGCCCCCGATAACCCATCCCCTCTGTTATTCCTGCTGTTATATCTCTCTCTCACTTTGACTATGCGAGGACCGATGCGCGGAAAGATGGAAAGCTAATGACAGTGGCAAACTTACGGCCACTGCACGAAACCACGTAGGTGAGATAAGGATATTAGTAGTTAACAGGTTATGGGCCAAACTTTGCTGATGATGGTAGAATAATTATAAAGGTCTTGACTAAAACAACATGCATGAGGAATCACAAAGGAGTTTTCATTTTCTGCAATGGAAAACTATTCTAACTAGTTACTTTTATCAGAAAGTAACGCTGTAATGTAACTGATTACTTTTTAAAGTAACTAGTTACATTACAAAATTACTGCCTTTAAAAAGTAATGTCCTCCAACACTGCTCACCAGCCAATGTATAGGGTTATCTGTAGACCTGCATATTCAGGCAAGTATCCAATCCAGCCAATCAGTGCAGCGCAAAACAAAATCGTATGTATACAAGTTAAGAGCTTTTTTGGGGATTATTGACTAGGTGATGTCTTCAGCAGTCCAGATCATAAGCCTGTAGCCTCAGATGTTTGTTCTGAACTACCAGCAGTGGAACTCGATGAGGTCTTCTAATTATTGTAGCTCATTTGCCTTGATGGTTGTTTTGAGATGCTTTTCTGCTCAGCATTGTTGTAAATAGTGGTTACAATAAACTCAGTTCAAGGGAGTCTTTTCTCCATTTCCACCCACAGAATTGCCTCTAATTGGACATGTTTTGTTTTTCTATGTAAATCCAATGACTATTATATGCAAAAATTCCAACAATTCAGCAGTTTCCTGAAATGCGCAAACCACCGGATCTGGTGCCAACAACCACGCAACTGTCAAAGTGACCGAGATCATATTTCTCGCTCTTGAGCTTTTTCTCTATGATCATATGCATTGCTGATACACGACTGGCTCATTAGATAACCGCATGAGTGAGCAGGTGCACAGGTGTTCCCATAAAAGTTGATGCTTAGTATGCATGATGTACATCATTATCTTCCCCATCAAATCATTCAGTGAGGACAGTGTATCCCTGGAATCATAGGATAAAGATGATAAACATTTCACTCGTTATTTTCCAATTTGACAAACTTGATTTCACAGCTCCAGTCAGGTTGACAAAGCAAAACGTGCTCATCCTGAGAAAAACACCTTGAATAGTGCTTCGGGCTGTGTCACCTACACAGTCCTACACAGCTCTGTCTGTCTGCCCCAACCCTGAAAAGCAATTAACCACAGCTTGATACGCTGCAGCTGTTCTACCACTCGTTTATTTTCTTTTAATTATCCTTCTCTCCGGTGGTTTCTTTTGATCCTCAAGGCTTTTGAGTGTTCTGCAGAACATTTTCGCACAATAGTTGTATGAGGTGCTGGAATTCCTTATGTTACTCTTCTGATCTTGTACATTGCTTTAAATTAATGTTTGCAGGCTATATGCGCTTTATATGTTGCAAGAAGATATGCCTGTGTTATTATGTATTATACTTCCAGGGTACTTTATAGGTGTTTCAAATTTAAAATGAGCAAACAATTATGAATAAAGGCATGTTTAAAGACAAAAAGACAAAAAAATCTGTTCAGACATTACAGCTTACCAGTATTAGTACTTTTGTGTGACGTTCCAGCATGAGAATGTAGTTTTTAGCATAGTGGTTAAATTTTGATCCATTCCACTTAGAAAATTGTCCTGAATTCCACATGGATATGATGCTTCTCGGATGTGCAGCTTTCAAATCCGACCTTCATTTTCCATAGCATTGGAATCAGATTATCGGCTAGGCCATGCAAAACCTCTTGAGCTATTATAGTCGTATGTTTCGGGTCACTTTCTTGTTTAAACGTCCATTGACTCCATAGATTTTGTTTCTTACCCGATAAGAAAAAATTCTTCTGTAGCTACTTTATTTTTGTTTCTTTTGATGATGTACCATTTGCAGGGTAGCAGATATCCCCACCGCTCTACTATTTTGCATGTCAAATGAGGATATCGCTTTATTAGTTTCAGAAAGAGGTTCTGATTTCTCTAATTTTAGATAAGCATCTTGTTTTTTAGCTTGATTTGCTTGCAGCGTAGGAAAAGAGATAAATGTCGTACAGTGTAATGTAATTGTAATCTCAGTGTAATTGTTGTTCCTCCTGCCTTCAGGTCATCCTGTAACTCTTTTTGACTCCTGGCTTCTCTCATACCTCACATAATTGGTCATGGACAATTAGGCTGTCTGATGAAATGAGGCTCTGTCACCTTCACTGTGATTGCTACGTGTTGGGTGAAATATTCTCAACCAGTGGCAATGTGTTTTAATATATACATGAGAACACACACACACACACATTGTACACTTGCAGTCAGAAATGTACATTCGAGAAGGGTCAAATATCCAACCAGAATTCTGCCAGAAGCTTGTTGATAGCAACCAAAGACGTTTGCTGAAGCTCAATTGTTAAGCGATGTTCAACCAAATAAGGTATTAAGTCCAATTTTGCGTGGTTTGAGTTATGCAAATTCAGATTTTCAATAAGCTCCATGTATCATGTACGGTTGCTAAGATATGGCCAGTGTGTTTTTGTGTATGAGGAGGATCTCGGAATAATCTGTCAAAATCCTATTTAAATGAGGATTCCTTTTTGTTGTTAGTTTTTCCGCTGCTTACATCAAGTGGTCACCACAGTGTGCACAACTTGGCACAGGTTTTATGCCTGACGCTGTTCCTGACACCCTCTCACCCAACCCTCACTCTTTATCCATGCTCGGGACCAGCACTGCATCCAGTGGCTGGGGTTTGGGCATCGAACCCGGGCATGGCGGGCGAGGAGAAATCTACCACTGAGCCACCAACACCCTGCATTTAAATGAGGATTCTATGACGTTCCATTTTGACACCAGGATTTCCCTGTTACCCCTAAAAATAACTTATCCAGTGGTGCATAAAAAGAAATGCACGTGTTTCAACCATAACTGAGTAACCAGCTTTAATAGTGCTTCATTAAAGTGCAAAGTTTAGAATCAAAACTTTCTCAATTCTGAGAAAGTGGGATCATAAGGGATTGTTGGGATTTGTGTTGTCCTTAAAGGAAAATTTCACCTACTGTACTTTATTGGCCGTAGCTTGAAACTTGACTATTACCTGACTTGATATGATGTGTTACATATGTGAACCCCCAATAATTTAAACAATGCGCACCAAATTCTAACGATACATGTTGTACAATCCTTCTGCCCCAGAAAAAAAGACCAGTTCAAGGAAATCAATGAAAGCCCATAGTGCTGAACCTTTCTTGATCATGATGAGAGTATGCAAACCTCTGACCACAACTTGCAATTAGGTCTTGATCTTGGACAATAATGAACATAAACCTCATTTAGCTGCTCTTTTTAATAGTAGGTTTGATCAAAGTTACATTTAAAACATTAACTAATGTAACATTAACAGGGCTTTTAGGATTTTATACAACAAAGATAACTGGCCACACAGTTGCTGATCTCGCATGCTTTCCCTACTCAGTGAACTATTCACTGTAACTTTAGGTTTAGGAATTCACTTTTGGCTGTGGACCACATCATACGTCGGTCTATAAACGTTAAGTATACGTACATGACTTTCATTTGCTGGTGAGCCGAATACAACCTCCTTGGAGAGCCCTATAAATAACTCCAGTCAGAAAAAAATGGATTGACGGTAGTTCTGCTTCTCTAAGGAAGCATAAGAGTGAGACAGAGAACAAATCAGTTTCTATTGCTGATTAAATTAGAGCCTCTCCAAGTCAACAAGAATAAGATGAATGACACTCTTCACAGTCTGTAGTGAGCGGGTAAGATTGGAGCAGGTAGGGATTGAGTGTAGACATCCATCAGGGTCCCACCGGCCCTGTGCACTCTCCTGGTCTTGCAGTGGTGCTCTGGTGTCTGGCTATTCATTTTTCTTTCTTCCTCTGTTTTGTCTTGTCTCTCACATTTTGTAAATTTACTTCACACTACTGCCTTGTGCTTAGCAGGAGGTTGTGTGTGTAAGCCTCAAAAACAAAACCCTAGGGAGTAGTTAGCCTTGGTATTTGTGTTGTCCTTAAAGCAAAGATGTCAGGATGCAGAATCAATATTGCATCCTGTTGTGATATCAACCCCTTTCCTGCATTTAAACGGAGAAATGTACTGACAGTCCAACTTGCCAAGAGAAAAATGTGTTCCAACAATAATGGTGATGCATAATGGTTTGCGAACTTGACATGTCTGTGATACAAAAAAGGAATTGCTTTATTATGAAGGAAGGATGTGTTTCGACAGTCATTTAAAAAAAAAAAAGGTGCTCATAATTAATCACACTTAAATCCTCACTGATATCTCCAAGTCAAACACAGCTCCTATCTTAGTGTCTACCTACATTATTTGTGTGCGTACACAAAAGAGATACCAGTGCTTATAATCTAAATTATGTCTAGATCTTGAAATGATAGTAATTTCTGTTTTTATCTCTATAATTTTGCAACATGTTCCCTGTCAACTCTAGAAATTATATTTAATTATGTCCATAATCCATGTAATTACATTATACTGTATATAAAGGTTTTCCCAGTATGGCTCCGTAGCTCCAAGTCAACTCTTCAGTGATTTGCTTATCACTTTATTACAACCTTTGTCTTTGTACTGTACCACTCTTTCCTTTACAAAGTTCCTGAAAACCGGTGTCCACGTTACACTTGAACTTTTTCCTGCTTATGTGGGAGATATAATATCCCCAGGAACATCAGGTGATCATCAGGGATCAATTCTTGGTACATTGCTTTTCATCCTCTAAATATTAGATTTAATTTCATGCATTTTAAATCAATAACTTTTTACCACAAATTCCATCTGGTTTTCATCTAGGCCGTATTTGCTTATACTCCCTCACTCATCGTCTATACCGCTTTATCCTATATACAGTGTCGCGGGGGGTCAGGAGGCTATCTCAGGAGACTTTTAAATGAGGCAGGGTACACCCTGGACGGGGTGCCAATCCATTGCAGAGCACACACCCATACACACACTCACATTCTCATACACTACGGACAATTTGAGAAAGCCCATTAACCTAATCTGCATACCTTTGGACTGTGGGAGGAAATCAGAGTGCGCAGTCAAATCAACTAAGCACAGGGAAAACATGCAAACTCCATGCACACAGACTGGACATAACCCATACCCTGCAGGGGCAAGGTGACAGTGAAAACCACTATGCCACCATGACCACTTCCAAATTGTGTCTTCTGGAAATTAGTATCTCGATAAACTTTAAGTTCAACAGCAGTATAGTATGCATCTCATTATAACTTCATCATTTTAAATTCTTTATTGAGTTCTCCTAAAGCCATACATTTCCTTCAAATTTCTTTCCCTCAGGGGCTCCAAGGGGTGCAACAGAAAAAAAACATCTGAAGATCGGGGGTTTTGCATTCCGATGATGATATGATGCCCATGGCTGGGAGTTCTAGTGAGCAAAATTGTCTGTGCTCTCTTGAGGGGCGGTGGGGGGCGGGAGGGGGTGCGGGGCATGTGTGTGTGCATTCCCACATCAATAATAGCGACACTAGTATACTAGTACAACCCTGAAGGTGCGAGCCCACAGTGCTAACCACTACACCACAGTGTGAATATGTGTGCCGATATTCCTTCCTTTTGTCCCTCTCAGGACCGGCTCCGTATTTACCATGACCCTGACCTGGATAAAGTGGTTACTGATGATGAGAGAATGTTCATGGTGTTTTTTTTTTTTTTTTACAGTGATGAAAGGTTTGCTGTGATTGGTGGGGGCAGTCTGCAGATTTTGAACGTGTCTGAGGATGATGCAGGTACCTATAGCTGCCAGGCAGACAACGGCAATGAGACCATCGAGACCAAAGCAGAACTTAATGTGCAAGGTGAGTATCTAAACCTCCACGTGACTGGGTTTTAGTGCAGTATAAAATGCTCCAGTAAACTTCATGGAATTATATATATATATATATATATATATATATATATATATATATTTTTTTTTTTTTTTTTTTTTTGCTTGGTCTTCAGTTTTAGTTCTATATAGCATATTACCATAATGCACATGGTTGCATGTTAAGTTAAGGACTAAGGTACATGTTTCATAATTTCAAGCTTTTTTCTAAGTTTATGAATACTGTACATCAACACTGTATTTTCAGAAGGAAATAAATTTGTTTTTGGATATAGGCCCTTAACCCCAGAAAATAGTAATTATTAGTCATATTAATCTTTTCTTTATAATTAAGCTAATTATGTTAAGGGTGTCATTGCGATATATCAGTTACCTTGGATCAACTTAGGAAAAGAGCTCTTGTGTACATCTGTTGTCTGTTAACATTTTTTCATACCCTACCTAGCCTGATGTGCCTCAGCAATAGAATGAAATTGAATGAGTTAGTTGTATGTTTATATTTAAGGTGATCATTTATTGCCTTTATTGAGGGAAGATACTGTCATTATTTCCTTTGATTCTTTCCCACATCACAAGAAATACTTTCATTACATTCTGTATTTCCATGTTGATCACACTGTCATGTTTTCTGTTTATTTGTGCAACAGTATAAATAGTGTGTGCACATCACATAGTATCAGGTGGAAGCAGAGAGTATGAATAAATAAGCCAGGTACCAGAATCAGTATTGATGTGTTCCTACCCAGTGGACATTTATCTCAGGTTTTGTGAGTATCAGCAATATTTATGATAATAGGCACAAATAAAGCATTCCCATCTCCACAGAGCTCCTTTTTCCAGATTTTATACTAGTGCCACTCGTGATGAAAGGTGTAAAACTTGACACTTACAGAAGACTTCACGCACAGTACAGTGATGAAACAATATAACATTTGATGGCTCAAACATTTTAAAGGCTGTACATCCGTGAATAACGATCCCAACCGAGGTGGCTCGGAGCTCACTGCATTCAGCCAGTACAAAGCATTTCTATTTGGTTGCCAACTTGTAGCCGAAAAACACATCTCTCTCTTATGATACATACAATCATTCACAAACACCACTTGCGCATTGCAGGAATTACATTATTACCACTCTGACCACACTCCAAGCCATTTCCACATGTTTGGGCCATTACAGGAGTTCCTGGGAGGCCAGAGTTTTAGACGTGAAGCAGGCAGTCCGTTCATGATTCCGATGTACTGAGAAAACGTTCTATCTTGATGGTATCCATGGATATATTTTGTGTTTACTTTATACTAACAAGAGCCTTTAGGCATTTTTATGTAAAGTTTTATGACCAGTATTGTTTACCTGCTTATCCAAAAGAAAGTTTAATTGCATGACTCAGACAATAAAAGTTTAATGAAGACAGTTATTCATTCTTTTCTTTATATTTCCCTCTGAGACAGCAACAGGTTTTAAGTAAGAGTATCAGGAATGAATAAAGCATGGAAGAGGAAATAACTTCTTTGCCATCATGGTGTATGTGTGTGTGTGTGTGTGTGTGTGTGTGTGTGTCTGTTGGCTGTTGAACCTAATATATCACCTACCTGACCGTAGGGCTGTGTATATGTGTATGTGTGTACAGTATATGTGTGTGCTGGCCACTGGAGCTCATCTGTCACCTCCCTGACTGTAGGTGTGGATGTTTTTTTCACCTTATCTGCGACCTCTATTGCTGACTCCTTCAAAAATAGGATGTAGGTCTCCCAGGACTTGCGTCTGGTGATATTTTCCTGCGCTTTTATATGTCCGGGGGATTTTTTTTTTAGTCGTTCCATTATAACGACTGACAGTACAGGTGGATCTGTTTGTCTCCGTGCTGCGGAAGCTGAGTGCCCAGGAGAGACAGCAGATGTGATTTGAGTGCTGAGTGAAAGGCTTTTGTTTTCTGCCTCAATCACAAAAAGTCCTACCCACGCAAGATGTTTGAGGTGACATGCAGACAAAAAGACAAAAAATAATTTTTTTTTATTCTAGTTATTACATGAGAGAAATATAGAGTGTATTACACACAAGTCGCTGGTCTCTGTATATTGTGTTGTGCATAGGAGCTAAATGTTAAATTAAATTTCATTCCAATGCAATGTGTTTTCTTGTAAATGAAATCTACTAAATGCAGCCTTGCACTACTGTATAAGCATACAGATGGCATAACCGCGATAATGTTTTCCTTGTAATACAAATAATTAAGGAGCTCTTAATTATTTAGAGATTTGAAACCAGTACCCTGGTCTCTCATTTTTCTTGTGTTGTGTAATGGTATGTAGTTACGAGCCAAACGGTTTTTCATGAGCGTTGTATTATTTGCTTTCTCAAGTATATTTATGCATATTATGTTCCACATGCTGATCATACACTTAAGTATACACTTGCAAACATGAATACTTTATCATTTGTAAACCTTCAGTATTTTTTTTTTCCTACTCTGCCCCATTTAATGTTTTTGGACTTGCTTCTCTGATCTTAAAATGGTATTAATATTTATGATCTGTATAAAATGAAGTCAGAGGAGGTCATTTCCAGACCATCATTCATATGAATTGGTTTTACTTTTCATTTACTTATTTGGCAGATCGGAATGAGGATTAAATACCTTTAGTTCTTGTTATTGAGTCTGCAAAATCTGCTGCTAGACATGAATTATGGTGCATGTTGAGCCAGGGCAGAGTTTGGACCAGTTTTCCAAGAAGCAGTTTGGCAACTTCTGCTTCTCCACAGTGAGACACAGCTAAACATAGGAGTGTCCTTCTAGATCCTACTCCTCTCCAGCTTCACTATCAACAGATACAGTATCATGACATTGTGTAAATTCCTCCTTGTTAAGCACTTCTGCGCATTATTGGTTTCTTCAAGGCATCAGAGTGCATTAGGGACGGGGATCACCAGTCACCACCCATACCATTCGGGTAGTAATACAATTTTTATAAATTTCGCAATTTTATATATTAACCTTTTTTCAGGTTTACAATTTTTCAGACCTTGAACCCATAAAAAGTTGTCGTAACTTGAAAGTTTTATACCGTAGTTTTATTTAACAGCTTAACAACTGAATTGACCATGACTAATGAAATGTAGCCCATCCCTTTATTTAGTTTTCTCATGTGGTGTTTTGAGATTGGTGTAAGAATGTGTAATGAGTGGATGTTGAGACTAATAAAAGTTAATCAGAGGCTTTTTAACGCATACACATTTTGATAATGTAATGCCATGTAGCGCCATAAACTCGGTTATATCTGAAGCTGATCAGTCAAGGCTAATCAAATGGAAAAACAGCTAATTCTGGTCACTGGCTGATCGATCGGTGGATTGTCTGTAAATGTAATAAATAATTAAAATATCGATTTTGCCAATACTGTACATGAATCAACACAAAAGAAACGTGATTCATACACTGAATCGTTTTCCTCCATGTCATCCAGAAAATGTTCCAACAAGGGAAAGGCGGGCACATGATGCAAAGAACTATTTGTTAATAAATTACTAATTGGTTACATTTTTAATTACCATTAATCAATTCATGATTAATGATTGATGTTCCTAATCCAGAGTTGCAATACCACAAGAGAGGATCGATTTTACACCTGTCGTTTTTAAATCACCAACCTGTTATTTACTGTCACTCTTTGAGTTCAAAAGATTTACATTTTGGCAATGTTGTTACTGCTTTGCTTCTGTGTTGTTAGTTTTCAAACTAAGTAAACATAATTGATTTGAGCAATTTGTTGTAATGCACTAAAAAGCCCTTTTGCTTGTACTTGAAACAGGTCATTAATAGTTTTTTATGAATTTGTAATTGATTTATGTTAATTCTTTCCCCCTGCTTTGGCCTCCATCTTCCAGTTCCCCCTCGGTTCCTGAAGAAACCCTCGAGTATGTACGCTCACGAGGCCATGGATATTATCTTTGAGTGTGATGTCGTGGGCTCCCCTGCCCCCACGGTGAAGTGGGTGAAGAATGGAGACGCAGTCATCCCTAGTGACTACTTCAAAATAGTGGTATGTTGATAAAAGTCTCCTGATACTAAAGCTAAGTTCATCTCCAGAGTTCTATTTACTAGATTTGTTACGATATGATCCCTATTTTGGGGGCAAAAGCCGAATAGGATTTTGTCATGTAACGTTAGCTGTTTTCCCCAACATGTACATGTATTAGCCCATGATACCATCTTACTTAATATTCACTGAGCCTAAGAACGTCCTTGTCATAACATCTATACTTTTTGCGTAATTACCAGCTGCATGACCTTGCCTTTGACATTCAAATTCCTCTCCAGCTTTTTGTTTCTCCCACGCTAATATAATGATAAATGTTTTTCTGTGTCTCTTCTAGAATCAGCATGATTTGCAGGTGCTGGGATTGGTGAAGTCGGATGAGGGTTTTTATCAGTGTGTTGCTGAGAATGAGGTCGGAAACACCCAGGCCAGCGCCCAGCTCATTATCCTGGATCTGGGTAAGGACTGCACTCACACTTGGTTGATTAGCTCATTTGCTGTTGACATGGGGGTGAAAGTAGTTTTAAATTCCTACTACTACCACACTCTTCATCACTTCATGCTGTTTATAATGTAAACATTTATCAGATTTAACATCCTAGAACAATAACTCAAACGCACCCTTTCACAGTTGCAAAGAAGGACATTCATTAGCTTATCTTTTTAAACGGTATCATATGTGTTTTCTTGCTAGAAGTGCTTCTTTGACTGGTTTTGAATGTGGATTTTGGCAGGCAGCTGCTCTCGACTCTTTCTGGTACTGCATACTGACACTTAATCTACTGCGTACGCGACAGGCCCAGTCTACTTTTCATCTATGTTGACCGAAGTCGTGTAGTTTTTACAATTCCAGAAAGTAAAGCGGCATGATTCAGGATCAAATAGGAAAACCTTTTATTTCATCATACCCTTTTTTCCCTAATGAACAACATGTGTAGTATTTAGCCAACAGTGTGTTAACACCAGAGGTGGAAGGTACATCTACTTTGTTCATGTACGTATTTCATGTATCTGTACTTTCTGCTCCACTTTATTTCTGCATAGTATTGCATTAATACACCACAGTGCCATGTAGAAGTTGAAGCTCCAACAATGCCAACTGCTGATTATTATGTGTAACTGTCTGATTTGCCTTCCCTCCGTTAAAGTTTTAATCATATAGCAGATGTTTTAAATCAGAACTGGAGCTAGTTGCAGGATTAGGATTTGTGTACTTTGTCCACCACTGGCTAACACCAAATGACTACACCCATATAATTATGCTTATTGAACAACATATTCCCAGATTATGGGTGGTAATATGCATTTGATCTCCTTTGCTCTTCTTGGAAAACTTTTCACTAGTTTTGAAAAGTGGTTCATGTAGCTGTTAAGTTATTTATTTAGCCACAGCAGCATTCGTCATGTACAGATTTTGGGTGAGGAGCCCTATGGTGCTGTTGGCGTGTTCAGCTGTTATTTGGGTTGAAGTCAGGGCTCTGTACAGACCTTTCGAGTTCTTCCTTTCTAGTCTTGGCAAACTATCTTTATGGAGCCAGGTTTGGTCCTCTTCCAGTTCCAGTGAAGGGAAATTATAATACTACAACATACAAAGACATCCTAGACAACTGCATTCTTGTGGCAACAGTTTGAGGAAAACCCACATATTGGTGTGATGTACAACAAATATTTGGCCATGTAGTGTACACTAATTGAACCCCTAACACTAATTGCAATGACCCCCTCATTGGGAGTTGCTGTAGTGGTTAGCACTGTCGCCTTGCACCTCCAGGGTCCGAGTTCGATTCCTGGCCAGGTTCTCCTCGTCCAAAGTCATGCAGATTAGGCTAAATGTCGTTCCCAGATTGCCCGTTGTGTGTGAATGTGTATCTGTGTGCCCTGCAACGGATTGGCACCCTGTCCATGGTGTACCCTGCCCTGTGCCCTAAGTCTCCTGGGATAGGCCCCAGGCTCTCGTAACCCTGTATGCAGGATAAAGCAGTATAGATGGTGAGTAAGTGGGACAAACCATTGTAGGTAGATTTACCAAGAAAATGTAGTGGGAAAAGTACTGAATTTCAAACATACTGTACCAACATGTTTGTATATCCAAACAAAACATACCCAAACTAACCATGAAATATCAATGGCTGGTTAAATAATTAGACATGACATTGTTTCTTGTCCTCTCGAATTGATCATTGCACTCATTGTATTCATATTTGTGAACATATTTATGAGTTTTAGGGTTCCCTGGTTTCCCTGCATCTCTCAACAAGCACGCATATACAGTATGTGGACTGGCAGCGTTAAATTATCTCTAAGTATGGATGAGTGAATATATGTGCACGCATAATGGCATACAATGAACTCCTGTCCCATATAGATTTTATCACTTGCTCACGCTATGTATGCATCATGACCATCGCCAGGATCAACGTGTTAATTATTTCAGTCAATTTTTCACATCACAGAAGGTAAAGTTCAGCCATTTTCTTTGGTAGACTTATGCAAACTTTGTCACATGGGATGTTTTTATATGGTCACTGCTCACAGTGAATAAGAGGCCAGTAAATGTATTTTGTTAATGGTTGCCTGAGTGCAAATGCAATAGAAGCGACTTTTCATGACTCTGATTGCGCTAAGATTACGATTTTAAAATGATGTTTTTGTGCAGTCTTATTAGCCAGTGAACTAAACTACTGTAAGGGCCAAAGTCCATTTAACTGTACAAATAGGTCTTTGAGGTGAGTGAGGCATGGAAGGAAATTGCAGAATTACTGCCAGCGTGTGGTTTAGTGGAGGGGGTTTAATAATAGGCCAGGAGTCTTGTGGCTGTTTGTAGTTTCCTGTACTCATAGTGGAAGGATATGACACAGGTAGATTTGCATGCAGGTACACGCTTCCTTTTTCATGCATTGAAGATCACACGAGAAACGGTCATCTCCACACATACAAACCACTCGCGCACACACATTCTCATGCTCACTCCAGCTTGCTGTCTCTCCTACTCTCTCCTTGTTATTGTCACTCAGAACAGGCACACACTGTCGCACACATCCTTTGCAGTCACAGCGCAAGCACATGTTCTCACACTCATGCAGCACATTGGAGGTGCGAGTGGCACTGCATTGATTGTTGTGTGTGTGAAGTCTGCTACGTGCTGCTTGTGTGTTTCTAGGTGTTACACTGGGAATCTCCAGGCAGAGATATAGTACAGTGCTTAGGAGCTCTACTATTCAATCTCCAATTAAAAATTCCCTCATTAATTAAAAATATGTGTTGCTCCTCATTTACACTACTGAGCTATATATTAGCACCCTGTACACTGCTGTCTGTGAAAGTGCATAGTGACAAATGCAAATCTGAATCTCAACGATTTACAAGGTGTTACTGTCTAATAGGATCTTTTCGTGCTGTTTGTAGTGTTTTCTTCAATGATTTGGTTATAGTGATCTATCTAATCTCTGGTCCAGTCAGGGAGAATATATTGTAGGGATATTGTCAACACCCATATATTTGTCCTTACGAAGTTCAGAGTCCCAGTTCTGAAAGTTATTGTGGGGTTTGTATTCTTAAGGTGTACTGCTCTGACATATGGCAGGCAGACTGAAAAGTTATTAACGGCCTTATGTGGCAAGGTATCTTATAGCACTTGCAATATTCTCACCAAACTGAGATGTTTTTAGACATTAAAAAGATTTAAGGAGGAACCTGGGTGATGAGAGTCATCTGTTCTCCTTAGGAGAGAAACAGCTTTTCGAAATTTTCTCAGGGATTAAGGTCCTAAAACATTTTTCAAACCAAAACAAAACCATGAGCCAAACCAATCAATACTACTACAAGACCAAAACACATACAAATCAATACTAAGACAAGACCAAGACCATTACCAGTCAAGACCAAGACCCAAACCAACCAAGACTCATACTAACCAAGGTCAAAACAAAAAGTAGGAAGAAACACTAAGACAAGATAAAGCCCTATACAGTACCAACCAATCATACTCATACTAACCAAGGTCAAAACAAAAAAGACACCAACCAACACGAAAACAAAATCAAAGCCCAAACCAACAAAAACAAAAAAAAGACTCATAACACCCATAACCACCAATCCTAACGCCAAGACCTATTCCAACAAAACCAAAACCCATGCCAATACATACTTCACTACAATTTCAGAGTGTAGTAACTTTTCAGAGCCAAGTATTTCAGTGAGATATATTAAGCAACTAAGATATATTAAGCAACTAAAAGGTCATTTCATTGTAGTTCAGATAACTTATTGTTACGTCCCGTAGTATTTTGCATGTATTTTGGTGCCTATGTCTTTCAGGTCCTGGGATTGGGCATCGCACCCGTCAATCATGGTTTCTAGCGCGACCGCGATTCCCGTGGGAACCAATGAGACTGCCCTAGCCGAGTATAAGAACCCGGAAGTGACGCAGCCAGCGGCGGCTTTTGTTTCATTCATATACATGTTGTTATGGTGATGCTATACTTCCGGTATTTCGTATGTTGTTATGGTGATTTGTGAATGGTGTGTGCGTGATACGCTACTCTCTCTTTACGTGTATCGTTCGTCCCAACTCCGCCCGGTACGAGTTCTTGGACGTGTCTCTATTCGTGGTGTCGAGTCCAGGTTAGTACGCCCTAGGGTTTACATAAACAGCACGTAGAGTTAGACTTTGTTTAGACACACTAGATAGGAGTGAGAGCTACTTGTTGTACTTATGTTTTGGCTAGTTAGTGTAGTTAGCGGGCATCCCAAGCCCTGATTTTGTTTTCATTGTGTTTATAGGTTAGATTGACTGCCGCGCATAAGTTAGAAGGTGTTTTGTTTTATTTATTTATTTGATTTAAGCTCTGCTCGTGGCTCCCACCGTTGAATGCCTATTTATTACTTTGTATATATTTTCTGTAAATATTCTTTCTTTCACTATTTGTACTATTGGTTTCCACTGTGTGTTTTGGTGCTTTAAATTACTAAAGTTTGTTTAGTACTTTAGCGCTACTCTGGAGTTTGTCTCATTCTTGTTCATAAAGGTCTTCTCAAATAGTAATCAGTGACGGTTTACAAAATATTAACCTTCCTTTTTTTTTATTTTCTTATGTCGGCTTCCTATCCCCCTTAGACATTAAGAGCAAATTTAACATCTAAATAGGAAACCGTAACACTTATGAATAAATGTTTCCAAGTATGGAAATGAGACTTAACTCAACAACAGTCATAAAAAATAGTTTGGTGTTCTTTTCCTCAGCATACACAGAATTTTATTCACTTACTTTTGGACTGCAGACCAAATAAACCTATAGAAGGATGGATAGATTAAGAAATCAGCATTGTTTCCAAATCATTACACTCGTGACTTCTCAATCACTGATGATCTGGTAAAAATATAGCTCAAATATAGGGAGTGTTTCGCTCTGCATGCTAATTAGCTCCATAATCAGCTCCAGTCTCACTTTTTCATTCCATTCTGTGTCTTTTTCCTAAAGCTATTGATAATGTATTTGTTAACTGCAAATAATATGGTTTAAATGCCAGAAATGAAACCCCTATAATGATGTCCTTGAGCTTTGACAGACAGAAATGATAAGCCCTAGTATTCCATTTAGACCAGCCACCCCTGATGCTGAGACTCTCTCTCTCTCTCTCTCTCTATCTCTCACTGTACTCTCTTCATCCTCATGATTACAGGTAAAAGCGTGTTCTTGTCAATTTTCTTCTTGTCTTACAGAGATAGTAATTCTGCAGCCTGTTACTTCATCAATGAGTAATCAGACAGAGAATTGGTGCTAATGAGCTGGCCTGGACTTTGCAGTAAAAGAGAAAGAAAGATAGAATCAATGAGAGTTTGCATAATGTAATAACTGGTTGGCTGCATTTGATAAACTTCACTTTAGATTTTTCGGTGTGGACAAAATGCAAAACAGAATCAGCTTTAGAGTGACACATGAAGTTCATGTTATAATGGCTGCTTTATTCTCCAGCATGTCGTAACCCCACCTATGCACAAACCCAGATGCTAAGTGAGTCGTACATTTCACTCCACCCTGATAGTGAACTCCTATTTATAGAACAATATTTTCTTCATCAGTCTGCTTTTACCAATGGGCAAATTTAGCCACAAACACGAATCCCAGAGATGTACAGCTTTTCACCCCACACCTCCCTTTCCTGTGATAATACCCCTTGTGGTTTCCAGGTTATGCAAACATCCTGTCAGGCATACTCCTAACCATAATACTGACAATGACAGTTTTCCTGAATATGTTTTTATAAATTCTTGATCCAAAATGTTTTTTTCTCGGACTTGATCATGATGTGTAATTTCTGACATCCAGGTGCAGGACCACTGGAAAAACAATATAGGCTCTATTTATGAGATGATTATAAGTTAAGACCAAGAACAAAACCCCTAACTATATCAACTAATATCAAGACCAAAGCCAATACATCCAAAGACCAAGACCATAAGCTGTATTAGAAAATACCAGCCAATACCAAGACAAGCCCAGAACCCAATGACAAGACAAGAATCCACATGAAATTAAGATCCAACCCAACCAGTATCAAGACCAATACTAAGGCTATAACACATACTAACCAGTACCAAGACAAGATCTAGACCTAGCCAAGACCATGGCAGAAGAGTACAAAACCAAGATCTTTTACAACACTACTGTAGATATGCCACTTGAGTGGCAAAATTGTGACCATCTTAAAAAAAAAAAAAAACCTTACTAGAATTTACCAGCTAGGAAAGATGATCTAACAGTCTTCTAGCTCAATCTGTTAAATTGAATCAGTTGAAAGCTACAATGTTTAGCAGGGTAGGTTGCCAAACTTCATTAATTGTAAAAGTCTAACAACCAAAGAGCATATAAAGGAAAACAAATAAATGAAAATGTGGCCATTTTGTGTGATTGCCTTAATTAGGTCAGTAATTGTAAGAGTATATTTTAATTAGTTCAAAGCAAATGGCAACAGAATGGATTTGAGACCAAGGGGAGAGCAAGATATATTCTCAAGACCAGCATTTAGTATCAGTTGCAGTGATTCTTTCTGTAAAGTAAGAAATATTTCTTACATCATCATTGTAGTGCTCTATTGATGCCTTGCAGGCCTTTTGGTTTGGACTCACCATCTCTTTAGTTTTTTTTCCCCTTATACATTAATACTAAAGACATCCAGACTACACATATAGAACATGTACAGAATTATGTAGTAAACAAAAAAAAGTTAAATAATCCATAATACGTTTCCTATTTTAGATTGCCTCAAGTAACTACATTTAGTTTTTATGATCGCCTGGCATGGCATTCTTTAATCAGATTCACAAGGTCGTCACCTGGAATGGTTTTCAATTCATAGGTGTGCCTTGTCAGGGGTTCATTTGTGACATTTCTTGCCATCTTAATGTGTTAAGACTACAACTACTGTCCATTGTATGGCAAAAATACACCGTTAAGCAAAAAAAAGACAGTCCATCATTACTTGAAGAAGTGAAGGTCAGTCAATCCGAAAAATCTCAAGAACTTTGAATGTATTCCCAAGTGCGGTCACCAAAACTATTAAACGCCATGCTGAAACTGGCTCTCAGAGGAATGTCCCAGGAAAGAAAGATGAAGAGCTACCTCTGCTGCAAAGGATGAGTTCATTAGAATGACAGCCTCAGAAACCGCTGGCTTACAGCACCTCGGATTAAATGAGTTCGAGTGGCAGACATCTTTCAAAATCCACAGTTCAGGGGAAACTGTGTGAGTCAGGTCTTCATGGTCTAATAGAAAAAATACTTCAGAATAACAACAAGCAGAAGAGACTTGCTTGGGCCAAGAAACACGAGGAATGGACATTAGATCAGTGGAAAAATTAATTTGAGTCCAGTTGTGAGATTTTTGGTTCTAACTGCCGTGTCTTTGTTAGAGAGGGTGAACTGACTGAATATGAATGTGTGGTTCCTACTGTGAAGCATGGAGAAGAAGGTGTGATGGTGTGGGGTGCTTTACTGGTGACACTGTTGGTGACTGTGGGTCAAAATTCAGAGCACACTTAACCAGCATGGCTACCACAGCATTTTGCAGCCACATGCCATCCCATCTGGTTTGCACTTAGTTGGACCATCAGTTGTTTTTCAACAGGCCAATGACCACAAATGTGCCTCTACTGTAGGTTATGCAAGGATTATTTGTCCAGGATCGAGAGTGATGCATCAGATAACTTGGCCTGCACAATCACTCAATATAAATCCAATTGAAATGGTTTGTGTTGAGTTGGACTGGAGAGTGAAGAAAAAGCAGCCAGCCAGCGCTCAACATCTCTAGGAACTCCCTCAAGATGGTTGGAAAACCATTCCATGTGACTACCTCATAAGACTGACTGAGTGTGTAAAGCTGTCATCAAAGCAAAAGGTGGCTACTTTGAAGGATTAGAAATATAAAAAATAGTCTTGGATACTTAAAATGTTTTTGTTAACTGCATAATTCTATATTTGTTCATAATTGTTCATAACAAACTTTCAGTATTAATATATTCCATTCAATTCAATTCAATTTTATTTATATAGCGCTTTTAACAATGGTCATTGTCTCAAAGCAGCTTCACAAAAATTTAACAACAAAAAAATTTTTTTATATATATTATATATAAAATAATTATATAATTATATATAAAATAATAAATAAATAAAATTATAATAGAAAATAAATAAATAAAAACAAATAATAATAATAATTATAGAAAAGAAAATAATTGGAAGTGTGGATGTGTGAGAAAAATGTGCAGATAATAATGAGACGAATGAATGAAATGTCTCTGATGAGCAAGCCAAGGGTGACGGCGACGGTGGCAAGGAAAAACTCCCTGAGATGGCATTAGGAAGAAACCTTGAGAGGAACCAGACTCAACAGGGAACCCATCCTCATTTGGGCGATAACAGATAGAAATGATATAACATCTTGTGTGTTGTGCAGGTGAAAATTCAATATGACAGAAATTATTTAAATTGACATGAAGACCAGTTCAGCATAGGGACGAGTCAGTAGGTGCAGAGGGCAGATGAGGTCGGGATCACTGGAAGCACAGGAGCAGCATGTGTAGCTCCAACCATCATAAAGCTGAATCCAGTTGGAGCTGGTCCTTCTCTGGATGCCTCAGGAACCTCGCAGGGTCAGCCTTTGTCTACTGAAGCTGGCAAAATCTCCCGATGCCTCGGGATGGGTAGAGAAATACAGAACAGATGGGGAGAATTAGCGTAGTTGCCATTCGGTATAGGTGTAGTGGAGTATGAGATTATGGGATGAGTTATGTGTATGCCAGATTAAAAAGATGCGTCTTGAGTCTACTTTTGAACTGAGAAACCGTGTCTGCTCCCCGAACACTGTCTGGAAGGCTATTCCAAAGCTTTGGAGCTAAATATGAAAAAGCCCTACCCCCTTTTGTAGATTAATATACAATGTTGACAACAATTAAGATAAATAAAAAACACTGAATAAGAAAGTGTCTCCAAACTTTAGACTGGTACTGAGGTAGGTGATGAGAAGCTGCAGCACTGACTTGTGATTCTCATGTATCCTGGATGCAGACCATTTTCCTTAGGAATCACAGAAGTATATAATCTTTTTGAAGTCACAGAAATACCATACAAAACAAACTTTCAATCAGGGTTTTCCAATTATTTAATTAAGAAATGTGTATGGAGAATTTTCGTCATTGTGCATTAGTGCTTTTTAATTATTTTTATTTTAGGTTATATCATATATTAACAAACAAGAATATTCCTCCTGCCTACTTACTCATTTCCTGAAGGTAGATATTCTCATTAAACAACAAGGAGAAAAGTGTGCATACTGTATATAGAGCAAATGCCTTATCATTAGGGTGTGTGTTCACCACCATCCTGTGCACACACCTGCCTCGTAGGACCATTACTAAATATAGGCTCTAATATTAAACAGCATGTAGCATGGTGACGGTGGTAGACCTGCTGTGTAAGTGTTATTTTTGTCTTTGTCCTCTGTGACTTGTTGTCTTTCCCCTGCTGATCCATGACGTGTGTGGTGAGACGTGCATGCTGGGAAACTGTGACCCTGACCTTTTGGGCGTACTAGATGATTGATTTGAGTGTTAGCTTTTTTGTGGGATAAGAGGAAATGTGACTTTGTGGTGGCTCAGACTCTGCTCAGGGTTAAACAGTTGAACTAATTGACAAAATATTTGTGTGGCAAGGTTAGGATCACTGGATGAGAATCAAACATGTATGATATGTTCATTTATGACATGAGCCAAATGAGTCAGAAAACCTACTGTCAAGAGAAATCAGAAAGTATTGACCTTTCACAAAGCTGGAGTAGTGTATAAAAAGATCAAACCAAACAGACATAACAATAGGAATGCTATTACCAAAAGCAAAATCCATAATTTAGAAATGGAAGAAAACCAGACAAGACGACGCCACCTAAGAGTGGGGTGAAACACACACACATACACACACAAAAAAATAAAACAGCCAGAGACAACTGCAGAAAGGAGTCGAAATCCTTCTCTTACAGTGAGGATCCCTCTTAAATTGTTTGTCAATGTCTTAAGCATATGTGTGTACAGTATGTATGATTTTCATTCCATACTAATTTTAACCATACAAAATATATTTATTGTTGTACAACTTGGTGAATATCAAGCACATACAATACATAAATACATCACATTAAATCCTCAAAATGTCACATTCTGTGATCAATGTATAATTTGTAATCTATGACTAAGCTGTTTGTACTACAGTACGCATCAAAGACTGATTGTACCTCTTTTTGAAGCATACTGTATTGAGTAGAGGCAGTTTCTTGTTTTAATAAATTTCATTACATCCTGTAGATTTATGGCTCATGAAGAGACTTCTCATGTTCTTGACAAAACCTAATCAGACTTACAGTTCATATAGTAACGTTGTTACTGGGTTGTTGTTCGATGGTTAATTCTTTAAGCTACACAGACAATTGGTGAAACCGAGCTAGAGTGTGACTGCATGTGATTAGTATTTGTGAAAGGTCAATACATCCATACAGGTTGCTTTCTTAAGCACTTTGGTCCCCAGCCTTTGTTTGAATTGTGCCCTGAAATGAAACTTTCCTCTATACTTAATGTTATAGAAAATGCAAATATAGATTTCAAATTCAATTCAGTCAGTTCATTTTTTTTTTTTGCATAGCGCTCATAACAATGGTCATTATCGCAAAGCAGCTTTACAGAATTGGACCTGATGAGCAAGACGAGGGTGATGCTGGCATGGAAAAACTCCCTGAGATGGCGATAGGAAGAGACCATTGAGAAGGAACCAGACTCAACAAGGAACACATCCTGATTTGGGTGATAACGGAAAGCAGGGATTGATCTGCAGTCCTACTGTGTGTTAGGAGGCTGGAAGTTCAATATAACAGGAGAGCTGTTTAAGTTTCGTTATTGGAGGCTCAGGTACAGACCCGTTTGTGAGAATTTCAGTCCTGAACTATTAAGTCACATATAAAAGTGATTTTTCACTTCTTTTCACCTGATTTTTCACTTTTTCAAGTCTTTGCAGCTTTAGGAATTTGCATTTAAATCAAGCACTTTGTGTTTAACTGGAATGATATTTGTCTGGCACAGCTATTAAGATAGTAACAGATTAAAGACAGCTATTAATGGCACATTTTGCTAGGAGAGGAGATGAGCTCCACTGTGAGGTCCTCACATGTGACAGTCTCCAGCTGGCGTTAGATGGGCATCTCTTTGCCAAGCGCTTCAGGCTGGCAGCCACCTCTCGTAGCTGTCGCTCTTTCTGCTTTAGTACCGTCGTTCATTCATGCCGTGAATTAATACATAGCCTACACAAAGGGTAATCCCTAACACACATCCTCCTGCTTAGGGGTTTTGTAGGAAATCATAGCATTGGCTATGAGCATTCAGCACTTGGCTTCTCTTGCATGTTCTACTCATCTATGCAAAACTTTACATAATTGTTGCAATTTAGTTTTTTATGATTATAATACTAAAATCAAGACACCCCACCACATTTTCTCCAACCACATGCTTTTTTCTTCCAACCCATGCTTTTTCTCCGTGCTTCTGGTTGCTGCATAGATCTTAGCTGTAAGATACTCTTGTCTGCCTGACTGACTTCAACTGTTGCCCATCCCACTGCAAATGAACATAATGAATTGCCTTGAGCATTCGCCACAGGTCGTTTTCCAGTCTGCCGGGCCTCCAGAAGTGAAAATGGGCTCGTCAGTATTCAGCGAGAAGAGTGGCTTGTCTGTGTCTGAGGGTTCCTGGGCTCCATGGATATGACTGCCGTTATTGCGGATGTTATGGACAGCTTGATTTGAGTCATAAACCATGGAGATAAGGCTAAAGGAACAGGAAAGATTTGAATGTGTTTTGTTGTGTTAAGCATAGCACTATGATATTTTTTTTAAAGGAAAAGGTTCTGTGATTGCTGTAGTCATTCTCACCGCTTAGATGGAATACCTTTTGAATATATGAGAAATCCTTGGTCTTTGGTGTCAACAGCAAATGAATTTTATTTGTATTTTTTTGCTTTGGGCTGATATAAGATGCGTCCTATCCGTCAGTGCTGTATTTGTGTGTTGCTTGGATATTTTGGGCCTTCTGCATGCAGGTCTACTGCGTAACAGCCTCATATATCAGTTTCATCTCTTGCGCCTCTCGCTTCATCATAACTTTGTACTTTTTCATTCGTCTTTTGTTGTGAACTGTGTTTTGTGTGGTTTTTTTTGGTCAATTTATGTTCTTTTTTTCCCACCCTCCTTTTCTCCGTCCCCACCTATGTATCTATTATTTACCCTCCCTGTCTCCCTTCACCTCCTCCCGTGATGTCCTCCCTCCACCCTTTGTGTACCCAAGACGTTGCCATCCCCACGTCTCCTGTCCCATCACTGACCAGTGCCACTACTGACCATCTAGACTCTGGGGAACGCTCTGGCTCTACCCCGTCACCCCCACGTGATCTCGTGGCTTCCCTCGTCTCCACACGCTTCATCAAACTCACCTGGAGGGTTCCGGCCGAGACGAATGGAGACAACCTCACCTATTCTGTCTTCTACAGCCTTGATGGCTCCAGCAGGTAAGAAATCAACACCACTGCATGATTTGATAGAGACCTGGGGAACGTCTTGTGTGGTAAATACTCAGCTGTGCAGTTTAAAGCTTTGATAACCCTCAACACATTGCAACACGGCATCTTTATTTCAGCAGCTAGAGCTAAGAACTGTATCCCGCTTATGCTCCTTGCTCTCGCTCTCTCTTGACAGGGAGCGTGTTGAGAACACCACAGCTCCAGGAGAACTGCAGGTCACCATTGACAACCTCATCCCTGACACTAAGTACACATTCAGGGTGTTGGCATCCAACAGAAACGGCCCGGGCGAAAGCTCCGCTCCTCTTACAGTGGCCACCCAGCCTGAAGGTAAGCCACAACCACACACATTCTGCCTTATAGCCTTTACCGCAAAGAGCAGAAACTTGGCCAAGACTTTCCGTCGTGCTGCCCCTTCCCTCAGGAACCAAACTGGACTTCTGTGTATTGAGTCCAAGTTTCTTTAAAACAAGCAGACCAGCAAACCATAACTAAATTAACGCAAATACATGGGTTTTACTGGTTTTTGGACTAAAGCGTTCTTTATTTGAGCTGTCATTTTTGGAGTGGCTCGGACTGCGTGTTCAACATTGCATGTTTCCACCATTATGATAAAAAATACTGTTTCAGAGAGCATTTCAAGTACAGAGCAATGACGAATCAGTCAAATGAGTAATCTTGGTGGTATCACATCTGAAGACAGAGGCTTTCCCTTCTCACTGATCCAGTGTTCTCGTTTCAGTCCTCAACTCTCACATATCCTTCTTGTGTCCGTGTGGGTTTCTTCTAGGTTCGCTGGTTTTCTTCCACCACCCAGAGAAAGATAGGTGACTCTAAATAATCCCAAGTATGAATGACACGTCTGTCCAATCAAGCGTGTAGTAGCGGATTTGCTTGAGCTCTGCTTGCAGTCTTGGCCATGAATGGCCAATCATCATTATTTGTTGTTTAGTAATTTCATTAAATGAAATGATTAATAACCTAATAAGCAAAGAATATTTTCATTGGTATTAAATTGTCTATTTATTCAAAGGGTGCTCTTGATCCTTCTTTTCTGAGAGAGTAATTATTTCCATTCTTTCATTTCTTCCATTACTGGAGAAATGGTCAGGGTAATTTTTTGATTAGGGCAACTTTTTTCCAAGTATTAAAATATTTACAACACAACACTCATGTCAGTTTGTCTGAAGTTATTTTTCATGTAAGTTCAATTGACAGCATTGGTTCTAGGATAGCACAAGCACACCGAGATCCTTCTATCCAGCTACTGTCTCACCAGATTTCCACAGTGATTATAAGTGGAAATCTGTGAACTATACATCAGTCACTGTGGAGTCTCAATGCTTCTTTGCATGTAAGTCTGTTATTAAAAGAAGCCTGCTGTTCTGGGAGGAAATGTCACTTCTCTTTCTCAGTACCCTGTAAGATTTTGGTATGAAGGAGAAACCATCAGTCAAACAAAAGCGATGAAAGGCAAAAGTCGAACTGCAACAAGTCAAAAGTTGAAGATGTGTGCTTTGTAGATCTGAAGTTAGCTCAGGATGTTCAAATTTAGTTTTTCGACTAACTCTTAGGATGAAGTTTGTTGTTTTACGATACAAGTGTTCTGTACCATAATGAAGACTCAAACACACAATACTCTTGATATTTTGAGACCCTACATTTCTGAAGAGCATACGTCTTTGTTTGGGGTTTCCAGTGCAGGTACCAGGACCTGCACCTAACCTTCAGGCTGTATCCATTACACCCAGTACTGTCACTTTGACCTGGGAGAGACCACCCACAGGGAACGGGGAGATCCAGACCTACAAGCTTTATTACAGTGAGAAAGGAAAGGATGTGGAACAGGTGAGACCAAGAAACCCAAGCTGAAGAAAGATGCAATTACTGTAGATAGGGCGAGACATGGTAGTGGTGCTAGAAAGCGTCTTGCTCAGGTGAAAAGTCCATTTTCAGATAAGATCATAGAACACTGTTTTGCATAATACTTCTGATCTCTCTTTATGTACTGTAGTGTCTGTCATTTTTTTTTTATTCAGATCTTATTTGTCATTCACATGAAACTTGGCCAATTTAGATTTCACATGAAAAGACACAAACCAGAAAAGGTTTATTATTCTAAAATGCTAAATGGTTAAAATATTGCAACATGAATTTGACATGGATACAGACACTACAGATTTATTTGGAGAACAAATCCTTAATTTTGCATGGAATGCTTTCATTTAGGCAACCATTATTACAGGTCAGAAGCTTACACCAATTTAGTAATTGCAAATAAATATGAATAATTTTCATTTTAAATTATTATAGTTTGAAGCGAGGTAATATAACGCTGAACAAATTGGCCATTTTTGGTTGGTGACTTGAAAGCAAGATTGGTCATTTCCATGTTGCATAAACTTTTGTAGCGTCTTTAGACGTTTTCTGTATTATATGTATTACATTAAAAAAACATATTAAATCAGCACCAATACTGTGTTTTGTCTTAACCTGTTTGACTTAACATAAAAAATATACAGGTTTCTAATTCGTTCTTTCTTTTTTTGTCTCAGTACATAGATGTTGTCGGCTTGTCTTACACAATGACGGGACTGAAGAAGTTCACAGAATACAGTTTCAGAGTCGTGGCTTATAACAAGCATGGATCTGGAGTATCTACTGATGACCTCAGTGTTCAGACCCTTTCTGATGGTAGTTGCATTGTCTTGTTACTTGATAATACACAAGCTTTTTTCAACAAATTAATTATTTTACTTTGAATATATCTTGAAAATAGTCATCTATGTTATTCTATGTTAGTACACCATTCAATATTATTTTATTGAATGGTGCCCAATGTGTCTCTTTGGGATGCGTCCGGTGTCTGGGGATGGTTTCACTCTACTATGATGACGGTTCTGGCCTCGACTGGTGTTGGCAGCTGTTTCTCTGAGGACATGACTTGGCTGCAATTGCTTGGTAGTTCAAGACTGGAATTTCCTACAAGTCTACCTGGACATTTTAACATCAATTAACATCAACTATTATAGCTGAACTGGCTGCCACCTATAACACAGTATAAATTCAGATCATTTCTTGCTATCTGTTTCACCCAAATGAGGATGGGTTCCCTGTTGAGTCTGGTTCCTCTCAAGGTTTCTTCCTATTATCAGGGAGTTTTCCTTGCCACTGTCGCCCTCGGCTTGCTCACCAGGGACTTTCTGACCATTCTGATTCATATAAATACACATTCACATTCCAGTACAATCCAATTCACATACAAACTTAAATAATTCTTTTGATTGTTTAAAGCTGCTTTGCGACAATGACAATTGTTAAACGCGCTATACAAATAAAATTTAATTGAATTGAATATTACACTGAAACAGTCAACCTTGGCATGTACAAGCAAGACAAGTTATTACAAGTTTTACTTATTTACTGCAATAAGGTTTTTATTTGATTTTACATCACTCCGGTTCGACCTGATGCTTTCCGATCACTGAGAGTTCTCCACCTCCAGGGGTGAAGGCGGAAATGATTGTTGTCATTACAGGACCTTAGGGAAGACATGGAGAGAGTGGCAGGTGGTGTTACACAGCTGTGAAAGGAATAATGCAGAGCATCTGAGAATTTCAAATTAGAGGGTGAAAATCTTTATCAGCTCGTAGCCTCGTACTCACTTACTCTTGGTTTCACAGTTTTTTCTTTCTCTTGTACCGAAAACCCAGAAGCAGCGATTTCACGCCAGCAGTGCAAATCTCCCCAGACAACATATTGCATGGGCTTAATTAAAAAAATTATAAATGGTGGAATCACAAATATAAATCACAAATCATATGCTTTGGAAAATCATGTCCTGACAGGGGATCAGTTTATTTGTAAATTTAGACAACATTCTGTAGATATAAACAATGTTACAATAATGCTGATTATTATTATTATTATTATTATTATTATTATTATTATTATTATTATACTGTAAAACTAACAGTGTTGTAATGGATGTTGCAGTACCCAGTGCCTCGCCTCAGAATATCTCTCTCGAAGTCCAGAACTCGAGGGTAAGTGCTACATTGTGTATCATATTATGAATTAAGAATTATGAGTTATGATTTTTTTGTGTGTGTGTATTTTGTTTTGAAACAGTATAGTTAGCTTTACCTTGTTTTACCTCTGTCTAATATATTGGGATGGTCTAGTGAACATCTCATTCTTGTAATGCAATCGGTTCTGTGTCTGGATCTGAGTGCTCCTTAATTTCCTCTCCGTAACAAAACTAATCCTCTCGCTTAGGCAAGGTATAATAATTGCTATGTTTTTTACTACAGATTTGGTCCTAAGAATTTATTTTATGCCATTATTTCGCTTTTTTAACTTAACCACTGATTGCATTTTAAACAGTAAAGGATTGTTACGCCTAATATTGACTATGTTTAGTGTAATATTGTTTATTGCTTTTAATAGTGGGTTTTTTTTAATATACAAGGGGTTGTTCAAGTCAAACCAGGACTTTTGATCATGTAGAATAACAGAACACAGTTGTGAAAGTAAAAGCTACCTTAATTTCTCTATATAATACCCTGATACTCTAATGCACTTATTGCAGTGTTTCATTAGTACTTGGATATGTAAAACATTGTGAAGGTAAAAAAATTCTCAGTAGTTCTCAGAGCCATGATCAGACTGTCTGCTACACATTTAAAAATACTGGCCCCCCAGGAACTCCTTAAATGGCTCAAAAATGTGGAAACGGTTTGAAGTGAGATCAGGACTTTATGGGAGATGTGGCAGTAACTCCCAGCTGAGTTCCTGTAATGTGTAAGTGGTGTTAGTGAATGATTGAGTGCACAGTGCCCACAGACAGATTTGTATTTTCTGCACGTTAGCAACAAGTTACAGTATCCGTAGATTTTCAAGGATCAGTCATTCTTCTTACCTAACGTCTCATCACTGTACTGTGCTTGCAGTCTTCTGTAAGTATCAATCAGTGTTAGGCCTTTCACTAGAAATGTCATCAGAAGTACAGATTTTTTGTTTAAAAGTTTTTGCTTTATATCATGTCTTGTATCATAGTATCATGCTTAAGACTTTAGTATTGTATTCCGTACTGTATCTTGTGAAATGTGCACTGAAGCACAGTATTGTTTTCTCATTAGCAAGCAAACCTGAACTTAATCATTCAGAAAAGGTTTTAATAAGAGACTAGAAACTTTGTGTTGTCTGTTGGTATCCAGCCTTCCAAAACATTTTAATGAATGCTTTGATGACTACATTTCCATTTTTTAATTCCATATTGTTTGCATCATCCAACTTGTAAATGTGAGACAAGCAAAGTCCAAAGCTATGAGTGTAGGCATCGTCTATAAGCACATAAATCATCTCAGGAACAGCTTGCCACTTGAAATGGGAGAAAAAAAATGAAGAGGAATGTTTCTCATACTTAAGCTTTCACAAACAATGAGTTTTATCATGCTTTATTTCTAATCGCGGTTATTTTCTGTTTTTCTCTGTTTTGTGCCACAGAGCATTATGGTACGATGGCAGCCTCCTCCTCCCGGCACTCAGAATGGCGAGCTGACAGGTTATAAAATCCGCTACAGGAAGGCTGGAAGGAAAGGAGATGCATCTGAGCTTATTACCAGTCAACTCTTTCAGCTTATTGATGGTATTCAAATACATGCATGCTTTTGCATTATTGCTTCTAAAAAATTTTCCTTGCTCAAATGAATCAAATAGTTCTAATCAGATGTTGATCCATTGGTACTGTACATCACTGGTTCTCAACTTCATTCCTGGAGTACCACTGGCCTGCATATTTTAGTGTTTCTAACTATCTGCTCTATCACACCCAATTCAATTAAGAAATATCTGTTAATTAGTTGATTACTTAAGCATGATGATCGAGCATGATGTGCGCTGAGAAAGCACTAAAACGTGCAGGACTGTGGCTCTCCAGGACTGGAGTTGAGAACCGCAGCTGTGCATAATCAGGCATGTAACTACTTTGTAAATATTATCTTTCATTTTTGGTGTTTTGGATGAAATGTTGAAATGTTGCTTAGTGAAATTGTACTGCTACTACAATCAGTATAAAGTAGAATAAGTAAAACAAAAAAGCGAAATCGTTCTGCTGAACTGATCATGTCTTGCTGTAGGCTTGGAAAGAGGAACCGAGTATTCATTCCGGCTCTCGGCCACCACCGTGAACGGCAGCGGCCCGGCAACCGAGTGGATCCCAGCCGAGACGTTTGAGAGCGATTTGGACGGTAAAAAATGTTAAATGGTTTTTTGTTACACATCTGCAAAGATTTTGCTGAAACTTTTGCTCTTCTTCTTGAGGGTCCGTACATGACGTATGTTCCCCTAGATCAGTGGTTCTCAAACTTTTTCTGTCATTCCCCACTTAAGGGGGTGAGCGAATTTTCAAGCCCCACTTGTCAACAAAATAATAACGAAATCGGCCAAGTTTACTGTTTATTGAAATATCAATTCCTAAACCAATACGATCAAACACCACCAAGTTAAAAAAAGATAAAATACACGTGCAATTGTTATAAAAGGCTTACGTTGTCACTTATCTTTGCATAATTGACCCCATGTTTATTAGCTGCTCAGCAATCGTTTGTAGTTTTTTTTGCACTGGCCAATTCTGTATGTAACTTTGAATGAAGCCATTTGTGCTTTGCTGTCCACTGATTCAGATTTTACCATGCGATTCTCCTGCTGTCTGTATTCTGCCAGCTTTCTTTCAAAGATGTCCAGTGGTTTATTAACGTGACTGGAGTGTGTTGTCTCTAAGTGTCTTCCTAATTTGTTGGGTCTCATGCGGTCTGCTGCCAGCGGTTTAAGACACAAAACACACACGTGTCTCTCTTCTGCCCCCACCATCCCCACCATGAATCCAAGCTCAACATAGGCTTCATTAGTCGTGGGTGATATAACCAAAATCTTCTATCACGGTAGAAGCAATTTTCTACCTCGATAACGATATATATCACAATATAGCAATTTGTATCTGAAAATGCATAAATAAAAATTCAAACACAAAGAAACTGTTTTACATAATGTAATTTTATATGTAATTTTATTTAAACTGTGAATTGCTGGGGTTTGCCGCATTTTTTTACTTTGGCCATATTCGATTTGTATTTCAGATGATAGAAAAAGTTTGATGTGTTTCCACCACTTGTTAAAACAGTGCACTTGCGTACCTTCCAAATCACGTTCATCTCGTGCGTATCACTTTTCTTATTCCCAAACTAATTCCACAACACAGACGATGCAGCTTTTTTCTTTACAATCTCCTCTTTGTTGGTTTCGTCACATGTAAGCAAACTCACTGCTACTGCAGCGTCTTCTTCCATTGTCGAAGTGTATGTGAAGCCAAACACATCAAAAGTGGGACGAAACCGCGGCACCCAATTGAACCAAATATCTGCACAAATACAGCGCAGCTCGACTATCTGGATAGCGCAGTGATGATCTGGTTTATTTGCGCAGCCCGGTGGATCGCGCAGCGCCGCTCGAGTCACAAACCTGCGCGACTCACTGTGTTTTATTTAAAAACAATTTATTTAAAATGTCAGGACTGTTTAATATTGTTTCCGCCTTGCCATGCCTGTTTTGTACGTGTGCATCCCAGCGGGGTAAAATGTAATTTGATGGTCGGCGCGGTTTATTTCTGTCAGAGTCGAGCAGCACTGCCCAGTGGCTCGCGCAGGTTTGTGATTCGAGCAGCGCTGCTCAAGTTGGCCCGAAGTTAAACCATTATTGTTCCACTATGGTTCCACTTTTTCTCCCGGCCCACAACTGATGTTATTTTAAATTTCCTTGTATTAATGATCCATTTGTGTGTGATTGTTTAGTTTTGAGCGTACGCTCTTCCTTATCAATAAAGAAAAGCATGAATTAGAATAGGTACATTCCTGTTTTTCCTCCCGTTCATTTCGCCCCACCTGTCATGTCTGTATTCCCCACTAGTGGGGCGCGCCCCACACTTTGAGAACCACTGCCCTAGATACAGGTGTAATTTTATTGATTACTGTATTGGTTTGCTCATGTCTGACATATAAGTGAGTACAAGTTTATTAAACACAGATCAAATAGAGGCACACAGGTAGACTTCAGCTCATCAATACTGAAAGACATGTTGAATAATTTAGTGCTCAGGAGTACATAAGGCTAAGACCTAAGGTCCTGACTGATTCTGACAGCAAGTCTCATCTGTAATTGCCTATAAGGCTACGCATAGGTAATGTGATGTGTTGAAGGGAAAAGCTTAGTATTTTTATGGGTTAAATGTTGTGCATTTATAATTCTGTGTGAAGTTTTAGGATTTATCATGTGGCTCATTTCTGATACAGAGCTGTCATTTCCAACAAGATTCACATAGCACACCATACCTCTACAGTTTTTTTTATGGTAAAATAAAACTTAATAGGCCAATAATGTAGTAATGAGGTATTCTTCTTGTATTATTTGTTATGCATTATTAACTATATATATAATGCATAACAAATAATACAAGACGAATACCTCATTCCTATATAATTTGATGGGCATTTAAGCTAAACTGGGACTTCTCATGAATGAAGGCGCTTGACATTTATAGAGGATTTCAAGCACAGTACGGTGATGAGCCACAGTAAAACAGTGAATGATACAAATGTTTTACAAAAGCCTGTGTGTCCATGAATGGCAATCTTGGCCGAGGTGGCTCAGAGCCCACTGCAGTCATTCCTGTGGACATTTACTGAGTGGAACGCCTGAAACTTGAAAAATAGACAAATAACTTGTCACCAACTTGCAGAAGAGATACATATGTCTATATTGAGAAACCATTGTACCTTAATGGTATCCAAGCACCAATGAAGCATTAGTGTAGCATAAGTGCTTTAGTGTAGCAGGGGATTATATAGAGAAATAAAGGGAGTTTTTACTGCCATATCTGTGTCCCGGTTTGGCTTGAATGCTTCTCATATATAAATTAATAATGATGCTTATAAGTTCCTATACTTAAGTTCTATAAGTTCCTAATTTTCTTATGTATGTTCTTCAACAAGATTTTTATAGTTATTATATTTGCAAACATTATAGCCACTTAGAGCACCTAATTTCAAATATTAATCACCATTTTCCATTCACAATAAGACATTTGGATTAAGGCTGGTATAGATGAAAGGGCCATCTCATTTGCTCAGTAAGTTAATTTTCTCTTGGCATAGCGTAGATGCAGCTCACAGACATAGCTCATATTCTTTAACATCCAGTATCTATAAACAAGCTCAGAGTGAGATCTGGCCATGCCAAAGCAGCTGAGCAACAGCTAGATCTTCACACTTGGATTTTCAACACCCTCTTCTCAATGGCTCTCCAGACCCCCTAATCAACCCATTAATTCTTGAGGCAAGAGCCAGATGGGCCTATACGCAATAGTATAGCAAAAAATAATGCTCCACAAATTCTCTTTCTCGTGTCAGAGGACATGTCAATGTTGACATCTTCGGTGAAAGGATAAGGTGGAGTACTGTAATATTTTTCTAAGGGTGAACTGTGGGACCAGCAATCAGGTCAGCTTGTGTTCTCTCCTCAACAAATTTATCATGAGTGGATGACAGTAAGGTTAAGTCGATGTGCTAGCTTGCTTGCCAGCCACATCCAGTGCTGTCTTTTGTGACTTTGGACATGTAAAAGTGAGTGAAAAACAGCTATTTATTATGTTTTATAACCACAGACAGACAACAGTCTTTTTATAAACTTATATATCATGCAGGCACATGCGTTTATATTCATCATGCATTCGTCATGTGCATGAAGTGAAATCCGTGCTTTCCAGCAGCAAACCTCTTTGGAAATCAGTCTATTTAATTTATGGATGTAATGGCACTCTTCTTAGGTCCACTTAAAAAATCCTTAACAAGACAGAGTTCACAGTCTACAAAAGCTCTGAGACAATATGATGTCTGTTCCGGTGCGCAGTAAACACCATGTAGCGTTATTCTCTCCCAGCGTCTTCCCAGGGTTGCCTTTAAACAAAGTCAGCTGTCACCGGGATTCCCCATGCGAATTTGGAGGCTCAGTCTCACAAGAGTATAATGCAGAACCAAAACACCAAGCCTAAGGTGTATAAGATTCCCTTTGTCAGACTTACGAACGAATCCAACTTACAAACACGCTCCTGGAATTGGGCTCAATTGAACGCTGAAAGTGTGAAATCAGTAAACTATCCTGTACTATGTAGCATACAAGGCAGTATGGATTCACATCTCTCTGTTATCATTTCTCAATATCATACCCGTTTAGAATTAGCATTTTACATTTCAAAATGTACAAAAGGAAATCACAGGGAGTCTGTTTGAATGACCTGATGCAGCTCATGAAATGATTAATAGTGTTATCTGTAATTAACATGTACTGTGAATGGGAAATTTACATTGTATTGGGAGTACTGGAGTCAGGGATGGATGTTTGGGTTTAAATGCAGAGAGCAGTCCTTTTCTGAGGTTAATGTAGTAGACCATGTGGCTGATCTTGTAATAGACTGATTTTATAGAAAGAGTGCATGTACAAGGTGTTTAATCAGCCAGGCTATAAATGGGGTGAATTTTGGTCACAAAGAATTCTACAGCCTAGCCGAACAGATGGACCAGATGCTGAGCAATTTCTTTTTTTTATACAGGATATTGGAAGAAGTAAATGCAAATGTAAATATAAGTAGACTGCCAATATGTATTGGTTTTGACCCTACACTGAGAGTTAATGCAGTTGTTGGGTCAACTTGAGACACCTCAGCTGCAGGTGACTGCACACCATAATCCCATACTGACTTCTAACGTGTTCCAATCCAGAGTCTCAGGTACCTGGAAGGCCCAGTTCGCTGCAGGTGCGCCCGCTGGTGAATAGCATCGTGGTGAGCTGGACACCTCCAGAAAACCAGGACATTGTAGTGAGAGGTTACAGCATCGGCTATGGTATAGGCAGCCCGCACTCACAGACAATCAAAGTGGACTACAAACAACGTTACTACAGCATTGAAAACCTGGGTGAGATCCTTACATTCAAACTGCACTGGAGATCATTTTTCTAAATACAGTGATAATCTGGTAAAAAGGCACATTTTCAAACATCACCTTTTAAGTAATGGTTTTTTTTCAATGGAGGAATTGAATAATTAAAGATAAGTGTCTGTTGCGGGACAGTGATTGATGTACTGATCTCCCTCTCTAGACCCAAGCTCACACTATGTGATTACGCTGAAGGCTTTCAACAACATGGGTGAAGGAATACCTCTGTACGAGAGCGCCATCACCAGGCCTCAATCAGGTATACATGCTCATCAATATTAGTTGGGGATAATTTGGCTCATGACTAATGTTTCATTAATGCTGGGAAAAAAAAGGCAGGTGTTTATTTCTATTAAATTGTTTCGTGAAACCTGCATCTGAAAATCACTGCCATAAGGCTAAGTTGAGTTTTGGGACACATTCTATTTTTTGCACCTTTCTGCATAAGTGCTTTTTCTTATCCACATTGTGGTGTAATGCATGTCTATATACAGCTCAGAGTGTAGAAAGACCAGCCTACCGTCCAGTGTTTATAAAGGTCTGGTGGGACTCATGTGATGTCTTGGATTGTTAAACCTACATTGGAAATTCTACTGTGCACTTTTAACCACATACAAAAAAAGAGAGGTCTGTCTCCTTCATTTGGTGTTTGGTCAGAGTAAAACATGTTTGTAGGGGTGCCAAAACATTTAGATTCTGGTTTATAGTAGAAATGCTCTTAATGTTCTGCCTATAGAGTTGGAACCGTAGCAATTCCCCTACATGTCAGATGGTTTGAAGTGTGCCAGCCGATTTAGAGAAGAGCACCAAAGAGGAAGAAACAGAGTGCACTCTTGCAGGAACCCTGCTGACCTGTCATGACTCTAATATCAGCTTGCTTCAAAAGTTTTGGAAATTCTTTAGGGACAGAGCATAGAACATCAGCACACCCTGACCTAGAAATGAACAGCTAGCTGGGAGACAAACCCGGGTTTTAAATGTTTATGGCGTTTATGCATCTGATGCATGCGATGATACGATAAGAACCATATCCAGAAATACAATACAACTACAACTTTTATTATGAGGCATAATCTTTTGTCCTCACAAAATATACAGTATCATAAACTACATGGAGAAGCACTACAGAGATTTTTTTTTTCATTTCCAGTTATGTTGTCGAATGATATAATTGCTTTCAACTGTTGTACTGCTGTGAAAAGGAGAAGAAAAATATTTTCCTCCTCTAATATCTCTTTTTCTCTTTGCCTTCCTGACGTTGCATTCCTCCCCACCTCATTTCCATGCCACCCTGCTTCCAATCCCGCTTCTTCCATTTTTATGTTGCTGATGCTTTTTGTAATCCATTGCTTGTTCCATGATTTATTAATACCATACCGTGTTTGCTGCTGCCAGATCCCATAGAGCCAGATATTGATTTATTTAAAATGTATCATCATACCCCTCATACCCCAGCACCCGAGCCTTCCCCCATGCTTCCCCCAGTGGGCGTGCAGGCCTCCGTCATCAGCCACGATGCCATTAAAGTCTCCTGGGCTGATAACTCTCTGTCCAAGAACCAGAAGATCACCGATTCCAGATACTACACAGTCCGCTGGAAGACCAACATTCCAGCCAACACCAAATATAAGGTACTACACTGTGGACACATAGGGAAGGAATTTAATTAATTGTGGTCATTGGCAGTGGTTTGTAAAATGTAATAATATTACATCATAAATTAGTTGTGCTTAAGCATACAGTAAGTGTGCCAGCTTGCTGTTGTTTATTTCAAAGCCTTACAGTGCCCCCAAGTGGGCAACTTTAAACAATAAATCTGTTAAGCTAAAGGATGTGTCATTGAATAGTCATGACATTAATGATTTTAGATAACTTAGCATAGCCCAGGGTCATGTTCGCTTATTGTGTATTTTGGTCATGTGTACAGGTTGCCAACAGCACCACTCTAACATACACGGTAACAAACCTGAAGCCCAACACACTGTACGAGTTCTCCGTCATGGTGACCAAGGGCCGGCGCAGCAGCACGTGGAGTATGACTGCTCACGGGACCACCCTGGAGACGCGTAAGAGCTTCGTCTAGGAATCACATATCTGTTGATTCTCAACCTGCTGAATATACAGAATACAAACTCACTTAAACACCCTGTACAGATGACAGCAGACATTTAAAGTCACCTTGACAATAATTACTTAGGTCAGTGGTGGCGGCTCATGTGATTGAAGCTCTGAGATGCTGATCGGAGAGTTGGGATAACAGAAAACGTAATAATTCACAAAAAGTATGATTCTTTAAAATGAGTCCATTTTTTAAATCTATAAGTGGATTGGGTTATAAATGTAGAGGTAGGTGATGCATATTTCATTACAGTTGAATTAAAAACTTCTCACATTTGCACTTTGTCCAGTTGAGATAAATGCAAAAGAGAAACATGTTTTTTTCCTTCAGATTGCTTTTGTTGTTATACAAAATTATAATTTCATGATCTGTGTTTCACTGCAAAACATGATAAATCCTTTTTTTTTTTTTTTTTTTTTAACTTTAACTCTATCTGGAAAATTTTTTTTTATTAAGTTGTCTATTACCAACGTTTTTTTGGCAAATCTTGATTATCCTATACTGTATGATAAACTTTGAACCTGTTTTTGAACATGAATTTGTGAGTTATGAGCATTTCATAGCAAAACATGACAAATCAAAAACAAAATCCCATTTTTCCTCCTGCCATATAATAAGTAAAGACTAAAATAGTTGTTATGAATCACTTATATGAACATTTTTATAATTATAAATTGGGAGATGGATTTGTAGTCTTTTGCAAAATGATACACAATTCACACTAATATGATGAAAACAGTTATGACAAAAATGTTGGTTTATGTTTTTTACTGTAACCTTTGTTACTCTTGCAACTACCATGTTTTCATCTCATTAGGCAGTAAAAGCACAATATATAATCAACATGAATAATAAATAACCTGTAGTATGAAGGCTAGGTCTCAGAGTTGTTTATTTACAGATTTGTCTCCTCAGTTCCTACATCTGCACCTAAAGACGTGACATTGGTGAGTAAAGAGGGTCGTCCACGCACCATCAACATCAACTGGCAGCCACCAGCTGAGGCCAATGGAAAAATCACAGGTAGCTCAATACTGCAAGAACTAAATTCAGCACAGCTTTAACACATACACAAAAAAAAATCACTTGCTGATTTGATTTTGTCCTCCACCTCTACCTTTTGTACTCTAGGCTACATAATTTACTACAGTACTGACGTGAATGCAGAGGTACATGACTGGGTTGTTGAGCCGGTGATGGGGAACAGACTGACCCACCAGATCCAGGAGTTAACCCTAGACACCATGTATTACTTTAAGATCCAAGCACGCAACTCGAAAGGCATGGGGCCACTTTCTGACACCGTGCACTTCCGCACACCCAAGGGTATAACAGGACTTGAATTCTGAAATGGTCAAAACAAAATTCATGTTGTGGATTAACCGTGTCATAAAATGAATTTAAGTCTGTCTGCATTAATCACATTCTTATTTTCTCACTTCTGGGATTTGTGTGCTTCTTCCAGCTGAGCCATCTGACAAAATGTCAAGTGATCAAGGTAAATGTCTGACCTTCTTCATCTTTATTTCTCTTATGTTGGTCTGTTCTTTCTGCTCTTATAAGAATTTACACACTCAATTTGCTCCTAACTGTTTTACCCTGTTGTCAGTAGGCATTCCAGGGAAGCCAGGTGGACGTTCTCCCCTGCCAGATCAGGAACTTGGATCACCCTTAGGTAAAGCTACACACACTGATGCGTATAACTCTCTCTCTCTCTATCTTTCTCTCTCTCTCACACACATGTCCTCTCACCTATGATCTCTCCCTCTCTCATAGATAAGCCAGGAATCACAGGCAGACAGGACAACCACATGCTGGTGATCATCATCATTGTGTCTGTAGGAGTGTTCACCATCATCACTGTGGTAGTGGGTGCAGTCCTGTGTACACGCCACTCTAACTCTCATCAGAAAAAGTAAGGGTTCACACCTCTCTTCTCAACAGGTAAACATGAGATATAGACATAACATTAAAACTACAGAGGCTTTTGGTTTCCCTTGTGTACCTGGGTGACTCTGGTCCCTCATGGCATGGCTTCACAGGACCGCTGTGGTGTCTGGCACCAGAATATTGGCAGCAGTTGATTTGGGTGTTGTAGGTTGTTGGGTGGAGCATCTGTAGTGCATCCTATGGGTGCTCAGTCGGATAGGGCTCTGGAGAGATGCCCTGTGCATGGTGGGCTCTGGCGCCTTTCTATCATGGCCAGCATTTAACTTTTTTCCAGCAATTTGTGCTACATTGACTTTTCTGTGGGGTCAGAATGCACAGACTGGCCTTTGGCCCCCACGGGCATGGGCGAGCCTCATGGTGCAATCTGGTGGTGGTGTTGATGTTATAGCTTATTGGTGTATACAAAACACTTCAGTGTAAATTTGATGTAATAATTTCATGATCGCTTGTTTCTTTCATTTCTGTAGGAAGCGGGCTGCCAGTAAGTCCAGTATCGCCTCTCACAAGTATAAAAGCACCTCAAAAGACCTGAAGCCTCCGGACTTGTGGATCCACCATGAGCGGCTGGAGATGAAGTCTATAGATAAATCACCTGAGCCCAATGTGTTGATGACTGAGACACCCATCCCCCGCAGCACACACGAGCCGTCCAATAGTGAGGCTGCGCACCAAAGACAAAACGCCTACCGAGGTATCACGTCCAATCTAGAGAAAAGGAGGAAATGTTCGTGAGGAGCATAGAGCAGAATGAGAAAACAGTTGACAATTATCTTAATTGCATCACTTGTGGTGGAGTCATTCCTGTTCTACTTGTTCTTTCCGCCTACAAGAATTTGGTTGGCACTTTTGCCATCAGATATTTTATTACTTCACAGTGGATATGGAATGAAAGGTCGCCCTTTCAAAGATGAATGTTAGAAAGTGATTTATTAATTATTTAGGGTATATCTCGTTTCCTGAGTGCATGAATGAATATAATATATAGTGCTGTGAAAAATTATCCGCCCCATTTTTTGCATGTGTCACGATTAAATAATTTAGATCATCAAGCAAATTTTAATATTGCACAAAAATAACCAGAAATACAAAATGACCACTTTTTGGAAAGCTGAGTTAAATTTCACTTGCCACACCCAGGCCTGATTACTGCCAGATCTGTTGAATCAAGAAATCACATAAATAGAACCTGACAAAGTGAAGCAGACTAAAAGATCTCATGTGTGTGAAGGTTGTGTAAAAGCAGTGTTTCGACCGTGTGTTTTACAGATCATGAGGTTGAGGAGACAGTGTCTACACTAGCAGGAAGAAGGGGAGTGAGACCCAAAATAATGATGCCCTTCGACTCTCAGCCTCCACAACGTAAGCTCAGAGAAAATATATCTCTTCTGATCTGAGTAAATTTAAGGTCTAAACTGAGTGTTGCTGCCAGTCCTTGGCCTTTTGCATTTAGAGGATATAAACTCTGTCCCCTCAGGCACTGATTTGTCATTCGTCTTTCATTTAACCAGCGTGTGGAGCTCGTCATTGTGCTGTTTATATGTCCCAACTTGTGTTGTTGACGCATATCATTTGCCTTGCACATTCTCAGCTGTTATTAGCGCACATCCCATCCATACTCTAGACCACCTTCATCATCACCATCATCATCACTATCACCCTCCACCGCGTGGTTACCTTCATCACCAGATCAGCCTGAGGGCTCCTGCTACACCCTCGTCCTCTGGCCCTTATTTAGACAGACCTTCTTCTTCAGGTGAGGCGCCTGTATGTGTGAGCCTGTGTGTGAAAAATTCGGAGGTAAACATAGTTGCATAGTTTTTTTTAGTCCCTTTTCTAATGTGGAAACTCTTTGTTGTACAGATCTACAATTAAGTTTGAAAGATTTTTATACGGTAGATAAATTACCAAAGAGTGCTTAAGTGTTCCAGATTTATGTTTACTCAAACACTTATTGAACAAAATACTACAGAAATCGTTTAATATTTTGTAAGGCTTGCTAACAATATATATATATATATATATATATATATATATATATATATATATAAAAAACACTCCAGTATCAGTAAAATAACAGCATATTTATTTTTAATCTGTTAAAATATAAGACAGCAGAAGTAGATATGTATATGTTTAGCCTTAATCAATAATTCTATTTCTTTAATCGAGATTTCATAATGGAATATTTAACATCATGTATTAATTAATATAAACTGAATTTAATGATAATTTCCCAAATTTCAAACGTTATATCAAATGTATAGAGACTAATTTAAGAAAAGAGCATAGAAAGCTGATTTTCAATTATAAAAAAAATAAACTAGTAAATAGAGAATGATGCAAAATTCAACCATAAAAATAACATTCTACACTAACATTTAGTTAGCTACACTGCCTGGCAAAAACAGTAATATTTTCTTCGACTGCCTTTAGCTTTGATTACTGTGCGCAAATTGGTGGCCAGTTCATGTGTGAAAATAATTCTTCATGCTCCTCATATGATTCCTCATACTCTTTCACAATTTGAGTCCTGGACAAATCCCATAAATGTGATAACCTGGTCATTCAGTCCATTCAGGTCATCATCTGATTTCATTTTATTGCCCCATACCACTGCTGAGCCTAGATCATAACACTGCCTCCAGAGGCTTGTGCAGTGGCCAATATGCATGAGGGCTGCATCATTTCATCCGCCTCTTTTCTCACCCTAATGCCCCTATCTCTCTGGAATGGGGTAAATCTGGACTCATCAGATCACATGACTTTTTTCCATTGCTCCAAAGTTTAATCTTTATGCTCTCTAGCAAGCTGAAGCTTTTTTTCTGATGAGTCTCACTAACAAGTGGTTTTCTTATGACCACACAGCTGTTAAGTCCCAATCCTGGGAGTTCTCACCACATGGTATGCATATGGGAATGCTCTTACTTTCACTGTTAAACAAAGATGCAACTTCACTGTGTTTAGGTGATCACCGATCCACAATGTTCACAGTTCAGCATTATACTTCTAGGTTTTAATAATGTATTTAACAGATGTTACCCAAATTCCAGTGTGTTCTTTGCTTGATGCAGGCCCTTCTAAAACAGCGAAATTTTTAGGGTGTGCCAGTGTGTTTCCTATTGGCAGATTAAACAGGGTGACGTTGGTTTGTAATTTGTATCAATTCCCTTTTAATAATTAATCGTAATTTTTTTCATGATCTGTTTTCTGTTTACATACTCACTTGGCTTAAAGAGTAATAACATGCATCATGACTAGCCAGTGACACCCTACTGGACATCTCTCTCTGTGCATTTAGAATCTGTAAGGACTCAGCCTTCCACCACCGAGCTGCCGGTGGCCCCCAGCACAGCCGAACTGCAGCACACAGAGGTTCTGATTAAAGAGGACGAGCCGCACTGCTATAAACCTCCTACAGCCCACGTCCACCCCACACACCCCATGAAGAGCTTCACCGTACCCACTGTCACTGTGTCAACCCACAGCCCATCCAGTTCTGCCCTGCCCTGCACCGTGCTCATGCCCCCACCAGGTCTGCCCAGACACACACATACACAACAGCTGATCTCATCCATTTGATCTTTCATGATTGGACTCGACAGAATCACTTTATTTCGCCTGTCTGTTTCAGTTCCCAGTGTGAAGACGGCATGTATCGGCACCCTGAACAGAGTTCGTGGCCCTGTGGCCGTCACCGTTCCCTGTGCTCCTGACCAATCAGAAACCAGCAAGATGCTGCCACATAAAGAGTTTGTAAGTTGATCATTCTGATCCTGCTCACTTTCCCCACTGGATAAAACACTTTATTGTATTTTACCGAATGCTGAATAATTTCTAAAACTTTTTGCCCCTCGTTTCTTTTTTTACATGGTTTTGCTGCTTGGCTTAATTTTATTTACTAAACCCATTCTAAATCACTCGATTTATATAAATAATGAATAATGGCATTTTCATTTTTTTTTTATATCAAATCCATTCCATCGACATTCAATGCTTTGCCCAAATGTGTGTCTGTGTATGTATTTGTATTTTCTTTTTTTCCTCAGTTCCACTGATACATGTCTTCAGGTTCCCTCTTCCCATTCCTGTCCTTTCTACCTGTTCTCGTATCTACCTCCATCATCCTTTATCACATGCTCTGTGTCTCACTTCCTCGTTTCCTCTCACGCTGCATCCTTTGCTGCGGCCATAACTCTAACCCGAACGCTCCCCTGCATGCGTCTCTCTAAGGCCTACAGGACAGATGAGCTGTCAGAGGAGATGGCACATCTGGAGGGCTTGATGAAAGACCTGAACGCCATCACAACGGCCTGAACGCATTAACCGCCATCCACAGAGGACAAACAAACTCTGCGAAAAGACTCAAGGTTTCAAGAGGGAGGAACCAACCACACATTATTTTCTCACTGAGGAATGAGAGGATGAGCTTCAGATGTTTTGTTCTGCAATTCACCTGGTCAGGAGGTTAGGTCTGGTGTCTCACAATGCAGTGAGAAATCAAATACTCTGAGGAAACTGGGCATTATTAAAATTGTAGTTCTGTGACTTCATAGTGGTATTTTTTTTTTTATGTATATATTATTTTTGATCCTTTACATTTTATGTTGTCTATACACGCCGTTTGAAAGGTGTGGATTTATACAGACTCCATTTAAAGTCACCATACCGTTTACATTTTCTTACACAGAAAAGAGAACGTGCTTGTTTATATGAGTATGGATGTTGCGTTTGGTTTAAAATGGTTGTATTGTTTAAACGATAAATTGAAGAATGAAAATGTTCCTTGGACTAAAGAGACGATGCTGTGTGTTCTTTCCAAGGGAAGGTTGTAGCATGAAATTCTAAATATGCATTATAACATATTACAAGTAAGGTGATACATTGCATACAGGATACTGATGTGTACATTAGGATGTAAAGGCTATTTTTGCTAATTAAAAAAAAATAAACCTGAAACATTGCATCAAGTCTATAGTGCTGTATTTTACATGGTGGATACGACACAGACGGACCTTGAGTTTTCACAAGTGTGTCACCTTTAACACCTCCTCTGCTCACTGTGTGTCTGTGTGAGCTGGAAGCACCGCAAACTGAATGATGTCAATCGGTTTATCTGAGCTTGAAGCGCTTCAGTGACTTGAAAATTTAAATAACTTTTTACATTTCCAAAAGACAATTTTTATATTGTTTTTTTTTTTTAAAACAAAAGGAAAGTATGCTGATTTGTACCATGTGATGTACAAGGATTTGTTTCCCCTCCCAGTTTTCTGTTCCATATGATCTTTTTAATGCCAGACTTCCATTTCCATGTACTTGTTTCTTGCAAATGAATGTTAATATAATGGTAAGAAATTATGCTAATGAATAGTGTTTGTGTGTTTGCAAAAGTTTGGGATGGAGATGCTGAACTGTTCCAAGGTTTGCGGAACAGTCGAAACTTCATTTGCACATTTTCTATGGGGTTTAAAAGAGAAACACAGATGTCATGTATTTAAAAAAAAAAGGAAGAAAAAAAAAAACACACATACAGAACCTATTTTCTGTAATTCAACCTTGAATTCAAGCTCACATTTTCTTATTTTTGCTGTTGTACAATGATGTTGACAGTCCAGTGGAAAATTCTGTTTATATATATATATATATATATATATATATAAAAAAAAGTCATTTCACCTTTACTTGTTTTGTTCCTTTCTCAGAACATGACTGTGTACATGTATTTGTTCTAACAATCGAACACTTTGATGAAGAGGCATTAAAAAGTATTTTTTTATTATTATTTGTGTATCTTGGGGTGGGGGAAAATACACAAAATACACAAGTTTATCAATTTCACAAAATCCTTTACGGTTAAATTTATTTTATTTATTCCTTCCTTAAAGTGCAAAAAACCTCTAAGCATTTCTGTTTAGAAAATTTCGACATGCTAAAACATGCTAAGATTTTTTTTTCTGAGAAGCAAAATCAAACTCAAAAGACCATAATTAATCAACATTAGATTTTTTTTTTATATATATATGTCCTTTGATATATTTACAGATAAGGAGTAAATCAGTGACTAGCATTTGGATATTTAACCTTCATCTTTAACAAGTCAGCAGTATTCAAAAATCTTACATTTTGACTCTGTTGTCTAATTAGCTAGCTACATGAAATACCGTTAAACTTTACAACGCTGGTGTTGTTGCAGACTAATTCATTCATTTGGACATTTGACACTGGAATGAACATAACATTTGGCCTTCCAGAAATGAATGGCACTTTAATAGCACAGAATGTGGTAATTTAATCAACACCATAAGGCTGAAATTGCTAGGAACTGTTTGGATGTGTTTATAAATGATGCTGCAATCATTATTGTATTTTAACGCGTATAAGGAAAAAAAACTTTTGTTCGTTGTTATTCTGTGATACGGACACTGATTCTGTTGTACCTTCACCCTCACTTCACCCTTAATTTAGTCTCCAGCAAAAACAAAATATATATATCTCACAACAAACATTCAAATTGAAAGCATACATACAAATATACAGACACGTTACTGAGTGCTGTACCTTCATCCCCTCAGCTTTACACAGAACTTTGTGAAGTGTTTTCTCTGCAGTCCAAAGGACAAAGCATTACGGGGGAGCTGCACAGCCTGCGCAGGTGTACTCTATGGCACCGTGGCTCTCGGGTGGCTGAGGGGATTTAGCTGTTTTCTGCTGAATTCAGTTCCTCTGAAAGGAACCCTGGGCTGCCGAGGAAGCTGCGCTTGCGGCTGCAGTCTGGAACGTGCGATTGGTGAGGACGCCCTGTGAGAACTCCTGCTGCGCTTTCTGGAAGCTGGCACCCGTGCGCCGGTAATGAGAGTGAACCTGCAAAACAGCCACGTCAACGGCTCAGAAGGAAAAGTACACTTATTATAATCATCATGACTTAAACATACAAAATACAAGACGTACCATTTTAAGGAGGATGACCGACAGCACAGCGCACACAGTGAAAAAAACTGCAACCACCATCATCACGGCGCTCACGGCGAGGTGGCCTCCGATCTCGGTGAGAGCTGAAATCCAACCGCTGTCAACAGAACAGCAGGAGTAGAATGAGAAATTAAACAGATGACTAAAACGATGAAGACAAATGAAGCAGAAGAGAGAAAATGAAGCGATAGAGCACACAGATGCAGGAAGAGACCTACTTCAGACACAGAGGAGGAAAGTGCAGAAAGGCCCCAAGGGGTGTTAATACAAGGAGATGGAGCTTCCAGCATAGACAGAGCAGAAGCCTTAGAGATCAGCACAAAGATACCTGTTCCACAAGTGACAGGCCAGAAAGAGAGCTCTTAGGTTAAAAAAAAAAAAAAAGCTTCTTTGAGAAGTACAGCTCTTTTTTAATATTGCCCTTTTTAAACATAAATGTTATCCCGGTGCTTTTGATTTTACAAATAAAAAGCAGCTTTCCTTAATTACAAATAAAAAAAAAACATTTCATGTCACAGGAAAAAAAAAATTTCTATATCGATTACTTCGATAAAGATTTCTAAGATATTATTTCACAAGGCTGCAATATTCACAGGGAGATGTCTTCTCACAGACATTTCAGTTGTATGCGGAGCTACCGTTATCCCTGAAGAGATTTTCCAAGAACGACACACCAGGACATTACTTCATAACCAAAAGTATTTGGACACATTTTGTGCAACATTGTAGCCTTATCTCTCTGACCAGAAGGGGGCGGAAGTACAGATACCTTTTATGATGAGGGGAAATGAGGTTGCTGTTAAGGTTGTTACATGAACAACCAATTTTTCACTTTTTTGTATCTTTGGGAACTTTGCAGCTTGTCACAGTAAAATATTTGTAGCCATTTCTTTACTTCTTTCATTTAATCTACCCAATTTCCTTTAATTTAATATGAAGAAATAAGTGTTGGGGGGATCAAGGTGTTTGCAGGTGTAGCTCATTTACATAGACAATGAAATAACACATTAGGAGGAGGAATGAAATAAAGGCAGTTTGTATACAGTAAATAATGTGATCTGAGGGGTATTTCAGCTGGACAATTAACACACTTTGGAAGACCTCAGAGACCTGTGTTAAAGATCTCAAGATCTGAAGTTATGCTTCAAATCATATTTACACTCTAAAACTGTAAATATTTTAAAATTTCATGCTTATTTAGTAGCGGCACTTCCTCAGCTATCCCAGAAGGATTAAATAAAACAGGCTGATTTGATGAGTTTGCACACTCACCTGTTGCCCCATCGTGGTATACCGACACACTGAATGATGATCACAGCGATTTGGGCAAAGAAGACAAAGAAGAAGGAAAAGAAATTGAAGGAACTGTCAGACCTAAAAGACAAAATTGAAACAAAGCATTTTTTAAGGTTGAGATCTCCATACACTTCTATATTTTTAAATCAATAAACTGAGAAAACATAAAGCAAAAGTCAAACTATTCTCCAAAGTCTAATTATTTCCAAACAGAGTTCCTAGTGAAATTTGGGTGTTAACTTTGGAGATCCTCACTTGAAAGCCTTGTAGACGGGTCGGAACCAGCAGATGAAAGAGCAGGGAGTGAAGAGGATGAACCACAGAATGGAGAGGCCAAAATCCACTCCATAATCTGCTTTAGCCGTGAAGTACGCCAGGCAGGCCAGCACGTTTAAAAACAATGTCACGGAATACACTGGGAGAAAGACACAGAGCAATGAATCAAGAAGGAAAAAGGGACAAAAGATAAATGTAATTGGATACAAGCAGAATACAGAAATACAGTATGAAACAGTTTGGGTGTGACGCGCGAGTCGTTTGTCACCTTCATAACATGTCACTTGATTCAGGTTGTATCCCTATTGCATTTATCATAACAGCTGACACACCCATTCTTAGGAATTTTAACCCTGCCTTACTTTTTTCAAGCTACACGGCAAGTAAAAATGTCATTATACTTTTTAAATAATAATAATTCATTTTTAAAATCTTTCGGTCTAAATTCCAAACAGTCCAGAGCACAGAGGACACACAAACACTTTACAGTGATCTTATCTCCATATGGTGCTGCCTTTAAAAAGGTGAATCACAGCAATTTTTCATGTTTAAGATTTAGATACCCGTCCGTGCTTCTGTAGCTCAGGATCAGTTCTTGACCCTCTGCTTTTATTATGTGTCCGTTGCCTTTAGGCCATGATACATCACAATGGCAGCTTTTACTGTTACTTGCAGGGATGACATTTAGACTTACCCAAGTATAGATCCACTATAAACCACCACCATCACTACTCTTATACTGTTTATTACAGTTATACCGTTAAATTATCGAACCGCACTAACTTAGAAATCACTTAAAGTGAAACTGTAATTATTGTTCCTAAATGATGTGGTCATTATTCACCCCTACTATAACCTATATTTTACTTTTAATTCCTACTAGAGCAGTTAAACTTTAGTTCATGTTTGTGTCAGCGCTCTTTTTGATACTGGAATTCCCTCATCTTCCACCATACTGCAAAATCGGCTCAATAAAAATATAAAGCGGTACATAAAAACGACCTCGTTCCATCATGCTCAGCTCGTCTGTCCCTACACTCCTACAGTATGTATTCTCAAGTCTTCTAGCTGTTTACGGACATTTGTCACTGGTATCTACACCAATCTTTCTGAGACTGATCTTTTATTAGCTTTGGTAAAGCCGAGATGAAAACCTCTGTCCTCTCAAGAAGTTCAGTATCCACCCTCGCAAATATAGTTAGGGAGTCCCCACTATATAATTCTTATTGTAAACCTTGCAAAACCACACCAGTTCTACAGTAGCCTTGTGTCCAAAAGAGATGCTTTATCAAATGATGAACCTGGATTTTTTTTTTCAATTACACAGCCATTTATATATGCAGATAGCAGATATAAAACTCGCTGGTTTATAGGAACAAAAGAAATATACAGTATAGTGAAAAAGTCTTGAGCCGCCCCTTAATTCTTTATATTAAATTTAACAGCTTACATCACATTAAATGAAATATTTTACTGTGACAGGCTGAAAAAGTTCATTAAGATACATTTTTTTACAACCTCTGCAACAACCTCATTTCCCCTCTCGTCTGTTCTAACTCCTCAGCATTCAGCATCACCAGAATACTAATCACTGGCCTGATCATCTGTAGTCATCAGCACCTGTTTATCACTGGTTCGTGCTCTAAGGAAAATATCTTTTTAAATGCTTGAATGATTCATAGGCCACCGTGTGGCTTAACAAACAAACAAAAAAAAAAAAACTGAGTCAAAAAAAGTCTGGAGAATTATTTAAGACTTAATTAAAAATACAAGAAAGTCTGGCAACCCTTTAAAAGCAAAATATGAAGAAATGAGGGATGGCTCAACACTTTTGTAAAGTGGTATACAGTACATTATGTATTGGGGCTGTAAACATTAACCTTTTGCCTAACATTGCCCTAGCTTAGCTCAAGTTCTACATTTCCTTAATTTTTTTCATTTTTTTATTACAGTAGGAAGATTTGGACACTCAGAAAGTAACCGAGACACATTTTCGTTTCACATTAGTGTCATAGCTCCAATAAAAAAAATTTTTTTTTTAAAACAAGTAATCTGAACTGGCTTGGCTGAACGATTACTGTGGAAAATTGAGCACATTTATTTATTTATTTTCTTTCTTTCTAATTCTATTTTGTTTGTTGTTAAGCAACAACAATCAAACCCCCATTTATAGACTGTATTTCTAAAGGATGAGAGGAATAAAATGCATTTTTATGAGAATTTTAAATACATACACATCCACAGGTAATACAGCATTTTGCAGAGGCGCCTGTGCTGCTCGGGAATTTCCTCGGAGAAGTCCTGGTAGAAACATGGCTTTATGGGAAATACTTTAGGCAATGGAGGCCAGTTGTTCTCTTTGCCTGTGGATAAAATAAAGCAGTATATGGATTAATAATATAACAGGGCGGTGTGATGTCTGCACTTCTGTATCTTCACATTAGTCTTCATGCCTGCTACAGTGGCTGCACACAGTACCTGTAACTCGCTCTCTGCTCTGCAGCTCCTGTTCTCTGCGCTCGAGCTCAGCTGCTTTCCTCTCCAGCTCTTCTTGCTGTCTCAGCAGATTGGCCTGCCCTGCAGCTGCGGCAGCCTGGAGAAATAGCACAAGGGATTTGGCTGCAGTACTTTCGCATAAATTTAACTAAAGTGTACTGGGATCACACTAAGCACAAACAGCCGCAGTGTAGCTGTTTTATTCTACTGCGTTTTCTTGCCCATGCTGACCTGAGGGCTCGGCTCCACTGAGGGCTGTAGCACGGCTGGCTGGGACGGGACGGTAGAGGCCGGGATAGTGGTGCCTGTCAGAGGTCCCTAAACACACAATGAACAAAAATTAATAAACATTAATTAATCTTCTTCTTTGTCTTTCAGTTGTTCCCTTTCAGGGGTCGCCACAGCGAATCATCTGCCTCCATCTAACCCTATCCTCTGCATCCTCTTCTCTCACACCAACTAACTTCATGTCCTCTCTTACTGCATCCATAAATCTCCTCTTTGGTCTTCCTCTAGACCTCCTGCCTGGCAGTTCCAACCTCAGCATCCTCCTACCGATATATTCACCATCTCATATCAATAAACATTAATTAATCATACAGGCTTATTTGTTGGCAAATGTATTTTATTGAACTCATGTTAGTCAACCTTATGCAAGAGAACTTTCCTGCAAATGTATAAAGAGGAAAAAGTTCAAAAGGTGTGTGGGACATTCTCACATTCTCACTAGTTAATCTCTTTGTACCTGCCTATGACATTTTCTAACTTAATCAGAGATGTTTCCCAAAATATTAATAAATCAGACATATAAAGGACAGCGACCCTGGGCAGTTTAAAGCATTTTATACAATAAGCATGCCACACAAACAACCCACTGTCTAGTCATGTCCAGTATGCTCCCACACTAATTAACAGATCAGTGTGGCTTCATTATTTTCCTGGCTCTCTCCTGCTGGAAAGTTAAAAATAAATAATCACCACTTTTTTTTCCTTCTGTACAACTAAATCCCAGTTCCTCTTCACACCATTTTTTCTTTTTCACTTTCTTTACTTTTCTTTTGAGATTCTGTTATGAACACTTACAGCATCACCGGGAGAGAAAGGCTGGTACTGCTGCACTGAATCCGCTCCTGAATGCGTCACCTGTGTGACAGAAGGATCCTGAAAGGAATCAATAAAATTCGTAGTATATTAGGATACTGTGATTCAACAAATGGATTAAGTGCAGTTAATGAGAACTGCTTTATCTACATGAGCAAACACGGTGCCACGTATACACACTTTGTAGGGCAAGTATGCATAAATCACTTCTAATTATCTGTCATTACAATCTGTAATTATAATCACGTAACAATATCGATCATCCAAACATTTAATATTGACTCATCTGTAGTGATATATTATTGATAGCTGGAGCAAAATGGCAAAATACCAATCATGTAGTGTCATTGTTTCTATAAGAACAAGGTGTGTATGACTATATTTAAGAGAATAAATAAATATATAAAAATTCCAGCTGCTTTTTGCCAAGCAAGTGAATAATTAATGAATTGGTTCCTTAAGTAACAATAATAATCACACAATGCAATCTACTGCAGCATGTACACATCTGGGAAAAGGTCAGTATTTAGTTACTTCAGTGGCAATGGGATGTTGCATAGTTTTAAAAGCCCATGTTTCAACACCACCTTACTTTCAAGCTACAAAAATGGGAGGAATTCTTACAATGCAATGCACATGACACAGCATAAACTAAAGCTAACCTTCATGCTCATTCGGAGCAAACCCTGCATTTAAGTGTTTAATTTCCAGAAGGCCAAATATGCACAATAGCCTTGTGTACATTATAACCTTTCCAAAATCTTGAAAAAGATTGAATCATTCCAGATCACGCCTGGCAGAATTCACACAATGTTTTCCTGGTGTTCGTTTCCTCAGTCCTTCTTATCTGTTTGCACAAATATTTCTCACAAGACAGCACCTTATCTCTGATCAGGTCAACAAAAAATAGAACAAAGCTATAGCTCTGTCCAGTTAGCTAGACCTCAGCCTGTGATCCAGGCTATATACGTCACTAACTAAGTAACGAACATGTTTTTTTTTTTTCTAAACTGGCTAATCATAACTGGCTAGTCCACTGAACCCATACACTCTATTTTAGTATCACACACACACACCCTTTAAACAAACATTAAGAGAACAATCACATCACAAAGCTGACAAGAGGCACGATCACTTCCTAAAGCATTGGAGAGAGAGAAAGTCACCTGCTCCATTGTCATGTCTCCAGGATGTCAGCTAAATGGGCTACATTTGAACATGAGGAACCATTTTTCATATCTTACAAATAAATAATCATAATATAATAAATTTCAAGTTAAAGGAGCCACACTTACAGTTTAGTTTAATCAAAAATTCCTTTAATTATATGTCTTAGATGTCCAACACATGTGCTTGAGGGCTTAACTCTTATCTCCATAAAAGACCTGAATGGAAACCTTAAGTGAAAATAATTCTGCAAATGAATTATTTATAGGACTTTTAGATCATCTGTATAGTATAGTAATGTTTTTTCTGAATTTCTGTAAAACAACATAACACACGTGCACACCATGATACTAAGTGAAGTGTGTGTAGCAGTCCAGCGTCTTGTGTTTCTTATGATATGGCGTAAATCTTGTCTTTATGTCTGTGAGGCATTTTTATTTGTGCAAACAAAGCCATCTGTTCTTTGGGACAACCTCTGTTCCAAATGTACATTAATAATCTACTAAACTACACAGCTGCAGCTCCTATCCAGGAAGTCTTCATAAGGTGTGTTTTCTTGTCATTAGGTGTGTTTTCATGTTAGATATACTATACACAGTGAGAATAAGGTCCCTCCCCGATTTATAACATACATCACACAAATCTTATGCCAAGTACAGACTTATGGTTTATTGGTAGCTAGGTAAATTAAATTATAGATTATAACAACATTACAGAATCTACATAATGACATTTTGTTTAAGATAGTTTTTAAGATATGAGTGTCCATAATGTAAAATAATCATGTTTACACTGTTTTATATTTCAACATAGCATGGCGTGTCAACTAATACACACTGTTTTATTACAAACCGTTTCTTAAAAATAAGACAATGCTACCAGTGGTAGCAGCAATAATAATAACAACAACAACAATAATATCTACTTATATCACAATTATGGAAATGGTGGCGTTAATGGTTCGTTTTATGGTTCGTTTGGTTGGCGCAACAGGCTGGAAGGTCAAAAGCATTAAAAATATATACATTTAAAAAAAAAAGTAATGGTACAATTAAGTTATAAATGATGGGTGTGACTCTCACAATAATAAATACGTTTTCACGTCAAAGCCACTGCAATCTTAGTAATACGACAAAGCACTTCCTCTTAAGATTAGCAGACCGCCTTCACAGTAATTTCGAGCGCCGATTGGCTTAACCTCATGTCAATCAGATGACGCAAGCCACCTAGCCCCGTGCCTAACCCACATCATTGGCTTCCTGTGGAATAACTCAAGAGTATTAAGGAGCTTCGCAAAGTTTTTTTGTCCCAACAAACATTATGGCCTTACCTGAAAAGGGTTGACGTCTACTGTGTTTTCAAACGGGTTGATGTCGAAACCTGACATTCTGACGGAGGTTTACCCGAAATAGAGAATTAATAATGATAAGAGCTCTAGAAGTTGTGGACGCTCGCGCCGCTCGGCTTACTTCCGCAATTGTTACACGCTGCGCATGCGCATCATGGTGAAAACCGCGTCACCAATGTACACATTAAAAAATATAGATACAACAGTAATTGTACCATTTGGAGATGCGATATTCTTAAAGAGAGTCCCATAGCATAACATAGAGTATTTTATTTGTAGAATATTATGTATGTAATATAGAAGCGAAAATCGTTTTAATCTTTTCATGAGCGTGATTAGATAGAGTTAAATTGACAAAACAGACAAACACTGATTATGATTAACTTCCTTTGTAAAGTATTCCAATAGGAATTGTTGTCTCATAATATTATTAGTTTATAAGTTTGTGTTAACATGATGGACTTCCGGTTTGGCATCCGTCAAGTGACGTCACATCAGCTCGAGCGCCACCCGTTGCAGACATGGAGGAAGTAAGAGGTGGGTTTAATCCACGATTCCATCTGTTTTCGTTTATTAATTTACACTAGTTATATCAAGCGACTGGTTATATCAGGACGAGCATGGCGCGGGGTGTGTTATTGTACAGCTGGTTTCCATAGCGCAGTGCAGTTGTCACTGTGGATTTGGCAGGAGACGCAGTGTGACCTGAGAAAGCCGTGCTCGTGGATTATGACAGACTATTAAACGCATTTCTCTCTTTTTTTTTCCTTTAGAATACCCCAGGACATGGTGTAAAAAAGGTGAAATGTCAAACGTGAGTGTTTGTTATGTCTGCAGTGTTCCCGCTCTCATGCCTGGTCCAGAACTATGCCTGGGGGAAGGTGGGGCTGGACAGTGAGGTGGCTAAGCTGGTTCTAGGTGGAGATCCTCAAGCTGTTGTACAGGATGACAGACCATACGCCGAGGTAAACACGTGCTCTGGTTAGAACTGATCCCTGATCCAGGCTTTCCTGCTCGTCAGGTTAGCCTGCATTTGCTGATCTAATGGCCAGAAATATGTAGAAGCCTGACCCTCACACCCATATGTACTTGTTGAGCATCACATTCCAGCGTGAGCCTTCTTTATGCTGTTTCAATGGCATCCACTCTTCTGGAAAGGCTTTCCACTGGATCTTTGTGCAGCGGTATCGGGATTTGTTTTGCATTCATTAATGAGCTCAGGTATTGATGTTAGTATGGTGGCCTGAGGTGCATAATGATAAATGGTTTTCAGTGAGGGATGTCAAGGCTTGATGCAGGACACTCCAGTTCTTCCTCTTTAACCTTGACAAAAAAAATAAAGTCCACACTTTTGCACAGTTGCAGCCAGTGGCTTAGTTGTTAGGCAGTTCAGGGTCAGGGTTTCGATTCCCACCTCAGAGTATGTGTGCATGGAGTTTGCATGTTCTCCCTGTGCAAGCTGGGTTTCCATGAAGGTTAAGCTAATTGCCATTCCCAAATTGCCCATAGTGTGTGTAAATGACAATCGATCATCGAGCTGGCAACCTAACCCCTTAAGTAGCTGCCACAGAAACGACGGATATATCTCCAGGGTGGTGAGTATCTGTCACCAGATAGCACATGGACAGACCAAAATGGTAAAAAAAAAAAATAATAATAATAAATTGTGCACAGTGGCATCATCACACTGGAACAAGTTTGGGCTTCTTGGTTCCATTTATGAGAAATTGTAATGTAGCACACACAGTCATTCTAAACGATTGTGTGCTGCTAACCTTTTCTGTGCAACAGTTTCTGTGGAAACAACGTATAGGTGTGATGGTCAGGTGTTCACAGTGCGGCATGTTGCTGTAGTGGTTAGCACTGTCGCCTTGCACCTCCAGGGTCCGGGTTCGATTCCCGGCCAGGTGCGATTCCCGTCTCTGTGTGCATGGAGTTTGCATGTTCTCCCCATGCTTGGTGTAGGTGTCCTTGGTGTCCAGGGTGTATCCTGCCTCATGGCTTTAAATAAAGTCATGGCTTTAAATATAGCTGTCTGCAATTAAAAGACGCAGACCACGACCTTGACTCAGTGGATAAAGTCACCTGGTTAGTGTAGATTTGCTTCTGTAGAATGCTTCTGGAGTCATAAAGACATGTCCTGTATTCATTCTTAATACTGTTATTTTATGGTATATATTATTAATAACAATAATAATGAGAGTAAAATAGAATCAAAAATGGATACAGTTTCCTTTTTCAATCTGGTGAAAAAGTGCTATAACATTAAAATGAATTGAATTGACGCATGGCTTTTAGCCAGACAAATTCATAATTAGGCTTGCTCTTTGTGCTGTGTCTATTCTTGTCTTGGCCTAAATCCTAAAAATCTGCTTGGTCTATTTAAAATAATGCGACCCGTCCTGAGAGACACACTTAAAAGGGCACAAGAGTCAAATAGCAAAAGAGTCAGACAGGGGCTACGTGAAGCTGTAATGTATGTGAAACGGCTATGGAAGCTTTAGTCCTATTAGGCTCTTTTGACATACATACAGTGCACACCTGGTCACTCAGACTCAAATACTTGTAGTTATAGTTGTATTTTTGCTGGCTCTGGGTTTCATCATTACCTAATAAAACGTCCACAGTTTTTTATGGATCTGCAATTTGTCTCTAGAGTATGTTGTAATATATAGTATGTTCATGTGTGTGTGTTTATTAGCTTTGGATGGGTGCCCACCCTAAGGGAGATGCTCTTATCAAAGACAACAGAATATCACAGAGGACACTGGGGCAGTGGATCGCTGATTACCAAGCCTGTTTGGGGTCAAAGGTCAAAGACACATTCCAGGGACAGCTCCCTTTCCTGTTTAAAGTGCTGTCGGTCAACACTGCACTGTCCATCCAAGCTCATCCTAACAGAGTGAGTATAGAAGGGTTAGCATATTGTACTGTGAAATAATAGATACACTGTACATCACATTACTTTATATTATATTATCAAGTAAATTCAGCTTCTAATAAGTTAGGAAATACTTCTCAGGAGCTGGCAGCTAAGCTACATGCCCAGTTCCCTGAGCACTACCCCGACAACAACCATAAGCCAGAGATGGCGATTGCACTGACTGAGTTTGAAGGCTTGTGTGGTTTTCGGCCAGTGGAGGAAATCATTTCTTTTCTCAAAAGTGAGTATCAAAACACAGTGATTTTACACAATATATCACGTTACAGTACACTGTTACATTGCGGTATTATTAGCCGAAGGTGTGTATGTGAGTGTTCCCAGAGCTGCATGTACGTTTTGCTGAATCTGTTTTTTTTTTTTTTTAAAGATGTCCCAGAATTCCATGCTCTAGTAGGTAATGAGGCAGCAGAAGAGCTGCAGAGCAGCAGGGATAACCCTGCACGAGCCTCTCTTGCACTGAAGAAATGCTTCAGCAGGATGATGAACTGTGAGAAGAAAGTGTTTGTCGATCAGCTGAACATGTTGGTGAAAAGAGTCTCTGAAGAAGGTCAGAAAAGGATCTTAAATTTCACGTTGTCTTATAATTTACAGTTATGTTCAACATTTTGTTCCCCCCTCCCCTCCCTTTTAATTATAACGGATGCGACCAAAGTGGAGTTGTTTTGCGTTAATGCTCAATGCCATTTTTGAGGAAAACCAAAGAGCATTAGAAAAATGTTGTAAAGGAGAATGGGACAAAATCCCTCCACAATGATGCAAAAGGCTGATGAGGTTATACAGAAAATTATCAGTTTTTGCTGCTAAAAGTGGATCTACAAGCGATTGAATCATAGGGGTACTTGGATAAATAAATAAATAAAACACTGTGTAAAAAAGTGATTTGTTGTTCGTTTAAGGTCGAATTTTCCTTATACCAAGGCCCACTACAATTAAATAATAGTTTTTCCACACACACAAAAAAGTAGACTTAAAAAAGGGGTACAAACTTTTGAACGACTGTACATTGCAAAATAGTTTTGCAACTATTATTTAATTGTAGTGGGCCTTGGTATAAGTCAAGTATCTGACAAAGCACTACACCAACTGTATTTTGTCATTTCATTAAAAATAAATAAATAAATCCATACTCTTTTTGTTGTAGAGGCTGCAGGTAAAGACACATCAGGCAATAACGGAGAGCTACTGCTTCGGCTTCACTCCCAGTACCCGGGTGATATCGGCTGCTTCTCCATCTACTTCCTGAACCGTATCGTGCTGCATCCAGGAGAGGCCATGTTTCTGGGAGCAAACGAACCACACGCCTACCTGTCTGGAGGTTACGCTCCCATTTTTATCTGTTTATTTGATACAATTTGACATGCACTTAAATTTAGGACGAGCAGAATATGAAAATGGTATATATTGCAATGATGAGGTTTAAACTTTTTATGCATACCATAGTTCTTGAAAGAGTTCAAGTGTCAGAGGCAGGAGTTTGCTCTGAGCATCAGGTGCAAACACACTGGGAGCAACCAACTAATCTTAAATTCATCAGATAATTTAGATCCTTTCTTATACGTTTCATGTTGAGGAAGAACATGTTTAATTGTAGTTAATTGTTTGACCAAAGTTATCATTTGTTTCTTTAATGAAAAACCTCGACTCTGACTTCCAGATTGTGTGGAGTGCATGGCCTGTTCGGATAACACAGTGCGTGCCGGACTGACCCCGAAGTACATTGATGTGAACACACTGTGTGAAATGTTAAACTACAGTCCTTCTCCAGCCAGTGCCAAAATCTTTCCCTCAGTTCAAGACCCTTCAGACCCCTGCGTTCACCTGTACGACCCACCTGTACCAGACTTCACCGTCATGAGGATACAGGCAAGTTGCAGAGGATGCTGCACACAAGCTACGTACTTGTGTACTTTAGTGACAGTAATGCCTCTCTTATTTCCTTTTGTGGGGTGTTTTTTTGTGTCAATTATGGTTTTGTTTCTGTCTGAGGAACTGAAGAAAGCAGAAATAAAAAGGGTTTCTTTTGCACTTTGAGTGGGTAATGTTGTCGTCTCTTAGCTTTAGAGTCCTTGGTTTAATTATAAGCTCAGGTTTCTGTGGCTCAAGTTTCCGTGACGGTGCAGCCCTAACTGGGATAAAGTACCACAAAGGTATCCTTCTAGCACAGAGTACAGTGCATTTAATACCAAATTTAGCCAGGTTCTGTTTTGGTGTATACTGTATCTATTCTGTATTAACACCGTTTTGGTGATTCCTGTCACAGACCTTGAGTTGAATGTTTTTGATGTGTTCCATCTCCAGGTCCCTCCATCTGTAAAGCAGTACACAATGAGCTCTTTGGACTGTGCGTCGATCCTGTTAGTGATTCAAGGCGAGGCCAGCGCTCTCTCAGACATCATGCTGCACAGGGGTTCCGTGCTGTTCATCTCAGCCAATGAGAGTGTCACGCTGCAGGTGACGTCATCATCCGGGATGACCATGTTCCGGGCCTGCTGTCTTCTCTAGGCGAAAAAAAAGCACTCCTGAGCTTTTGATCTCTCTAATATGTTCACTATGTACGATTTTAACCTTCTACTTTTGTTTTAATGTTGCTTATTCATCAGTGACAGGAGAGCAGAACCACATGCAATATACATCACACACACATTTTTTATATATATATATATATATATATATATATATATATATATATATATATATATATATATATACAGTGGTGTGAAAAACTATTTGCCCCCCCTCCTGATTTCTTATTCTTTTGCATGTTTGTCACACAAAATGTTTCTGATCATCAATCACATTTAACTATTAGTCAAAGATAACACAAGTAAACACAAAATGCAGTTTTTAAATGAGGGGTTTTATTATTTAGGGAGAAAAAAAATCCAAACCTACATGGCCCTGTGTGAAAAAGTAATTGCCCCCTGAACCTAATAACTGGTTGGGCCACCCTTAGCAGCAATAACTGCAATCAAGCGTTTGCGATAACTTGCAACGAGTCTTTTACAGTGATCTGGAGGAATTTTGGCCCACTCATCTTTGCAGAATTGTTGTAATTCAGCTTTATTTGAGGGTTTTCTAGCATGAACCGCCTTTTTAAGGTCATGGCACAACATCTCAATAGGATTCAGGTCAGGACTTTGACTAGGCCACTCCAAAGTCTTCATTTTGTTTTTCTTCAGCCATTCAGAGGTGGATTTGCTGGTGTGTTTTGGGTCATTGTCCTGCTGCAGCACCCAAGATCGCTTCAGCTTGAGTTGACGAACAGATGGCCTGACATTCTCCTTCAGGATTTTTTGGTAGACAGTAGAATTCATGGTTCCATCTATCACAGCAAGCCTTCCAGGTCCTGAAGCAGCAAAACAACCCCAGACCATCACACTACCACCACCACATTTTACTGTTGGTATGACGTTCTTTTTCTGAAATGCTGTGTTACTTTTACGCCAGATGTAACGGGACACGCACCTTCCAAAAAGTTAAACTTTTGTCTTGTCGGTCCACAAGGTATTTTCCCAAAAGTCTTGGCAAACACTGAGATGTTTTTTAGCAAAATTGAGACGAGCCTTAATGTTCTTTTTGCTTAAAAGTGGTTTGCGCCTTGGAAATCTGCCATGCAGGCTGTTTTTGCCCAGTCTCTTTCTTATGGTGGAGTCGTGAACACTGACCTTAATTGAGGCAAGTGAGGCCTGCAGTTCTTTAGATGTTGTCCTGGGGTCTTTTGTGGCCTCTCGGATGAGTCGTCTCTGCGCTCTTGGGGTAATTTTGGTCGGCCGGCCACTCCTGGGAAGGTTCACCACTGTTCCATGTTTTTGCCATTTGTGGATAATGGCTCTCACTGTCGTTCGCTGGAGTCCCAAAGCTTTAGAAATGGCTTTATAACCTTTACCAGACTGATAGATCTCAATTACTTTTGTTCTCATTTGTTCCTGAATTTCTTTGGATCTTGGCATGATGTCTAGCTTTTGAGGTGCTTTTGGTCTACTTCTCTGTGTCAGGTAGCTCCTATTTAAGTGATTTCTTGATTGAAACAGGTGTGGCAGTAATCAGGCCTGGGGGTGACTACAGAAATTTAACTCAGGTGTGATAAACCACAGTTAAGTTATTTTTTAACAAAGGGGGCAATCACTTTTTCACACAGGGCCATGTAGATTTGGAGTTTTTTTTCTCCCTTAATAACGTAAACCTTCATTTAAAAACTGCATTTTGTGTTCAATTATGTTATCTTTGACTAATAGTTAACGGTTTTTGATGAGCAGAAACATTTAAGTGTGACAAACATGCAAAAGAATAAGAAATCAGGAAGGGGGCGAATAGTTTTTCACACCACTGTATATATATATATATATTACACACACACATGGTGTGACTCACTTGTGGTTCCCATCCTTTTCCTTTAAACAGTATAGTTGTCGAACTGAGGTATTATGTTAATATCAGGGGATGAGTGATTTGATGAAGTGCCAGTTTTGTTATTACGAATCTTAAGGACGAGCATGACGAAGATTTATTTTTTTTTTTGCCTGAAGAAAAGTTAGCGAAACAAATATCTCTAATTATCACTTGGGGAATTCTTTCTCCGCCCTATTAATCAGCATGTGCTTTAAAAAGCCAAGACTCCAGTCATCACACTGCTGACAGCACATCTTTTAAAACAGTTAAATTCTTTATAGATGCATGATTTATGTTAAAGTAATAGTTGATTTTAGGGTTAGCATTCAGACTAAAACAAAAGCACTGCAGCTTGCATTAAGCTTGTGCTTAATGCAAGAAGAATAAACTCTTCACTGGGAAGTGGGTTTAATCTAGAATACATGGAAGTACATGCGCAGTCAGCAATCTCAACACTCACTAAATGAAACTTAATATTCAGGGAATTTTTATGTACCACAAGAACCACTACTGATAAATTTCAAGTTCTTTTTTTAAGAAAGCAAACTGCTTTTACACTCGTATGAACCTGCTACTAAAGTAGGTTTACCCTTTCAAACAGGATGCTTTGTCAGATACTTGCTGTGAAAGAGGAAACCAGTGATTAAGTTGCTGATAAAGTGTTTTTGCTGTACATGGCTTTAGTTTGTATGACTGTGCAGATCGTTACTGGTACTACCTGTCCTCTGTACCCAGTCCTCCTCAAGTCTTTGTGCTTTCACGGAGATTTTTCTCACTGGAGTAACATGAAGATTGTATTTGAACAATTATCTCAATATTTGTTTACTGTAAACTCTGTGCACTTTTTTTATGTGAGATCACTTGAAGCAGGTTGTGTCCCAGATCTTCAATCTGCATCTCAATCAGATTTCAGTGTTTGCTACCTCCACTGAAGGTTTGGAATGGAATGAAGGCATGGATTAGCATTTTTGAATCTGCTGTGGCATGAGGTTATCTAAACTCTATGTAAACCTAATAAATTACAGTTCTCTATGAATTCTTCTGCTCATTGTGTCTGTTTTAGTTGCATATATATATATATATATATATATATATATATATATATATATATAAATTAAATGCAGGTTCATTAAGTTGACCTGGTTTATCCTGAACTAGTTTGTGGTGGATCTGGGGTCACACGCATATTTGCGCTCTGTCAGTCTTCAGAGGTGAATGGAAACCAGTAAACCCAGATTAACTGGAGAGAGAAACCAGCAACCGGAGCTCAGAATAAAACAGGGGACATAAGCAGTGCAAGTTGTTCTTTTGACTTCTATCAAATAGTCACCAACTGATCTACAGACATCATGGCACAGGTTTTATGCAGACATGACCCTCCCAGTGGGGCTGTGTTTGTGTATTGTTCAAAAATCTATCCCAGGCTTCCCTACACCCAAGTAATACATGTAACTATATTAAATAAATCCAAAGAAGGTATTGGAATGTGAAATCATGGCAATTAAACTTGAAAGTCAAACCACCAAGAACATGTCAACACAACATGGTATAACACATGTGGTTAAATAAACTTTAATTTAAATAAGGTATTTTAAAAATGCTCTTAAACACAGAGCTAATGCATTTAAAATGAACTGATTCATCATAAAGCTGTAACACAGTAAAAGGTATGCATCTTATTGTGCTAGAGGTGCCATTTTAACAAAACAAAAAGATCCTTCACCTTGACTGTTGCAGCGGGAGTTTACTGCTGTTCACTACTTTCTGATTTGACGTTCACACGAGTTATTCTGTCTTTTAAACCTTTGTTACACAATGAGTCCAAGCTGAACATGTGCTGTTGAATCTGACTAGCTGTGGGTCTGAGAGCCCAGTAAACCTTCTGTAAGGCCTGGACATCACTCAAGGCATCATGAGCCGGATAGGAAATGCCAAGCACATTCGTAACCAGGTTTTCCTGCTTAAAGCTGTTGATACCACTGTCCTTGAGAAGCTGCCGGGCCAATGGGAGACTGTCCACAAAGCCCATGATTTCAGCCTGAAAGGCTGCTTTCAAGTTAAACTCATCCAAAACTCTGGCCAGCACAAGGCAATCAAATCTGCGAATGTTGTGGCCCACCAGCAACGGGTGTCCGAACATACGGAGGAAGGTTATGAAGGACACCAAGGCTTCCTTCAAAGAGATGGTGAGCACTGGCCTGCGGTGAAGAAAGAGTCGATGCCGCCGCACTCTGAAGCCTGTTATTCTGGAAGCACCAGGATCCATTCTGCATCGAGGAACCGTGAAGAGGTTTAACGTGTGATGTTCGCTCACGGCCGCAAGCTGGACAATGTCACATGAGGAACCTGGAGAAGAAATAGAGCAGGAAATGGTGACTCTAACATACAATCCATGACTAACACACCTAAATAACAGTAACTCTCTCTAGCTGGCAATATGATCGGAATTTCTAACTTAAAAATCCAGCTTAGTCTGACCAGAGAACCAAAACACAGGCTGGGCTTGACAACCTGATAGACCAACATTGTAGACAAGCTCATTTAAAGAAATGCTGTCAATTAGGAAATAGGAATAGCTAAATGCTGACATACTGTCTTGCAAAGAAAGCCTGCCATGAAGTTGCTGTGGACAATGCTGTACAGATTCCATAAAAGCTTTTTTTTTTTTTTTTTAGTACAACACTGTCCAATAAACCATTAACATTAAGAAGTCTGGTATTGTGCCTACTGTAATCCCAACTTAGGAAACTATCGGAGGATCCTCAATTGCCATGCGAGAAAAAGTACAAATCGATAATCAGCTGGAAAAGTGATGATTACAGTTTTTTGGGGTTTTCTTAAGGACCAATATTGGAACATTATCAGGAAAACGATTCAACAGTCAACAGTGCTCGTTACAGTGAGACACTTATTTAAGAGTTAAAGCCTAAACTTTGGATAAAACACAGAGGACTGTGTGTGCTATCCAAGTGCGTTTTTGCATGACAATGCATGTCCACACACTTCTGCTCACATTGTCAGCACTTTTGTATCGAACCAGTTGAATACAAGCTACAACATTCAGTTGTTAAAGAGGAATGATTTATCTCCTCACCATCTCCGTGGTACCATGGGTGAGGCTGGTTCTTCTCAAGGTTTATTCTTTAGGTTGTTAGGGAGTTTTTCATTATAAGCATCACGATCACTTCTAGCTTTGCTTGTTATTGACAAATCTAAATCTTTGCTGCTTTGTTATATCTATTACAAATAAAATGAGGTCTAAAGTATCATTTCAACCTGGTTTGTGAACTAGACTGTGTTTTGTTGTACAGTAGCTGTTGAGAGGGAGGTTTAGTTTCATTACAGCAGGAAAGCCATCAACCTGAGCTGGACATTTGACATCTGGTGTTTTTACAATGTAGAGAAATGTTAGGTTCTGGTAAGAAATACATACCAAGGCCTGTAGTCTCCAAATCAAAGAACACCATGTTAGTGTCACCATCACTGACATCCATGTCCCACTACTAGAACCATATACACTTTTATATATAAACTTAACGTTACAGCTTGTATGATATACCTCATTTACACCTCAAGCAAAGAGTACAGTTCCGTACAGTGACTTTAAACCACTATTCTTTGATTATAAATTATAAATAAGTTATTAGCCATTTCATACAGTCTTTGCTCGTTTTTACCGTCGAGTTCAAACTCTGCGCTCGTTATTTAAAATACATGCTGTCTCCCAAACCACCCGCTGGTTCAGACAGAGTGCACTATTTAGAGTGCAGACGCTATTGTTTCTTCTTCACTGTAGTGCACTATGGAAGAGGAGAAGCACATTCTAAGCTAAAGCTCCTTCTTCTTCCGGGTTATTTACTGTAGCTAATCATGCTGTACTTTCAGCTTTTGGTTTAATGTTTGGACTGTTTTCTAATGTAACAGACAAATTGACATAATTGAAAAATGAAAACACAAAAATGATAGCAAATGTTATAATGTATCATTTATTTGTCTTTTTGTTTGTTTGTTTTTTCACTTGACTCTCATCGTTAAATTAAGCTACAATGTAAATAACAAGTATTTACTGTAAAATGCTGGCTAATAATTCTTGTGATTCTAAGATATTGATCAATAATTTATTTAACCTATACTTGTATCCTAAATACAATTTGCTGTAAAAGGTCTGATATAAAGACTATTCATTGGCATCTAAATACATATTAATAATAACAAAAGTAATAATAATGATAATTGGATGCATTACATTTTTAAAAAGCATCAAACAGCACTCACACTCACAACAGCAGATTTTTAGTGTCTAAAAATGTAAATGTCTTTACAGTAGTGTGAAAAAGTGTTTTCCCCCCTACTGATTTCATATTTTTTGCATGTTTGTTACACTTTAATGTCTCAGATTATCAAACAGATTTAAATATTAGTCAAAGATAACACATCATGCAGTTTTTAAATAAAGGTTATTATTAAGGGAAAACAAAATCCAAAACTTCATAGCCCCTGTGTGGAAAAAAGGGTTTGCCCCCTAAACGTAATAACTGGTTGGTCCACCCTTTGCAGCAGCAACTGCAAGTGTTTTGGATAACTTGCAATGAGTATGTTACAGCGCTGTGGAGGAATTTTGGCCCATTCATCTTTGCAGAATTTTTGTAATTCAGCTACATTGGAGGGTTTTTGAGCATGAACCGCCTTTTTTAAGGTCAAGCCACAGCATCTCGATTGGATTCAGTTCAGGACTTTGACTAGGCTCCTCCAAAGTCTTCATTTTGTTTTTCTTCAGCAATTCAGAAGTGGACTTGATGGTGTGCTTTGGATCATTGTCCTGCAGCAGCACCCAAGTTCGCTTCAGCTTGAGGTCACAAACAGATAGTTAGACATTCTCCTTCAAGATATTTTGGTACACATCAGAATTTATGGTTCCATTTATCACAGCAAGTCTTCCAGGTCCTGAAGCAGCAAAATAGTCCCAGACCATACCACCACCATATTTTACTGTTGGTATGATGTTCTTTTTCTTAAATGTGGTGTTACTTTTACGCCACACATAAAGGGCACGCACCTTTCAAAAAGTTCAACTTTTGGCTCATCAGTAAACAGAGTATTTTCCAAAAAGTTTTGGGGATCATCAAAATGTTTTCTGGCAAAACTGAGACAAGCATTTATGTTCCTTTTGCGTTTTCGTCTTGGAATTTGGAGTCATGAACACTCACCTTAAATGAGGCAAGTGAGGCCTGCAGTTCTTTGGAAGTTGATTTGTGACCTCCTGGATGAGTCGTCGCTGCACTCTTGGGGTAATTTTGGTCCTGGGAAGGTTCTCCTCTGTTCCATGTTTTTGCCATTTGTAGATAATGTCTCTCACTGTGGTTCGCTGCAGTCCCGAAGCTTTAGAAATGGGTTTATAACCTTTTCACGATTCATAGATCTCAATTATTTTCTTTCTCATTTGTCTTTGAATTTCTGACAAAAAAACATAACAAGCATGCAGAAAAATAAGAAATCAGTAAGGGGGCAAACACTTTTTCACACCACTGTATATACAGTGGCTTGGAAAAGTATTCGGCCCCCTTGAACTTTTCCACATTTTCTCACATTACAGCCACAAACATGAATCAAATTTTATTGGAATTCCACGTGAAAGACCAATACAAAGTGGTGTAGATGTGAGAAGTGGAAAGAAAATCATACATGATTCCACACATTTTTTACAGATAAATAACTGAAAAGTGGGGTGTGCATAATTATTCAGCCCCCTGAGTCAATACTTTGTAGAACCACCTTTTGCTGCAATTACAGCTGCCAGTCTTTTAGGATATGTCTCTACCAGCTGAAATCCTTGCCCATTCTTCTTTGCAAAACAGCTCCAGCTCAGTCAGATTAGAGGGACAGCGTTTGTGAACAGCAGTTTAAGATCTTGCCACAGATTCCCGATTGGATTTAGATCTGGACTTTGACTGGGCCATTTTAGCACATGGATATGTTTTGTTTTAAACCATTCCATTGTTGCCCTGGCTTTATGTTTAGGGTTGATGTCATGCTGGAAGGTGACCCTCCGCCCCAGTCTCAAGTCTTTTGCAGACTCCAGGAGGTTTTCTTCCAAGATTGCCCTGTATTTGGCTCCATCCATCTTTCCATCAACTCTGACCAGCTTCCCTGTCCCTGCTGAAGAGAAGCACCCCCAGAGCATGATGCTGCCACCACCATATTTGACAGTGGAGATGTGCAGTGTTAGTTGATGTGATGTGATGTGATGTGCAGTGTTAGTGATGTGCAGTGTTAGTTTTCCGCCACACATAGGGTTTTGCATTTTGGCCAAAAAGTTCCATTTTGGTCTCATCTGACCAGAGAATCTTCTTCCACATGTTTGCTGTGTCCCCCACATGGCTTGTGGCAAACTGCAAATGGGACTTCTTATGGTTTTCTGTTAATAATGGCTTTCTTCTTGCCACTCTTCCATAAAGGCCAACTTTGTGCAGTGCACGACTAATAATTGTCCTATGGACAGATTCCCCCACCTGAGCTGTAGATCTCTGCAGCTCGTCCAGAGTCACCATGGGCCTCTTGGCTGCATTTCTGATCAGCACTCTCCTTGTTCGACCTGTGAGTTTAGGTGGACGTCCTTGTCTTGGTTCTGTAGGTTTACAGTTGTGCCATACTCCTTCCATTTCTGAATGATCGCTTGAACAGTGCTCCATGGGATGTTCAAGGCTTTGGAAATCTTTTTGTAGCCGAAGCCTGCTTTAAATTTCTCAATAACTTTATAACTGACCTGTCTGGTGTGTTCTTTGGACTTCATGGTGTTGTTGCTCCCAATATTCTCTTAGACAACCTCTGAGGCCGTCACAGAGCAGCTGTATTTGTACATTAGATTACACACAGGTGCACTCTATTTAGTCATTAGCACTCATCAGGCAATGTCTATGGGCAACTGACTGCACTCAGACCAAAGGGGGCAGATTAATTATGCACACCTCATTTTGCAGTTATTTATTTGTGAAAAAATTTTTTTTTGGAATCATGTATGATTTTCGTTCCACTTCTCACATGTACACCATTTTGTATTGGTCTTTCACGTGGAATTCCAATAAAAATGTATTCATGTTTGTGGCTGTAATGTGACAAAATGTGGAAAAGTTCAAGGGGGCCGAATACTTTTGCAAGCCACTGTAATTTGTGCTATATATAAAGTGGAAAGAAAGCATTCTGCTTCCTTCAATTAAGTGGCATTGTCATCCATCGTAATGCTTATATTACGCTTATATATTTTAATGAGACTTGCAGCATAGGGACCGCTCTGAAGAATCTGCCCAGGTTTTGCGCACCAAAGGAACTCAACATTCTCTCTCAGAACTGTTACGTCGCCCCACTGGGCATTCCAGTTCCACTTTGCACCACTATTCCTCCCAGTAAATCCTCTTCAGATAATGAGATCCCAGAATCCTTGGTAGAGTTATGCTGACTGGCTGTTTGCTGTGTTGTGTGTACAACAGTAGGAGCAATGGCACTGGCTGAGTTAGTCAATGTCATGGTGCTTCTGTTAACAAGTCTTGTGCTGCCGCTCGAGCCACATGCAAAACCTGTGAGATTACACATGTTATTTGATCTGCTGTTGGTATTGTTGGTGTTGCTGGATATGTTTATGCACCCTGAGCTCATGCTGCTCTGAATGGGGTTCCGTATGGGAGGAGTGAAAGAGAATACTTTCTCTCCATCTCCACTCATTGCGCAAGCACTTAAGGGTCCAAACTGTCCATCTGTAGGAGGAGGAGTTTCCATAGAGTGACAAGAAGTCGGGGGACGATGGGACATCAGCGCCTGATTTTTCCACAGTTTGCTTGGAGGACACATTTCTGCTACAGGCTCTGAGAAGAAGAAATTGGACACAGAAGGGTGCGCAGAGCTTTCTTCTCCGATCCCAGGAAAGCCTGAGGATGTGGCACTGGGCATGCAGCCTGGCGTGCCAGGAGGTAATAACTGTGAGCCAAGCAGATGGTGAGAATTTGAGTTGGTGCTGTGTGCCAAGTCACCCTGTGGCCTGCGGGGCGGGCGGGGACGAGTAACAGATGGGGGCACACAGTGAATGGGTGTCTGTGGGCAACTATAGAAACCAGGTCTCCCGTACAGGGGCATGGAGTAAAAGGCATATTCAGCCATGTCATATTCTGGTGGATTTTGGTTATGGTGTATCACAGTGGCTTCAGGATACAAATAGAGAGGGAAGCGGCTAAAAGGAGCACGGGGGCGGCGACGGAGCAGAGAAACCCTAGAAGAAGTCGACGTAGAAGAGCGGGGAAAACTAGGTGACTGCACGCCCAGCAAACGAGCCAGGTTGCCCAGAAGAGGCGTGGAGTGGTTAGCTTCCTCATGCTCCTTGATCTGCTCCAGGTTAGGCTGGAACTCCATATCTTCTTTGGGTACACTGGGAGACACAGGAAAAATGATCAAATTCTACAGAAAAAAGTGGTTTCTAGCTGAAAATAAGGCGAAACTGCATCAGTTAGTCACCTGATGTCCAAAGCAGAGCCCATGTAAGAGGGTTTTTGGTGTTCAGCGCTGGCAGCTGTATATGGCGGCTGCGGCTCTGATTCATTCCAGTATTTATCCTTCTGTATCATCGGAAGCAGGTCATACATTTCGTCCACTGACAGCAGAGACACCTGAGATGTAAATGGACAGCGTGCCATTAAGAATTTCAGGCTTTGAAAGTATGCTATATTGACTTTAATTGATCTTAGTTGTTGCAAAAAAGGGAGATACCTGTAAGTTGCGATCAACCAGCCAGTTTGTCTCAAAGTCATCATCATCTTCCCCAAATGGATTGATAAGTTGCTCTGCCACCTTTGATTGTCATTATTGAGTCACATTACAGACGGAATATAACCAATGAAACAACCTCAGAGTTATTTACTGCTTTCTGTATAAAAAAGAAAAGACTAAATGGCCATTTTGACTTGCTTGCATCAGGTACTGTATAGGGAACACACACCTTGAGCCAGCCAACATAGAAGAAAAACTGCAGTAGAGTGAAGACAGGAAGGTAGAAGTCGAGGGTGTGGCCCTGATAGCCCTGGGTGGGGTCAAGAAACTGCCGACCAATCAGACAAGCCAAGAAGAAACTGTACACAGCCACAGTTACCACCTTGAAAAGATGGCAGATTTGTGTCAGTTTTCATGTGCAAACATTATTAGTTCGTTTAAAACTTCAGGGAAGAATTAAATTTTCTGTCTTGATTTTTTGCCAATAAACCATTTCTCCATCCAAAAATCAACACTAATTGTTACTAGTGTTTTATCAGCAGTCAATTATGGTGTGTATGAATAAATCAATAATTGCACATAAACACTTCTAGATTGTTGTTAATAACATTAGTCTGAAACTAATCTAGCCTGGTTAGTCAGACCTGAGTGTATACAAGTGGCAGACTGATCCAGTCATAACTGTACAGCTTCATGCACTGAGAGCGCAACGTATTTAATTCCTGAAAGGAGAAAAGACACACGCATCCACATGTTGAAATGCCAGTACAATGTGCAAAAGCTTTCACACAGCATCTCCTTTCACAGTCTATACTGTAGAAACACAAATACCTTTTCCAATCCTAATATAAATAAAAAATTAATCAATTTAAGAAACTATGTGTAAAATATAGTGTCACAGAAATGCAGCTGTCAGACATACATTTAGGATGGCAGAGAGTGTGACGTCATTGTTGATGCGTCCCTCTGTCCGTGCTCTCAGTGCCAGATTTACAAACCACATGCAAGGCACCCAGAATTTATTGTGAGGAGATGGCAGTTCTTCCAGCTGCCTTAGTTCCTCTACTGTCATTAGTCCTGGAGGAGAATAGAGCATAATGCAAATCAAGGCAGTGATATAATTAAATGTTCATCTTTAGGAATCACATAAGGAAAGCTTATTTAGCTCTAACATATTGGTGTGATTTGGTTTTATATAATGGAAAGATGTAAACTATTTTAAACAGTAATTTTAAAAGATCCAAGGTAAGCTTCAAATCTCCAACTGGTCTGCCTGTGGAGGTTGTTGTTCATATATATATATATATAATTTTTTTTCTTTTTTCTTTTTAATTATTATTATTTTTTTAATAAGAGAGAAAGTTCTGGTGGAACAGAACATTAATCCCTCTTATTTCCAAGCTGCGCTCAATACCTGACACAGCAGGGTACCACATGGGTGGTTGTTACATTCCTCAGATTGTTAATCACTGCTCCATGCCACATTACTTTGGCCAGGTACAGTAATTTCCTGTTTCACAGTATGAATTTACTGCAATCATAAATCTACTGCAGTGCTCATTGTGGTGCTTGACCACACATGTCTATATCTATCTATTCTGCCATTTTATTGAACTATGCATATAGCTCTAAATAATGGGCACTTCAGTACTTTCACAATGCATTCCCGACACGTTATTTCATTATACTGCAGTAGCATGGGATATATTAGCATGACTGTTTTGCTTAAGTATTATGTAACATTATAGACTGAGTGAATTGAACTTACCTCCCTGTACCAAGTGTTGCATTGTGGGAAACCTCTTATAGACAGCAGTGCTGATGGAGCGGTAGATGAGGATGCCAGACAGGTTGGCATAACGCACCAGGCTTCTGCGGATTAGCCTGGCATCTTCATCTGACCCCCGGACATGTCCCCCCACCAACAGTGCCAAGCGATCCGGCCATGGGATGCTCTCAAACTGTCCCCACCAGCGAGATACCACCAGGGTCACATAAAAACCTGGATCATAAAAACAACGGGAGGTATAGAAGTGCAAGCAGTTATGGTAACACTTATGATTAAAGTGCATTGAAAGTGTAAAATAGCAAAGCTCCAAGGAATCTTATATGTCTTACAGTCTGGTTTCTGTTTGGAGTACTTTGCTTCCGGGGCTTTCGAGTGTTAACATACAGCAAGAATGAGAATGAACTCAATTTTGACAGAGAGAGAGAGTGAAAGAGACATCCACTTACCCAGTACAAATGATACAGGAATGAGTTGTGCATACTGATCACAGTAGATAGCAAGTTTCTCAAATAGTCTCCTCTGCCCATCATACAAGAGGAACCTGTTTCAGCATACGATGATCATTTTTATTCTCTTTGACATTTTGCCTTGTGTAATTATATTTGGACTCTATAACTCTATATAAACTATATATATATATCTATAACTATATCTTAAACTCTCCAAAAATCTCTACATTAGAGATTTTATCTTTAAAGAAATAATAATTAAATTAGTGCAGTAGTCTCAGTGGTTGCATGTACCTGTAGAGGACACTGATGAAGTAGTAAAGCACAATGAAGATGAGCAGCTCTCGATACAGTAGCTTGTAAATGCTCCCTTTCCAACGCAGTAGCAGGAGAGAGAAAGTCCCAAGACGGGCATCGGCAACCCTGCGCGAGTATGTCACTGTCATCTCTTATTCGCTACTGCTGACGAGAAGAAGCTTACCAGAACCCTACTAATGCTGTGTGTTCTTGAAATCTGTGTGATATAAAAAAATTTAAAAAAAACACACACAAATACTAATTAAATTACGTATGATATTAGTGTTAGCTTGTGTATATTAATCTGGAAGTGTGAAAGTTGAAAGTCTAAGGAAAGTTGGAAAG